>OX419604.1:8633841-9031886 GCA_948473455.1 Teleiodes luculella
ACAAATAGTAATGTCCGTTTGGTCGTAAAATACACTATAATGTCATAATAATAAGATTGAAGTATGTTGGTAACAGACTATTATTTAGGACTCTTCTCATACGGAACTGAAATGGTATCAAACTTCTTTTATAATCACAAATATGTAATTTTTCACTACGATAGTCGTCGCGCCTATGTGCATTTCTTTATGAATATTAGTCTCAAAGATGTGATTTATCACCGTAACAAGCTTTCCGCCTAGCAGCTCTACTCACGTTAACAGTTTTTACCGTGGGAATAAAGAATTTTCCAACGGTAAAAGGTAGCTTATGTTATTCACCAAGTTCTTGCTCAATCTTTATACCAAGTTTCATTAAAATCATTGCAGTAGTTTGCGAACCTATTCAATACAAACAAACCGACAAACAAACATGAATCATTGTTTTTATTAGCGAAAACAGGGATTCGTCGGTTGCGCTTCTTACTTGCTCAATCTGTTATATTTATAAGATTGGACTAATAAAAATATCCCGTTAGATCAAAAAAAGCAACTATGAGAGATGAAAATAAAAAGATCATGTTATTTTTTTCATTTTCCAGCAATTAATCCGAGTAACAGACAGGCAGTGAGACATCTCATGATCACGCTACGCTTCTCGCTTTTAGTATTTTAAAAGTAAATTCGTAAAAAAATTTGTTAAGAAATGTGGTTGACAGCTAATCAGTTTATGAATAACATTAAATTGAAAATTTAAATAACCGCCGCAACAAAACCGTTACTTGATTCTTTCAATAAATAGAAATGAGATGATAATCTTCAAATGGCTGAAGATATTTTCATGATTCATAGCTAAGAACACTCTCGATTGTGACACTTTGCAAACAAAAAAAACTAGATAATAATCGGAGCATCCGTATAGGAGCTACGATGACACAGACACACACATCAAACTTATAATACCCCTCTTTTTAGTCGGGGGTTAAAACAAGATTAAAAAAATGGTGATCCGTCACGGGACGCCTGGCTGATATGAAACAACTTAAAAGTTAATTTGTGATTGCTTCAAGTGGTTTTACAGCTATCTACTAGATGGCGTAGTACAAGATGTTCTTATCTTACGAATATACACATTGATGGTGATACTTAGATAATAGTTTTCTTTAATAGATGCCAATCAGCAGTCAGTGGTCAATTTTACCCCTTGCCTATAGATGTTTTACAACAATATTCAACATCATCCTAATATTCTAATTAGGCGCCCTCGTAGACTAGATGGTAGGGTAGTACGTCTGCCTACGAAGCACAAGGTCGCGGGTTCGAATCCCACCCAGGGCAAACATTCGCGTGATGAGCACTTGACGTATTCGCCTTGTGTCTGAATGTTGTATATTTATATAATATTTATGTATATCAGCTGTCTGACACCCATAGTACAGGATCTGCCTAGTTTGGGGACAGATAGCCGTGTCTGAGATGTCCCACATATTTATTTATTTTATTTATTTACTTACAAGTTTCAGCTAAATTGCCAATACATTTGTATTTTTTTTATGGCTAAAGGAAACCTCAAACAAAATAGACGTAAGGGAATTTTCTGATACAAGACCCTTGGTATGACAACGAGTTTTTTTTGGGCAAAGGTTCCGGTGTACTGATTTTTGTAGGAACGATAACACGTTTCCTCTACTAAATATTACAGCGACAACTTTATGCATCTCTTTTTTCTGTAAATTTTACTGTACAATTTTTACAGGAATTGTGAATTTTACTGTACTGGTTAACCAGGGTCGTAGGTAGCGTAATGAAATTTGGAATGTATACGTAATTCCGATGACAACACAGTAATTTGATACAAGCAAGTGGATAGTGCAACTCTTCAACGGCTTCTAGTAAACCCCCCAAATTTGGGCTCATTTGATTTGTCTACATAAGACCTTTATATTGGCTCGGTCTTAACCAGGGTCTGAAGGAGGATCCCAAAAGTAGATAGTGAAACTCTTCAAGTAAGCATCTTAAGCGTGTTTTTGTAGAGCTTTTTAAACTATTAATTATTAGTAGGTACATTGGGTTGTCAGTTAACCCGACTTAAAATTAGGTTGGGCCTTCAATACAAAATATATTCTTAATTGACATAAGTAATAAAAAAGACAGTTATAATTTTCAGAAGTGAAATAAAGAGTCAATAGGCGGCCTTATTGCTGAAGCAGTAATCTCTTCCAGGCAACTAAGCAAGAAAAATATTAATAAATAACGCCGGTTAATAAACGCACTAACGTTAATATACGTAACCAGCAATGATTCGAAAAGTTGTCGCCAAAGTTAAAAATAAGCTTAGTCACTTTGTGGGTGTTCGCTACATTGGAATTTTCTTGCTAAAATTTCTATGGAGACTCCCCACGTTGTCGGGTAATTTGATTTGGGAAGGAGGTCTGCCAAATTTGGACGGGAAAAAGCAACATTCCGGGAAAACGCTAAGATGTTTTGGGCTTTCTTATTTAACAAAACCATAGAAAATAGCTTTCCGCCCTCCGGCTCCGCCCGTGCTACTCTTCAATTTTCCGGGATCAAATGTAATCTAAGATGACTAAGGATATAAGGCACCATCATGCAATTTTTATATACATATCGGTTCAACAGTCTCGCATAGCCCGTACAAACAGACAGAGAAACAATATTAGAAAAATCTGTACTATGAGTGTCAGACAGCTGATAAACATACACAAATAGAAATATATAACATCAGACTCAAGACAAACACAAGTGCTCGTCATAGGAATGTTTGTCTTGGGCGGGATTGAACCAGCGACTTTGTGCTTCGAAGCCAGTCATTATCAGCCCATATGTCCCAACCGAGGGGCTCGCGCCTACCCTGAAAGTTGAAGCCAGACTAACTAACTACTAAAGATCCCAGAAGGCTGGGTTCTGGGATCTTTAACTAGTTGTAGAGCCTTTTTGAAAATTATACTATTAATTAATATGAACTACGATTACTATGAAACCAACGTTGAAATAACGAAAATAAAACCAGTAAATTTTTTTCGGTTTGTATTACTTTTTTGTATGAGACAGACAGCTGAAATTTTTTCGTAATTTCAAAGTTGGTTCCATAGTAATATCAAAGAGTAGATTCATTCTAGCCTCGTTAAGCAGTAAAATTTCACGGTGTTCTATTAGCCGATTTTTTTTAATGTTTCATGAATAAAAATATATACTTTAAGTAATCGTGGGTGGTTATACATCAAGTAACTAATAGAGATGTTTTTTCGTTACGAAATTTCACACACATTCATTTCTCCATCGCAATAAATTAATTTGCAGCTAAAAAAATACATTCCTGTTTTTTATCTCCTTCAGAACGAAACATTGATCTAAAGTCAAGCACGTAACTTTTTTTTTATCTATTTCATAAAAGTAATTATGGAGTTTAAGATGGACTAACATTTTTGTTCTAAATTATTAACCATAAATCCTCTCACCAACAAAACTCTAAATTAAGTATCATCATAATTGGTCAAGTCAAGAACTAGTACTTACGTCATTGTCAACTTCCCCTGTGGCGATTCCAAAAAGCAGTACGGCTAGCAAAAACACGTTCTTCATTTTAAATAATTTATAATTTATTTCTGTCCTTCACTGACACTGCACTATCTCTCTCTAATGTGCACTAAGTTGACGACCACTGCACTTCGCTTGTGGGGAGCAAATGTATGAGAAATTGATGCATTGAAGTTTTATATGACGATGCATCAATGCACTTTTAGAGGGGTACTTACATGCAGTGTCATTGTAGATGTGTGCAGGCTGATTAGTATTTTAAAGTGCAAGAGAATATTATTCGCAGATCTTTTCTGTACTTGAACACACTTGCGAAGATTTTCAGAGGTTATATTTGGAGGTAACTGACTCGCAATTTGTGACCTGGCAAAAAAGATTACAATAAGATCTTCAGGAGCATCGGTGACTAGGGCCGTGACTTCCATTCGGAAGTTCGCAGGTTCGACCCTCGTAGTACCAATGTCTTTTCGATTTTCGAATTCATTACTACTTATTCGTGAAGGAAAACATCGTGAGGAAACCTGCATACACCTGCGATGTAATTTAAAGGTTTTATGTGAAGTTGACCAACTTACACTGGGCCAGCGTGGTCGACTAAGGCATTCCCGCTGATTTTAGGGTAGGCCCTAGGCTCATATAGACCGATCCCCTCAGTAGGGATATTTGGAGCTGTTAATGATGAGATTTAATTGCGGCTCAATTTAGGACTTAGGTAAAAAAATAAATAAAATAAATATGTGGGACATCTCACCCACGGCCATCTGACCCCAAACTAGGCAGAGCCTAGAGCTATGGGTGTCAGATAGTTAAAATATACAACATCCAGACACAAGGCAAACACAAGTGCTCATCACACGAATGTTTGCATTGGCAGGGATTCGAACCCGAGACCCTGTGCTTCGTAGGCAGACGTAATACCAACTAGGCTACTACGGGGCCGTCCAAGTCTTGCGGTAGACTGAAGAAATCGGCTTCTTCTAAAATTTTATTGCGACTCACTTTGGGTCCTAAACTGTTATGACTCTTTTTGAAAGGTATTCCTACGCCACAAAAGTCCAGTTTTGATAATTTGACTATCCTAATAGCAACGTTACCTTAAAATATGATTGTGAGAGCGGATGAGGTTTATACCTAAAGATGTCAAATATCGTGAAAAGCTTATTATGTCGCCACCGAAGGGCTTGAGCCTACCCTGATACCAGGGTGAATAGGCCTTTCCAGCCACGCTGGCCCAGTGCGTGTTGGTCAACTTTATACACACTACCTTTGAATTTATTTGCAGATGTGTGCAAGTTTCCTCACGATGTTTCCTTTTACCGCAAGAGCGTCGAATAAACGTACATTACGATTACGAAAATTTAAAATACACTGGTATGTGCCATTACAAATATTAACTCTGTTTATCCTTTATTTCTCTTATACTTTTGATGAAAACTGTTCTATCAACAGAAAGAATTGAGTTAGCCCATAATAAGCCGGAAACGGGTTTTAAAAAATAAAAGATTTGTTGTTTATTTTAAGTAAAATTAATTTTATGTTCACTTACAATAATTTTACTTTTCCCTTAGACAATAAGGAAAAAAATTCAGGTTTCTTTGCGTTTCAAATCGATTTAATTGAAATATCGTTAAATATTTATATCAATCTAAATGCTTTTAAAAATCACGCGTTTTTGCTTGCTTAGCAATTTAGCATGTCATATAAAATTTTTAATTTTAATTCAAGTTATTAATTATGTAATCGGACGGCGGTTAACCGATTGTAACGAACGTTGCGTGCTGAACGCGCTTTTTTTAATTCGTGATAAACCGTTAATTGTACAAGAAAAGGTTGACGATCCCCGAAGTGAAAACTGTTTCATATAAATCACTGCTTTATTTGGTTAGAGACAGTATTACTTAACATTTTACGAAGTATTCACATTTTGGTTTCGTATAATTAGTTTTGGACTTATATAAAATAATATTTACCTCGGGATTACTTTTTCAAGCTTACAGATCCGTCAACAAATTCATTTAACTTTACAAAAGCCCAAAAAAAAATGACACATAAAATTTTGAAAAAAAATCTGTATTTTAAACAAAGAAAAACTCGTCAATATTAATTGTTTTATTTGTGTTAGATAGCTTAAAATAAGTACCTATTAATTTATATCTCAGCAAAATCAAAGTATTCATATTGATATAACTTTGGACGTCTTAATTTAGATTAAATTGAGTTATATAAGGGGAAAGATATTCGCATATTAACTGAATTAATGAAAACCAGCAGTAGTATTTGTAGGTATAGTATAATGAAAACGCGAACTTCTCAAATCAAAACGTTATTACTATATTCCGACTCCAAAGTTATAATTAGAATCAAAACTTAGATAAACTTAGAACTTGGTTAGTTATAACAATTGTACGAGGCACAAATACAAAATTTTCATTGAATATCATAAAAGAAACTTTGATTATGAATTAATTGAGAAGAAATTCAATTGTTAAAGTTTGCAATCAAGTTTTTGCACTACAATGACAAAAATGATCGCTTAAATTAATCAAAATCAAATTTGAAAAGGAAGCATCATCGTGTTAGGTATCCTCTTCTCACTTTTAAGCTTTATAATAACAGAAAAAGAGTTAAAAAATATTTTTAATTAATCGCTAGTCATCTAGATTCTAGGTATATATAAAACTATAGAGGTCAAAAATCTGTACATAGAATTTTTTTTATGTTTATTTAAGGCTTTCGCGCTTAGTTACCTATTTAAAATTATCGCGTTAAGATCAGTAAATATACAAAATAATAGTTTTTTTTGTAAAAAACCAAGTTAGAAGAGTGTAAGAAATGATGTAGAACATTATCCATTTTTTTGTTTATAATTTTGTCTGTTTGCACGGTCCAATCTCCAAAACTATTGGACCGATTTGAATGAAATTTTGTATGGTGGCACCTTATACCCCTGGTCAACATCTTTCATTCGTATAATAATATTTCATTCTGACTTTCAAACTGCACGAAAACGTCAAAAATCAACGCGGGCTTTGCCGCGTGGTGACAACATTTTAATATGCGTTAATATGGCGCGTTACGGACATGTAACCAACCGTTTCAACTGCAACATTATGTCCAGTATTTTATTTGTTTAACACTTCCTAAATACGAACTACCAAAAATAGCCCTTATTTATGTGATTGGTAGAAAAAGTCTCTTTCCATCAATGAAATAAACTTTTATGTTTGTGCCAAACCCATAATGGTTTGGATGGTAGTGGCGAAACAAGGCGGCGCTTGATTGGAGCCTTATTGAAACTGTGCCGTTTTTTCAGCAGGGATCGTATATCTGTTACTATATTTGAGATCGAAGCCTAGCTATTAAAAATATTTCTAAGTATGACCCCAATTATTTTTTTGACAAATAATTAATAGTTTGAAAAACTTTAGAAAAATACACTTAAGATGCTTACTTGAAGAGTTACACTATCTACCTTTGGAATCCTTCATCAGACCCTAGTTAAGTGGTCACCTCACCTCGCCAATATAAAGGTCTTATTTAGACAAATCAAATGAGCCCAAATTCGTGGGGGTTTACTAGTAGTCGTTGAAGAGTTCCCCTATCCACCTTCCGGCTCCAGCATCAGATCAGCTTGTTTGTGTCAAATAATTTTGTTGTCATCAGAATTACGTATACATTCCAAATTTCACTACGCTACGACCCTTGGAAGATGGTTAAATTAGTTACCTTAGATTCCATTACATACTTAGTTACATACAAGTGGACCTAATATAAAGTGTGTAAAAAGCCTGATGTCCTTTGGTGAATTCGAGTCTAATTGTCAAGTCGCTCGGTGTGACTGTCTGTCTGTAAAAGTCAATAAAGTTTCATTTCATCAGCACGCTTGCTGTCATCGAAGCGGTTTCATTTTTTTCAGCCGCTGGATTCGTGTACTCTCAGCTGTATACATAATACATGACGCGGTAATGCAGTGAAGAGCCAAGTTCTTTGTAAAACATTAAAGACTGACTGTAGGGAATATGCTTGTTTTTTTTTATTAATATGTAGCTTTCCTCCGCGGCTCCTACCAGTTTTTCCCGTAGGAATGAGGCTTTTCCCGCGGTAAAAGGTAGCCTTTGTTACTCAAGGTAAATGTAGGTTCCTAATAGTGAAAGAATTTTTGAAATCGGTTCTGTAGTTTTTGAGTTTATACATTACAAATACACACACGCACACACACACACACACACACACACACACACACAAAACAAATCTTTCCTCTTTGTAATATTACTATGATATGAATTTAAATCTACATCCAAATTAAGCGAAAATGCTATTTTATTGTCTATTTTACGAGTAGGTAATATTGATTTAAAGTGGTAGGTTAGAAAGACAGATCCGACAACTAAGATCATATTAGATATGTCCGCCATATTATTATTTTTATAGAAAAAATTGTTTGGCAGGGAGAGACAGATAACTCATAAAATATCTAAGTGATTTTTCAGTCGATTGTGTTACTATTTTCACTGTATTTATTATAATTTGGGATAATTTTTCATTAATGAGTTTAGATATTTAGATTACTTTTTATAGATATTCCTTATTTAGCTATAGCCGTGATTAGCTGTGTGCAGCATTGTTATGGAAAATTTTCCAGCTGTTAACTTCTGTACGCTGAAAAAAAGCTACTTTAATTCAAAACAATGTATTACATTTTTAAGCCAATAAAAAGTCAAACTTTTTGATTTAGTACAAAAATACCTACTACCGTCGCGCCGTTAGCTGAATAGAAAAATAAAAATACTTTTTTTATAAAATATTTATCGAAACTTAATTTCATTAATGATTTCACAATTTTTCGCCTAAATTTAATAAGAAAATCGAATTAAAAAAATCTTAAAAGAACTTGCCCGATTTTTAACATTGCCAACTTTTTGCCTACGCATTTCGGCTGAGTTTTTTACTATGAACGTACTCGTATCTCTAATACATAATACGGTGATAATTATCGAGCTTGGCATCTCGTCGCGTGACCAACAACGACGTACTTTCCAATACTTTATGCGATACGCGAGTCTTGAAAGTATTTTTTTTTTCGTCTAATTTTCCCCGCTGTAATGTTGACGTGAATTATGTATAACCAATAGGGTTGACATAGCCCGAAGAATCGCTAAACTTAACTGGCAATGGGCTGGGCACATTGCGCGTAGAACCGATGGCCGTTGGGGCAGAAAGGTTCTCGAATGGCGACAGCGCGCCGGAAGACGTAGTGTGGGCAGGCCCCCCACGAGGTGGACCGACGATCCGGTGAGGTTCGCGGGAAGCCGCTGGATGCGGGCAGCGCAGGACCGATCATTGTGGAGATCCTTGGGGGAGGCCTTTGTCCAGCAGTGAACGTCTTTCGGCTGAGATGAATGATGATGAATGAATAGGATTGCCTGCGCGATCTTCAAGCCACCAACTGGCAAGAAACGGCGCAATACCGTGACAAGTGGCGAATTCTCGTGTCAGAGGCCAAGACCCACTTTGGGTCGCTGAGCCACTCTAGTAAGTTAGGTTGGGGCTTAGATTAGGTCTGACCGAAAAAAATATGATTAAAACGTCAAAACGATTTACAAAAAAAATTGCATGTGTAAAAATTTATTTTTATTATTTATAAAATTGCTAAGATATTAAAGATTCATCGTCTTTCGCATTAAGTAATCGACTAAATACTTGTTTGATATAAGGTCATCGGTTCGAATAGAGTACATTGACAGTTTTTAATATGAAACAATACGAACGAAGCTTTGTAAACCCGGCAATGTACATATGTATGTACTACAAAAGTAAGTCATGATATGAATTAAATGTTTGTTTGATTTTTTATGTCGCAAAATCTACAAATCACTTTATCTCCGAGTTTTTGACAATAAATAGATTAACTAAATCATCATCATCATCATCTCAGCCGAAAGATGTCCAAAGGCCTCCCTCAAGGATCTCCACAATGATCGGTCCTGATTAATTAAACACTAAAAAAAAACTGATTCTACGGGGCTAATATTAATTACATTATTATTTTTTTGAACAAAAATAAAACTTATGGTATAAAAAACCAAATTCCACTATTGATTGTTGACAACCCTACATTAAGGTGTATTGATTCCCATTCGTTACCGTTAATTCTTTGCTAATACATTCTTCTTCGTTAATTCAGGGAATATTTTAACACAAAAGTAATTGAATGCCCACTAATTGTTCAGGTTTAATTAAAATGCTTGGTTGTGCTGAAACAGTACTTTTGGGGTTCGATAGCCTAAATTAAAAGTACGGTAACCGTGTTAGGTACAAAATTAGAACAAGTACCCAAAAAGAAGCCGAGTCGACATTCTCAACGATAAAATTAAATAGCACTATGCGAAATCTAGTTTAAAATCTAAACGAATTAGAAAAAACGAATTTGTTTAAAATTAACACGCTCTGCATGATAAATACCAAAAAATATTATTGCGTTTTCCCTAATTAAAATTTTCTTGAAAATATAATAGGGTTCCATTTATCAACGTTGAAAACACCACTAAACGACTATTATTAATGGAAACATGCCGTGTAAAGACCAAGTGAATGTAAGCTAAAGTATTCCCACTAATACACCGTGAATTTTTTGTTTTTTTTTTGTACAAACTCGCGATCGTTTGAGATATTTGTATGTAAACTACACTCTGAATACGATTTATATAATCACACGCAATCAACTGTGTAATAAAAAGTTACAAGTATAAGCAAAGAACTTTTAAACCAGTTCCTCCGCCGGGCCACTGGTTGTCCTTGGTTCGTTCGTAACATCGACCTTCATGTCGATTCCGATCTCCCTTCCGTTAGTGGCTTCATAAAGGAAGCATCGAAACACTATTTTGATGAAGGACCTTCCCATCCCAATCCCTATGTTGTTAAGTGTACGGGCTATTTCCCGCACCCCACTACGCGGTTCCGCCGCCGTCCCAAACACATCCTTTCCGAACCTGACGACGAAATAACTAATGCAGTTAAAGCAGCCAAAGAATTTAGATTACACCTAACAGAATGCCCTTCTGGTAGCGAATACACTTCAGGTAACAATTACCCTTCAGGTAACAACGCCCGTACCCGGGGGCGCGGCCATAACCAAAATCAGAATTTTATTGATAATCCGGCGTCGTCTCACAATGTTTTTAATATCAACGCGCTAGGCCGTGGTCCGAGGCTCCCTTGAGCCGCCCCTAGACGCGTTGGTATATGACTTTTTTTGGGGTAGAGTCTTCCGCTCCCCCGCAAGTCCGGTCAAGCTTGATCCGTCGTACTTTTTCGACTCAAGCATAGGTAAATAAAAAAAAAAGCAAAGAAACCCAAGTGCCCCACAAACGTATTACTCGTAGTATGTTTTATTTGAATGGGCTTATTCGTGTAGAGTTTAGCAAATGAAAGTAGACAATGAAAGAACGCAGCAAATTTGAAAAAAATCATCGTGGCAACCCCGATTCAATGGTTTTACCTAATTTGATACTTTTTTTTCCATTTGACTTTGTTGCCAGTACAATTATTTCCAATTTCATCGATTGTCTTCTTTCATTAGCCAAACTCTAGTCTAGTGATTTATTCGTGTTAAGCCTCGGTCACACACAGCGATTAGTTGCTGCGAATTGGCGCTCGCAGCGAGAACTCGTCCAGTGTGACAGGGCTGTTCGCTGCGAATTCAATACTAACTGTGTTCAATTTTATTTGCAGCGAAAGCTATATTCTAGACTTTTCTCTAAATGTGACCGAGGCAGCAAATGCAATCGCAGCGACTATTCGCTAAATGTGACCAAGGCTTTAATAATAAAATCACAGGCGCTTTCAAATGTATGATTATGCATAGAATCCCTAATATCCCTAATATTAGTGAGAAGAGAATTTGTAGTATGGTTATTCCTTTATATTTCTATTTATTGATGAGGTAATTAACTATTTATATAATATATTTAGTATATTTGATTTCCAATCAAAAAGTTTAATTTAATTTTAATATAAATATTTTTTTTATTTATTCTTTAGTTTACGCTTGGTGTGTATGAGTTTGTGCACAAATACAGTACCATTGTATAACTGGAATGAAATGGAGCGTACAATGGCTGGCGAACAATGTCCCAGCAAGGAAAGCTTTTATGGACCCTCTAATAGAGACACACGGGTTGGTTGGATCGTATGTTTTCAAGGAATTAAATCTATACTAAATTACAAAGAGGAAAGATTTGATTGTTTGTTTGTTTGCATTGAATAGGCTCCGAAACTACTGAACTGATTTCGAAAATCCTTACAATTTTGAGAAGCTACACTATACCGAAAAACGGTTCCAATCGCAAAAAAATACCATAAACATTTCTAATAATTGAATAGGCTCCAATACTACTGAACCGATTTCGATAAAACTTGATAGGCGGGACATTGTTTATTTTTAATTTGAAAACCCAAAACTCTGCTCAAATTTCCATCATAAGATTTCAATTCAAAATGATAATGCAGTGAAAGATATTCCTTCGTAGATGGGGTATTTCGTAAGTTGGTTCCCCTTACCCTGGCAGGGACCGCAGTCAGCCGCCTTAAAGTCGATGACGATGTCTTTCCTCGTCCGATTTCAAGCTGAAACTAATGCAGGACGATAGTTTGAGAAATGCCATTTATTAAAATATAACGATATCCGCGAGAATCCTTGCAGAACCTTGTCATCTGAAGCCCCAAAGATAAAGAGAACTTTGTTCTGCCAGGTTTACGAAAGAAAACAATATAAATACCCCTACTCGGCAACATTATCTTTCACTGCATTGTGCGTCTAGAAGTGAATCTTATGAGGTAAAGATTGCTGCGACCGGAGCCCAGTCCATAGTGCAAGTTTGTCGACTTCACACGCAACCTTTGAATTTCTTCGTAGCTGTGTGCAAGTTTCATAAAGATATTTTCTTCACCGTTGTTCTTCTTAAACTTACTATAAAATTCAATAGTTTTAATAATTTGTTTATTATGTGGATTCCGATGATTAAAAGCGGGCTATTTATGTTAATAAACGTCATTTCCAAAGTATACATTATTTTGAAGCTCAACGAAACGCTTAATTTAATAAGCAATGGGCTGGGCATATTTACGTAGAACCATAGGCAGTTGGTGCAGAAATTTCTCGAATGGCGGGCGACCGTATACACTGGTAAGCGAACAAGGTAGGCAGGCCCCCCACAAGGTGGACCGATGATCTGGTGAGGGTCGCGGGAAGCCGCTGAATGCGGGCCAAGCAGGACCGATCGTCGTGGATATCTTTGGGGAAAGCCTTTGTCCAGCAGTGGACGTCTACAGGCTAAAACGATGATGATGATTTAATAGGTCTTATCAACATTTGGTAGTAAATAAATAATGTCTATGTCTAAGTGGTCTCTGCCTACCCTTCCGGGAAAGAAGCATGACTGTATGTATTTATGATTAATTTATGTAGACGATTGATATAACAAAAACTCGCTTAGACTTTTAGTTCACCATTCGAAACAAAACGATATGTGCTAAAATTGGTACATCGCGTATTTGGCTTTCAGCGTTTTTGGTATGCGTAGCACTGCAGGTACAATGCATTTATACTCGTAGGCCAACTGCATTTCTGGCATTTTACTGCGAAAGGCTTCAAAAGTTACACGGGGTCAAAAGTCAAAATTTGAGTTTTTTATTTTTTATTTAATTAATGTTAATATCAAATATATCCATCCTAAATCTAGACTATGGTACTAGGAGTCTCCCTCACAATACGCTTTCGTGGTTGTCATCCGAGATTCGTTCCACCCCAATAGGCATAATTTCTCGCGACCAGCGAAAGTGTATGATCGATTTTTTTCTCGTAAGTTAATATCAATATTTGTTTCAGTTTCTAATACTATACAATTTGGTTTTAATCTTTGTAACACACTAGCTTTACTACCTGCGGCTCCGCCCGGGCTATCGCTTTTCCGTAGGAATGAGGTATTTTCCTGCGGTAATACCTGCCAGTTCTGTTTAAACCAATATAGCATCGCCTCTTTAAAGTTTAAGAGTTTCATTAGTGTAAGACGATAATGTTTGCTCTGGGCGGGATTTAAACCCACGACCTTGTGTTTCAAAGGCAGAAATACTATCAACTAGGCTTCGGGCTATTTAATATATTGTTAGTTATTATTAATTTTCTTAATTATTAATATACAAACTCGGCGTGAGATGATTGGTAAACAACGGATCAAAGTCGACACTATCGTTTTCCTAGGCTTTCCCCTGAAATTCAAGAAAGAATCATAAAAAGAAAAAAAATATGCTGGACGTGTGTAGACGTAATATTAACTCACTGTGTTGTAAAAGCTAAGTTGACACACATTATCATCAAGCTGAGTACCATGAAGCTCTGTGATAAAAGCCTCACATTTTAGTCATAAAATTGGTGGGAAAACCGCCTTAGAGACATTGCTTCCAATACGATACGAGTATTGGCAAGACTTTCTAGCTAATAAAATTACTCGGAAAGTTTATTAATACTTGACATTTACTTTGTTCACATAGTTTACATTATTTAATTTTATAAAGAATGTCTTTATGGCTTTAGCTTTTTATTTGTCGTTATTAAAAAGAATAGTCTTAACAATACAATTGTCAATCGTCGTGGATCCAAGTCAGAAAAAAATTAAAAGAAAAATAAATTATAACAACGATTCAAAATGCAAGAGAGGCACAAGTCGCGATTATCTTTTATTTATGGCAGATTTAGGTCATTTCATCAAACTAACAAATATATATTTTTATTGAATAGTTATTTTTCTCTTTGGTAAATCTGGAATGGATTTCTTTGTTGGGAAAGTAACTTTATCGAGAACTAGCTTTCCGCCCGGCGGCTTTGCCCGCGTTAATAAGTTTTTCCAGAGGTATTTTTCGAGGTATATTTAAAATTAGTCTTTGTCATTCTCCATCTTTTCAATTAACTCTTTGCAGAAAATCAATTCGATTGGTTGGCTAAGGCGTGAAGGAAGGACAAACAAACACACTTTCGCACTTATAATATAGTATGAATGCCTACAGATAGGGTGAAAACTATTTAAATAAAAACATTATAAAAAGAAAAAAACTGCACTTCATTTTAAAATGTTTATTATATTTTAAGAAAATAAGTTACTATAAATTATTTATTTTAATTAAGTCTTAGGTCAAAACTACAGTGAGTAGGTACAAATAAATAAATTCTTAAAAATAAATAAATTACTCTTAACTAAATTATGGTCACCTATAAATACAAATAATTGAGGAGTAATAATTTACAATAGCCCAATACCCGATATATTTCCTTTAGTTATAGAACATTGTACTAGATGTCGCTAGTGAAATTTTTTACAACAAATATCTATTATGAATTATCTATCGATTTCCCTAAGAAATGTAGCGACACCCCCATCTTATAACATTTTATCTCAGTTTTTGGTCATTATAATTCAGTCAGAAACTCTTTAAACCTTTACCTAGTAGTGGCAACTGTATCCTCAAACATAAAGTTGCAAAGTTTTTTTTTTTTTACGTTCTACCAGTCAAAGGGTTAAAATATAGTAATTATAATATACACCGTGAAATTTAACTGGTTGCTTATCCACAACATAATAGTAGTACCTATAATACTGAACAACCTTCCCTAAGGAACATAGGTTGAAATTTAAAAAATATTTTTCAACTTTTCACATAAACTTCAGTCACGCTACCGGCCACACTGTATGAAAAATTGCAATTTTAATTTTGAGATTTCTTTGCTTGTTCTTTAGGAAAAGTTGTTCAGTTTCATGAGTATTACCACTATGTTGCTATAACAACCAGTTAAATTTTACAGTGTAGTAGTAGTAATTATTACAGAGACATATAAAGGGAAGCAGACTAAACATTATTGTATAATACACTAGCGACCCGCCCCGGCTCCGCACGGGAAATTGGTTATTGTGGGTTATCCTTCAGTATATTATGCATGTATTATACATATAAACCTTCCTCTTGAATCACTCTATCTATTAAAAAAAACCGCATCAAAATCCGTTGCGTAGTTTTAAAGATTTATGCGTACAAAGGGAGGGACATAGGGAGGGACATAGGGACAGAGAAAGCGACTTTATTTTATACTATGTAGTGATAGTGATAGTGAAGAATGCCGCGTGGCATGAATTTCCACTTAAGCTACATAAGTTTTGTTGTTTTTCTTTAACATAATTTGTAATATCAATAAGGTGGAACAAAAATAAAAAAGCTAACTCTAACTAGCGTATAGGTTGGCTGGAAGAGATCTCTGCGTAGAGATAAGCTCGCCTTTGTTGTGAAAATTCTGACTGATGTTGTTTTTTTTATGTGTGCAATAAAGTATAATATATAAAGTACGATACTTATGAATGTGAAAGAGTACTTCAGTTAACAAACACCCGCAATAACTGTTTATATATTAACTAGCGACCCGCCCCGGCTCCGCACGGGAAAATGGTTATTGTGGGTTATCCTTAAATATATTAAGCATTTATTATACATATAAACCTTCCTCTTGAATCACTCTACCTATTAAAAAAAACCGCATCAAAATCCGTTGCGTAGTTTTAAAGATTTAAACATACATAGGGACATAGGGACAGAGAAAGCGACTTTGTTTTATACTATGTAGTGATTTGTCAATTCAAAAATAAGCTACGAGTGAAAAGTTGCCACGCGTTCTAAGTATGTAACGTTTGGTCGGCTTCCCTTTAAATGTCTGTGAATTATTATAATATTTTTGCTTATTTTCTAAGCGGCAGCACCAGGGGCAGTCATATACATTGGCGGGGCGGGAGTGGGTCTATTCTTAGGCATCTGATACGCCCTGTTTAGAGCCCAGTCTTTAGAATAGCCCCCTCCTGTAGCGTACGAGTATGTACTGCCGTAGTCGGAACTAAAGTCTGAAGCGTCGTTGCCTCCGAAGTAAGAATAGCTGTGGTGTTTCTGCAAAAAAAAGTAAACATCAACAATGAAAAAGTAATCAAATTGACACCCAGTAACCAACATTTTCAAGTAGGTATATTTTAATACTTTTTTTTAATTGCTTGTTTGCTTATTGACTGGCTTGAGCTACCTCACAAACCGATAAAACAAAGTTAATTTAGTAAAAAAATACACGTGTAATTTATATTTATAAACATGTTGTATTAAACTATTTGATATCTTTTTGCCTTGAACCCAAAATACAATGTTCGATGCTTTTATAACAAAATGGTTTGTACTAAAAAATGTGTCTTCGGTGAAAAGAAACCTAAGCAGAATAACAGATAAATCCTTTCCGAACTTTTAAACTCCTATAAAAAATTGCTTGCCATTTTCAATAATGATGAACCAAGCGAAGGTCCCAAATTGAATGTCATCGTCACAAATTGCGAAAGTACAGTTGCGTTCAAAACTGGAACCATAATAATAATAGAAAAAATACTGTTCAAAATTTACCCCTATAGGTAGATAGCTCACTAATTGGATAATTTATGTGCGTTCTTGCAGAGTGAAAAAAAAGAACGCAGATTTTTTTTACCTTTAGATGTTTAAATCACTTGGTTAATTCAAATTAACATTATCTTTTCAGGCGAGTTCAAAAATTTACCAAAACAGCATAAAAGTCAACCTCAAAACAACATCTAAATGACAAGCCTATTTTGAGCTACAAGAATATATTATTATTTGCTGCTATTGGTTTGTAATACATATAATTATGAATATTATATTAACAACTTTGAATGTGTATAAAACACACTCGTAAAATAAATTACCATGAAAATAAAATAATGGTGTAATGTAAGACTTTTGATCACGAATGTACTTATTGAAGATTCGCAAACGTGATGGATAGCAGCAATTTGTTTGAAGCATTTATTTATTTATTAATATTAAATTTCATCCATCAAAAATACACGACTTTGGATATTACGCGACATTCCTTATACTTCACCTATTAAAAAAACTATCGTTCTTAAGGCAAAATTGGAATTTTTATTTTTATTCTTCGCGTGATGACATTGTACAATAAAAAATAATTTAAAAAGAATAAAAGTACAAGTAACTTTCCATAGGATTTGTAAAAAAAACAGTATATATTGTCGTGTAACAATTAAATTATGATAAATTTTAATAATGTAATAAATGTGATAAAAAAGTTAATTTATCTCTACAAGAAAATATTTTCCAATTCAAAACTAAGACAAAACAGATGAAAAAGATTTTTCAATTAAACTTATTTTCTTTCCTTCTTATAAAATTTTATTTAATATATGAGAACCATTTGTTTATTTCCTAAAACAACGATATTGTTATTTCAATACAAACAAAATAAAATTATTCGACCCATAAAATTTTCGTTCATAATAATCTATGTCAGGCGATTAGGACCCTCCCCGAATTAAAATGTCCTTCAAAATAATTAACATTAAATTCTCTAAGGAATTTCGATCTACTTAAATAAATTTACTCATAAGCCCCTTGTAATGAAAATCCTTTATTTATAAAAGTGAGATACGCCATAAAATTACAGTACGTAATTAATTTTATGTTTTAGGAGATAGGTTGTTGTGTAACTTATATTGACCCTTTCCGAGACAAAGGACTTATCTCTAAAACTACTACATTTCGAAGAGCCAAACACTTAAAATTATATAATTTGGTTCCTGACAGCTTTAAGTACTTTCTTGTTTGTCGTTATGAAGTTATAGTTTAACATAGAGGCGATAAATTAATGTACTCGTAATACTGGGTGGCGCAAAAGTAAAGACCCTATTTGGTTCAGCTATAACATTTTTTCTAAATTAGAAAACTAGATTTAGGTTTTTTTAAATGTATATTTGTGCCATTAAATTTCGTACCATTAGGATTTAAAGATGATGTCTTTTAAATGGTGACCTCCAGAGTTGATACACATTTGAGCCCTATTTATGACATTTTGCATAACTTGCCGTAACACTTCCTGCGATATGTTCGTTATTTCTTGACGAATGTTTTCTTTTAGAGCTGCGAGAGTCTGTGGCTTGTTCACATACACCCGAGATTTCAAAAAACCCCAAAGAAAGAAGTCTGGACTGGTCAGATCGGGTGATCTTGCAGGCCAAGGCAAATCGCCAAAACGAGAGATAACTCGGCTTGGAAAAGCGTCCCTCACTAAGTCCAAAGTTTTATTCCACGTTCTTGGGGAGTAAAACGGTCCATGTTTATTTTCAGTGTATTTTACATTTGTTCACTACACAATTTTCAACAACAGAATGACAGAAAATGTCATATAAAAAAAATAAAAGTATTTTCTTTAGTGCCAGTACTTTTGCGCCACCCAGTATAAGGCGATCCGATCCTGTCAACACATAGGTATGTGATTTGATACTGATATATTTTTGTTAGAGCAATCACAACCCGAGACAGCGCCCCCGTGCCCCCCCCCCCCCGTACCTTAGCTAGTTGACAGAATTCTTTCTCTAAATGTATTCTAGTCTCTAAAACGTTAGATACTCTACATAACCAAATAGTAAATAAAAGTCAAATCGGGGACGTTCTGACAAAAGGTCGGGTCAAGAGTACTCTAAACCGACGAGCATGTATGAGGAGATTAATGAATGAGAATGAAGCGAAAGAAGTGTGTTTGGATCGTAGCAAGTGGAAGGAAGTGGTCTCTGCCTACCCCTTCGGGAACGAGGCGTGACTTTATGTATGTATTATGTAACAAATAAAAGTGCTTGAATTTCAATATATATATTTTTTTAAACTTTATTCATTGTATATTGGCTCATCATGTACTTACGTAAACTTTTTTATTAAATAACTTTTTATAAAGGCGGGTTTATACGGGTGACTGAAAAAACTAAAATAGATTTTTGAGATAGTAAAAAAAACTGGAAACGAATAAAACGCTTCCCTTACTTAAAATACACAAGAAATTCTTTGTAAATTTGAAAACAATTCGTAGCATGCAACAGTTTAAGAAAATTTCTAAACATGCACTTGTGCATTTGTGCAAACAGTTGTAGCTAAAAATTTATGTTTTGTTTATTTCTTCGATCCAAAATATCGTTATACTAAAAAATACTAAGTAGATGTCTTAACTGGTATAGTAAAAAAGGCCGTAATAATTATTTTTGTTTGTACGTAATTTACTTTTATCATTGACCATAGAGCAATAGCAATTAAAAAATTGACATGACAGTTTTAGACTTAGAGGTAAATAGCATGGACTTAGTAACATAGTTTAGTGTAACTATGGTAATTCGTCCAAGGTAAATAGCAATGTGAGCTTAGGCGGATAGGTATGCCTGCCTAATGACAGTAAACGCCTTAGAGTATAAATAGAAAAAATTCTGGGAGGTAAACGCATTGTATCTTTAGAATCAATGAATAAGCTAGAAAAAATTGTCAGCCAGCTAATCAGTACCTACAATGTTTTAGTACTGTTAATTTACTTCACTCAATAGAACAATAATAATACAGTCGGTGGCCTAGTGGCTAGGGCCCTTGACTTCCATTCAGAAGTTCGCAGGTTCGAGCCTCGGCAAGTACCAATGTGTTTTCGATTTTCGAGTTCATATTTTTCGACATTTATTCGACGCTCTTACGGTGAATACATCGTGAGGAAAACTGCACACACTTCGAAGTAATTCAAGGGTTGTGTGTGAAGTTGACCAACCCGCACTGGGCCAGCGTAGTCGACTAAGGCCTATTCAGCCTGATGTCAGTGTAAGCTCGAGCCCCTCGGTATGGACATATAATATGAGCTGTCAATGAATACAGTAACAGAAAAACTACATTTTACCGCGAAAAAATATTCCCATGTCATACGGCAAAAGTTAATAAGACTGGCCAAGCTTGAAAGTAGAAAGATAATTAAAAACACAAGCGTTTAAAAATTATAGCAATTATATATAATACAGTGTGGTCAAGTTTAATAAACAAGGATCAATATATTCGGGGTTCTACATATAATCAACGAATCAGCACTTTTGTTTTATTTTTTAAATTAGTACCCGTTTCTTAAAAATCAATAGTTTGGATCGATGTAATAAGAAATTTTGATAGTGCACAAAGTGAAGACAAAAATCAAAATTTTCTAGTACCTAATATCCTACCTTGCAGTGCTTCAAAGTATTCAGAAGACTTGGTAATAGGAGAGCAGCAATTAGAAGTAGTTTCTTGATCAGAAGAACAGCTAAAAGAACAGGTATCAGTAACAGTTTGGTCTTGATAGCAGCTAGTAGTGTTAGCAGAGGTACTATTAGAGCTAACTTCTTCCTTCTTCCTCGAGCTGGAAATAAAAAAAATATTTGAATATTTTTTCATTCATTGAGTTGAGGAAGGCAGAGCGTCGATGCCAAATTGGCTAGGGCCATTGACTTCCATCCGGAAGTTCGGTGGTTCAAGCTTCGGCACGTTCCAATGTTTTTTCGAATTCATATTATTATGTATGAATACACATAATACGTTCAACGCTCTTACGGTAAAGAAAAACATCGTGAGGAAACCTGCACACACCTGCGAAGAAACTCATGGGTTCTGTGTGATGTTAACCAACCCGCACTGGGCCAATGTGGTCGACTAAGGCCAGGATCGAGCCCCTTGATGGGGATATATTTCACCTAAAACTGCGCTGTCTTGTGCCTGTTAGCCAACTTTGCATTCATTTGCAGGTTTATGCCGGTTTCCTCACGATAATTTTCCTTCATAGTGAGAGCGCTTCTTTGTAAATAATAAGAATAGTAAAAACACACACTGATACATTTTCGGGCCTCAAATAGTATCACTGATTGGCCAGATGTCTCTAGCTACTTACACCAGCAAGGTTTTTGAACGAAAAACAAAAAATCCTCATAAATATCAATAACTTCTCATTCTTCACTAATATAATTTCACCAACAAACTATTTAATTCAAATACCACAAGAAATAATAAATACGAAAAGATAGATTTTTTATTTTACGCACAGAATCAGCAATTTAAATTCTATTACACAGATATTAGTGACAACGAAACGCCATCTGTTCCTGGCATCAATTCCACGACGCTACAGGTTATAAATTAACATTACTATTTGCTGTACATTACGTAGCTAATATAAAAGATTTTTTTTTATTGTACCTACATATAATTTATAATACTTTAACAAAAAACAGAAGAATAAAAGATAATTTTGCTGAGTAGAAAAGAAAAGTAACGAAGAGGTTTAACAGATTGTTAATGAGGAAAAAGTTCATTTGAAGCTCATCGCTGCGCTAGTAGAAGAGAAAAGATTCTGTATTCGCTTAAGTTACGAAATTTCGGGACTAAATCTTCTATTTAGGGAGATAATGTCGATATTTCTACACTTGTAAGCAGATTGAGGTCGCAGTTTTATTAATATCTCATTGGTGAACGCTGCTGCCTTTTGCCTGAGCTTATTCCGTTTAGTCTCCTCTTCTTATAATATAATATACCCACAGGAAGAATTGAGTTGGTCCAATATTAGGCTGGAAACTTCACAACAACTAAGTATCAACGTATGAAATAATTATTAATTATAGGGTACGGGCGCCAAAGAAGGCCCACTTAATTTTTTTTATATTTTGTTTCCCAAATAAATATACAAGGACAAATCCTTGCCTACCCAAGTTAAGTAAAGTAAATAAAAAACATAATGGAAATCATAATATATTTATTTGGGAAACAAAATATCTAAAAATTTAAGTGGGCCTTCTTTGGCGCCCGTACCTATTAGTACTTAGGAATTATTTGCCTAAACGCTGTCGCTTCTTCGCTGTAATTTTCTAATGAGTGTTTTCAATCAAGACAAATTAAAAGCGCAATGAACACTAAATTGTTCTTATAATAAGAGAACCGTTGCTTAGTGAAACGGGGTTTTAGGGTCGGATCCCACGGCATGACCTAATTCGTTTTGTGACGGATCTTTGGTGGAACATTCATACGATTCGGTATTACAGACTGCTCATTTAGTTTATCAGTCGCTTCAAAATATTTTGAACTTGGCATTTTTGGTAATGGCTCTTCTGTGTGGTATATAGGCTAGGCTTTCATATTGCCAATGTTTGCTAAAGTGTTTCATTTAACCTCACTCTCAACAGTTTGTAACAAGGTGCATTGCATGCTACCTCGTTGCCTCGTTTCTACTTCATTTCTCATCTCATTTACCATTTCTTTCTCTAAATTTGAATATTTAATTTTGGAATTCATTCAAAAATCATCCGTCAAATCATCCATTTTTATTTTCACTTCTCCTTTTCTCTATCAACCTGTAACTACATCATGTTTTAACTTTAAAATTAAATAAACGTAAATAAATGTATTTCTACTGTAATTCTTGAATAAACCTTTCTAATTCAGTGCTAGTGGAAATTTGAGTTTCAATTGCCATTTCTTGGTTTTCGTCGAGAAAGTTTTCGTTGAGACTACCACTACCTTAAGAGTTCACGCCGCAGGCTCGCCCAGGAGCAAGGCGAGCCGCGGCGCGGGTGCGACAGGTTAAATCGTCAAATGAGAAAAAAATTATGATAACTTATTAATTTGCGGTCATAAAATGCTATTTTCCGTGCACTGTGAATGTAATAGCAGCAAAAATAAATTTTAAAACAACGATATTTTTCCGTTGTTGATTATTGTTCCGTTGTTTTATTTATTTTCATTGGTGTATACAAACCTAAATAATGAAACTCTTAATATCGTTCTAAACTGCGAAAAGCAAAAACGGTACCTGCCCTTATTTATGGGTCCACTTGTGTGTCAAATCAAATCTTTCTTCCAAACTACTGCAGCAATTGAGTGGAAAAAGTCAAAGCCAAAGAATATACGTATATGTTTTCGTATTTAGTGTTCTGTTGTGTTATATTTTCTGTATGTAAGTGTATTGCCCATGTTACAATTTCCTTCATATCTTTGTTGTTTTGTATGTTCTGTGTTCTCTGTATGTGTTAGTCAATAAAGTGTTTATCAATCAATCAATCAATCAATCAATATTTTTAAACGTCTGTTACATATTTCTTTCAATTCAATTTAGGGAATGTACTGGGTGGTATTATTGGCAGGGCTTACATATTGTTAATGTATGCTAAAGCACGCTAGAGTATCTTCTATCAAGATATGATGTGTAAAATTTATTTTTAACTTGCTAATATGAATATAGAATAGGACTTAATCCTGCATCTGCAAATAACTTTTTATTAATATAAGTTTTATTTATTTTAAACTTCTGACTAGATCAACAATATAATTGTGCATTGATTGAATTGAAATATGTTGGAATATAGAACGCAAAACGCCTGTTGAAATAGTTGAAGCTGATGTATCAACAGATGATAACGCTCCTTTCTCATTATTAGGCTTTCACAGCTTTCATGGTTTGTCAAACAGTTAAACTACCCCCACACTAGCGTCTTTTGACCGTCGTCGTCGTGCGTCGCGCATACAATCATCCGCGTCCGTCTTTTGTTTCACTCGCCTTGCTGCCTATGATTGTGTGCGCGTCGTCTATGTGCGTCGCGCATACAATCATCCGCGTCCGTCTTTTGTTTCACTCGCCTTGCTGCCTATGATTGTATGCGCGTCGTCTATGTGCGTCGCGCATACAATCATCCGCGTCCGTCTTTTGTTTCACTCGCCTTGCTGCCTATGATTGTGTGCGCGTCGTCTATGTGCGTCGCGCATACAATCATCCGCGTCCGTCTTTTGTTTCACTCGCCTTGCTGCCTATGATTGTATGCGCGTCGTCTATGTGCGTCGCGCATACAATCATCCGCGTCCGTCTTTTGTTTCACTCGCCTTGCTGCCTATGACGATGACGCTCAACAACGCTAGACCGGGGGGGACGCTAAATTATTTAATAAAAAATCCTTTTAAACAATTTGATCGAAGATTACAAGAGAAAAGCTTTTGTGAATATTTATATAAAAAAATAAAATTTCTTCAAAACGATTTAAAAAACATAATTTAAGTTTAGGAGCTATGTGTAGATTCTTTAGAAATAAGCAGACTTCTTGTGTCTATGTCCTTTTCTCAGTTTGTATAAATAAGAAACTATTTAATAAATAAACCGAAAGTTAAGTAAATAATTAAGAAAATTTACATTTGCATAAACGGTTTCTTGTATTTCCAATAGAACCAGTCTATTTCGGTCGTCACACCAAAAGTGTCCATTATCTTAACCAATACTAATCAATCACTTTTGGCATAGTATTGACATTGATCGACTTAATTGTACCAGTTTCAACCTTAATTGAAGTGTAAATTAGGGCACAAAATCGATTGTACTGACTTTCTTCAGTTTAGTTCACTTTGGAAAATTGAAATTACTGTATTTGGAATGCACGGGCCAAGTGAAAACTTTTGTTTTTGGCTTGAAATGATAAAGGATTTTAGTTCAGAATTTAATATTTATATATAATTTATTTTAAAAAATTTGAATTTAAATTAAAGATCTTCCACAGAAAGTTCTTTGAAACTGTTATTTATCTAAAATGTCTAAAATAAATGTCTTATGAGCGTTCTTCTTATGGTTTAGGAAGTTTTGATTTTTGAGATAGATAATGCACAGCAATACGCCACACAGGAACAGGAAGAAGGAAATTATTCTTGTCTTATTGTTGTTGATTTAAAAAAAAACAATATGTTTATATTTGTGTATTTGTTCTATTCTCTATTTCTATTTTTTAACATCATCCTCATAAAATTAGATTATTCCTAATATTTTTATAATCTTCATCCTCTCTTTTAAATCATCATCATAAATCCGTTACAAGTCGAAGCCGTTGATCCCGGTTACTATCTACGGATGTTTAGTCGTTACATGAGCCATGTCAGAAGCCATAGGCTGTTCAATAATTCTGACACCAGTTGTAAAACCCACACGCTAAATCTATAATCGTGTAACGAGGTGCTTAGCAACATCATTTTCCATTTCTTTCTCGTCTAAATTCAAATATTCAATTTTGGAATTCATGGAATTTGGAATTTTTGGCCTTGACAGCCGAATTTATATTTTGTAATTTCGTAAAGAATTCGTATAAATGTATTTTTAACCGCCGAGTTTATATCTGTACCATTTTCCTTGTAAATAGATGCAAATAAATCTGTGTTGGGCTGTACCTCGTGTATTTACTACTAGTGCTTTGGGAAACAAGGTGAGGCGCAGGCGTGACAATCGTAAGTGTTCTAATGTGCTTACCATCATCATCAACGTCCTGCTCTTCAATGGTCCTGGCGCCATCAGGAAGGTCTACCCTCAAGCCTTTCATCTTGAAGAAGTCTTTCATCAACTTCATGAAGTACTTCGCCAATTCCGTCCATTCTGATAGAATGCTTCTAGGCTCTGAAGCCAAAACCTGAAAATAAATTAAAAATAAATAAAATAGTTTTTATTTCTTCCAAAAACAGTTCGTACTTATGCTAAAAGCTGGTAACTTCTAGTAAGCAAAAACATTTGCTGTATCAGAAGAAACCGCTCTTCTTTTATACAGGGCGTCCCACGGCTATGCCACATGGAGGGAAAGTACCTTAAATATTGTAGGTAGAACATTTTACTGAAAGAAGACATTATTTTATTTCTAAAAACTATCAAAACTGCATATACATTTTTTTATAATTACATGGTTGAACCGGGAATCGAACCCGTTATACGAGAAAAAAAATATCCTGTAGTTTTATCATACCGATCAAAAGGCTTCATCACAAGGGTTATTTTTTGCTAAATAACATAGTGTCAGAAATAAAAGGAAGACTATGTATTTTAACATTTGATGTGTTAATTTAAATAGGTACAATAACAGTGTTCGAATTAAAATGAATAGTAATGATTCTCGATAACAATGTAGACGTAGAATGAGTTGATATTAATGATGACAATATAGTTATTTAATTCAGCGCCTTTGGAAACCTAAGTCCAAAAAAATCTGCAAAATAATGAAATGACGATTTATTATGATGTGTCTATGATCACCCTCTGTACTTGGCATCGTAATAAATGTTTGTAACTAACATCATTTATGGGTTTAATGACCTAAATTATTTTTTTATTTTTTTTTATTTAAAGTCTTACCTCAGCTTCTTCCTTAACAGCCAACTGTTTTATAGTTTCTTGATCTAAAGGCACGAAACTAATTAACTTATTCGCTCTAATGGTTTCATTGGCGTACATGTCTTCACCGAATATAGTGGATTTTGCTATTTTCAACGCCTTGTATTTCACACACGATAACGCTTCGCCTCTTAAAAAGCAACCATCTTTGACATATCTTAAGTAACCGTCTTCTGATGATATAATTTGGTGGATTGATAGAAGAACTAGGAGGATTTTGAAGATCAATACTGTGTTTGAAGACATGGTGTCTGGTGGTCTGGAAAAAGAAGAAAGCATTTCGTTATAGTCCTTTATCTAGAGGTGGTCAGATTTTGAAAATGAAATAAATTTACATTTACAGTGTTAGTATTTGTAGGACGTATTAGCATATCAAAAGGTGTAATAAATAGTACGAGTATCTATAGGATGTGTTAACAATTCTGATAGGACACACGCAGTAAACGCTTACAAAACCCAAAGAAACAAACTATAGATACCCGTATAAATGAGTGATTTGAATGAGTTTCTCGTTGGCTGAGCATGTACAATTTCAGTATGAGCTAAGTCGCCGCTTATAACTAGTATCAGTCACATAATATTATTACTGCCTATAGCAGATGACTGTTGGACTATTATTAAGTGTACATTTGAAATGGACAGTGTTGGTAGCCAAGTGGCTGGGACCGTTGAATTCAATTCTAAAGTTGGCGTGTTTATTATGTCTTGGAACGTATCAATTTTTGATTTTATGTGTACGCTTTTATGCTGAAGGAGAACATCGCGAGGAACCCTGCATACACCAGATAAGAAATTCAAAGGTTGTGTGTTGGAACTGCCCATTATTCAATGGACCCAACAAGAAAAAATAGTTGCTTAGTTCCATCATGAAACTGTTCAATGGTCAAGTCCGGTGAAGCTTGATTTGTCGTACCTTTTCGACACAAGCATAAGTCAATTCAAAAAAAAAAAAAAAAAAAAAAAAAAAAAACTGTTCAATGGAACAAGAAGTGAGAACAAACATGAAGTTGACCAATCTACATTTATTAAGTTTCAACCTTAATTGAAGTGTAAATTAGGGCACAAAATCGATTGTGCTGACTTTCTTCTGTTTAGTTCACTTTGGAAAATTGAAATTACTGTATTTGGAACGCGCGGGCCAAGTGAAAACTTTTGTTCTTGACTTGAAATGAGGATCAGCACGGATTTAAGAATGTGACAGATAGATTTTTTTCATGTAATACTGGCGCGAACCGGAATAATGTAATATAATTATAATTTAAGAAATAATATCATTAATAGAGAACATCGTGAGGAAACCTACACACACCGAAGAATAAATTCAAAGGTTGTGTGTTGGAACTGCCCATTATCCAATGGACCTAACAAGGAAAAATAGTTGCATTAGTTCCATCATGGAACTGTTCAATGAAACTAGTAGGAACAATCATGAAGTTGACCAATCTACATTTATTACTGGTGTGCAATAATAGCTATTTATGCAACTGTTGCATAATGAGGGGTATTTAACACGAGTGTGGTTTATGAAACGAGCGCAGCGAGTTTCATAAAAGTATACACGAGTGTTAAATACTAATTATGTACAGATGCATACAATAGTTTATCTACACTCATACAACAAATTTAAATTAAAGACAAAATAAAGTAATCATTGTTTATTGTAATAATTATTGACATTTTGTATGGTAAAATTATTAAACAAACGTTAATGGCGCGAAAATAAATTTGCAGTAATATCGCACCGCGCATGCGCGCCGCCAAGGTTGCGTTCCGAAACACGCTATTGTGCTCAAATTGCAAGCATCTGCGTAAAAATAAAAAAAATAAACTTCATTTTGTTACAACTTTGCGATAACGAAATGAAATTTGTATGGATCCTAGTCACGGCTCCATCGAAAGGTATATCATTTGCTTAGCGTTTCTGATAAGTAAATGAAGGATTTACGACATGAGTGTAGATAAAGTATATTTTATTCTATTCTACATTTTCCAGCTTGATCGACTTAATTCTACAAACCACCAGAATTCAAGGTAAGCTCGAGCTCTTTGATACAGACATAAAATCTAAGCTGTTAGCAAACCTCAAATGAAGTCCTATAGCAATATCTACTAGACCACTTAAAGTAGATAATTGTGTAATTTAATGTTTACTGTCTAATAAAACAAAATATTACAGGGATAGTAAGGGCGTCATCAATAAACCTGACCTGCCTAAAGTTTCATAATCAATCAAAGCTTGCAAAGTTCCTTGTCTCCGTAAAAAGTTTTTAAGTGCTTCCACGAAAGAAACCTTCATTGTTACTTGCTAAAATTACAGGCTTGAACAAAAGAATTTCGTTTTTTAAAACGTTTTAGAAAATGTCTGTAACGGAAAAGGAGGAAATAGCGAGCGAGGTACAACATTACATCTAATATTGATGGTTGTAATCAGCCGTCTGACACTACAGTTCTGCCTAGTTTGGGATCAGATAACTGTGTGTGAGATTTCTCACGTATTTATTTATTTTATTAATTTCATTTTAACACATTGTTTTCTATTAGCAACATATTTAATAATACACGAAAACACTATCCTATTACTACAATTTAAATTTATTTATTTTCTACATTACGTACAAATGATTTATTATAATGCAAGACACCGTTAGAAATTATGAAGTACTAGCTTTTCGCCCCACGGCTCCGCCCTCGTTAACAGTTTTTCCCGTGGAAATAAGGTATTTTCCCGCGGTAAAAAGTAGCCTATGTCCCTCTCCATCCTTTCATTTAACTCAATCAAGTCGTTTGGTCGCTTAGTTAGGGCGTGAAACTTGAAGGAAGGACATACAAACACACTTTCGCGTTTATAAAATTAGTATGGATAATAAAGATATTATGATTTTAACTCCTAGTCTCAATGTAATAAATAAAACATGGTATGGTACTATAACACGAGTGTTCCCGTGCTATGTAATAATAACACCAAATATCAATTTGAACTCTATTTATTGATAACTCGCGAATACAACAACACTGCGCAACTAGTAAAACACTTCTAATAGCTTATCCACTTTAAATAACTTATCCTACGGGAAAAATCGGGTTTCTGGAGCGTTTTTATATCCGCACCAAGGAACAATCGCGTTAAAACTGACTTGAACTATCAAAATTCGTTTATTCGAAAACCATTTAAATTTAGAACAATGCGGCCAGTACCAAAGGTAAAAGAGATGGCATGACAAATGCCACAGTACATACCTAAGGCCAAAACACCATATTAATAACAATATGAAATTAAAAAGAAGTACTTTAAATTTCACGTACCGAAAGCTTTAATCACAATCAAGACCACATTAGTATCAAATAGGCCTATCGTTAGAAACAGCTGAACGCGATAGAGTCATATCAAAATTGCCCAGCGAGATTGCACGTAAAGGAAATCTATATCATTATTTGAGAGAGAAATTGACATCGCGGTAACACGATAGCTCATAATCATCTCGTTCTAGGTTCTAGACCTTGTTTTATCAAAGCCATAATGATTTATTTCACAAGAACACAGCTGGAGGAAAAAGCTCTTTAGATGTGGTGTTGGCTAAAATGAGAGCGTAGGTGGCAAAGTAGCAAGAGGTTGTTGATTTTCATTCGGAACTTCGCAGGTTCAATCTTCGACACGTAACCATTGTGTATTAAATTTTATAATTCATTTTTTTTTACGCTCTTACAGTGAAGGAAGACATCGTGAGGAAACCTGCACACACCTGCGAAGTAATTCAAAGGTTGTGTGTGAAGTTGTCCAACCCGCACTGGGCCAGCGTGGTCGACTAATGTCTATACACATTGATATCAGGGTATGCTCAAGCCACTCTGTGGGAACATATATGAGTTATGGATTATGAATGACTACCTGCCCCGGCTCCGCACGGGAAAATGGTTATTTTGGGTTATCCTTAAGTATATTATGCATGTATTATACATATAAACCTTTCTCTTGAATCACTCTATCTATTAAAAAAACCGCATCAAAATCCGTTGCGTAGTTTTAAAGATTTAAGCATACATAGGAACATAGGGACAGAGAAAGCGACTTTGTTTTATACTTGTGTGATGATGACAAAAGTGTTTGTTATTTCTCATTCCATAGATACATTTTCTCCTGTACTTACACCCACAATATCAAATTTAAGTATCTAATTGGATTGCACGCCATCTTAAATTGCAAAATTGTCCGTTTAATTTAGGGAATTCAAAATTGAGTCCCTCTTTTTTGACGATATCCCTTTTTCGACGATAAGGAAAGGAGCTAGGAGGTACAAATTCTGAAGAGGTTAATATAATAACATCACATTTTCTGTAGGAACATTATTTTATTAACATTATGGTTTTTCGTACAAAGGTCGAGTTTGACCCAAAAAAGAATCATTACTCTTTGTTGATCACGAAAACTCCGTTCATCGACATTATAATCTAAATCCTTTTCAAAGGAAGTATTATTAATATGTGTCCTAATTTCTTTGTAATTCTGTCGATGTGTTAAATCGTGTGGGCAAATGGTATTTAGGGTTAGTGACCACTGTTATTTAATTTGTTAGGTACCATTCCCGCATAAAGGCCCCACCGAGAGGCTTGAGTCTAGCCTAGACTTGCTCGCTTGCTTATTGTGTGGGTTTAGAGGTTAACCTACCTCACAAACCCGGAATTATAGATCCGCCTACCGACATGGCTCCTATAACTACTACATCCGTAGATAAGAGCCGAGACCAACGGCTTTAGTTTTACGTGCCATCCGAAGCACGGAATCATCTTTCTTTTGTCGGACAATCAGGTGATTCAGCTTGCAATTTTCTAACCAAACTGAGGAATGTCTCACAGTGTGATATTGTTTGAGCCCAGAATTCGAACCCGGAACCTCCGTAACGTCAGGCTAGCTTTTGACCACTGGACCACGGCAGCTGTCGAGCCTGGATTGAATCAGAATGAACGAACAGGCCTTAGTTGACCTCGCTGGTCTGGACTCATTCTGGTATGAGTTTGTCGACTTCACACACTAGGTACCTTTGAATTTAATGGCAGTTGTGTGCTGGTTTTTACCCCCGACGAAAAAGAGGGGTATTAAGTTTGACGTGTGTGTCTTTCTGTCTGTCTGTCTGTCTGTGGCATCGTAGCTCCTGAACGGATGCTCCGATTTTAATCTAGTTTTTCTTTGTTTGCAATGTTTGCAGAGTGTTCTTAGCTATGAACCAAGAAAATATCTTCAGCCATTTGAAGATTATTAGCTCATTTATAGTTGTTGAAAGGATCAAGTAACGGTTTTGTGGCGGGGGTATCTTATTTTTTTAATTTAATCTTATCCTTCACGGTAATAAGTGTAGGTGTATGTATCACTACATAGTATAAAATAAAGTCGCTTTCTCTGTCCCTATGTCCCTCCCTTTGTACGCTTAAATCTTTAAAACTACGCAACGGATTTTGATGCGGTTTTTTTTATAGATAGAGTGATTCAAGAGGAAGGTTTATATGCATAATACATGCATAATATACTGAAGGATAACCCACAATAACCATTTTCCCGTGCGGAGCCGGGGCGGGTCGCTAGTGAATTATAAAATCGAAAACATATTTTTACTTGGGACTTGAATCTACGCCTCCCAAATGTACAACAAAAACCCTATACACTAAGCTACCTACGCACTTTCCATAGCGTAGGTTAGGAACAATTTCGTTTTATTTAGTAGAACAAAAAAAAGTGAAAATAATGGAAATCGAAAAAAAAAACGCCCATCACGATTTTTTACTTCAAAATATCTTAGGCTATTGTACGAACTCATTTCAGGATGTCCCTACACTTTGATACGTAAAAAGTGTAGAAGCGTTGGTATTGTTTCTCGCAGGCTAGTGAAGCTTAATCCATATTTTGTATAGCAAGCCCTTCACATAAATTTCTGTGTAAGGCATATCTAATGTACAGAAGCCAGCAAATGTGGTTGGACATTCGCACTACGAAATTCGCCCCTACCGCTACGGAATACGGGCGCTCTTAAGCTCAACATGTCCAACCGCATGTGCTGGCTACTTACTGTACGTCGACTGTTGGGCACTACCATCAAATAAATAAAAAAAAGAATTTTCTTACATTTTCAAAATGGCACAAATCTTTCTTCACAACAAAACAACACTGTCCATTTCACTGAAAACCGCACTTCTTAATTTAAATTTCCAATAGAATTTCGAATTTGAATATCGAAAGAGCGCGCACTCAGCGGCCTACGGCAGATCAATGTCAAGCGCGCGCTCCTGATCCGGTATATAAATGATCTAGAATAAATCCACCATTGGATCGGAACATTTGTAATGTGATCTGAATGATTTCGAAATCGAAATGTCCCGTAATTTGCGCTCACGCATTTTCTGACATAATTTTATAATTTACGTTTTCACTGTGAGGCAGCAGGATTCGAAAGAAAGTTTTTATTTTAAGGAATGCGTAGATTGAGCGTTAAAAGGATTTCAGTTGTGTTTAAGAAATCTCTTACTATATTATAGGAAACAAGCTGTCCGCCCGCGGCTACGCCCGCGTTGTTTTTCGAATTTCACGTGCACAGTTTCCCGTAGGATTTGATATTTTCCCACGGTAAAAAGTATCAAAGATGTTGACTGGAGATATAAGGTACCACCATGCAAAAATTCATTTAAATTGGTCAAGTAGTTTCGGAGATTAGCCTGTACAAACAGACAAACAAAAAATTTGAAAAAAGTCAGGATATATATTTTAAGCATTTTTTTTCTATGTATAGATTTTCGACCTCCACATTTTATTATATTATAGACTAGCGACCCGCCCCGGCTCCGCACGGGAAAATGGTTATTGTGGGTTATCCTTCAGTATATTATGCATGTATTATACATATAAACCTTCCTCTTGAATCACTCTATCTATTAAAAAAAACCGCATCAAAATCCGTTGCGTAGTTTTAAAGATTTAAGCGTACAAAGGGAGGGACATAGGGACATAGGGACAGAGAAAGCGACTTTATTTTATACTATGTAGTGATGTTACGAAAGATATACCTTAGAGTAAAAAAATTTTGTGGGAGTCATAGAGCACGCCTGTCACTTCAGCGCCTTTGTACCAATCGTAAGCAGATATAAAACGCTTTCATAGTGTTTTGACAATGATTGCGCGTGGTGACGAATCGGGGTATTGTGTATACAATATGATAATGCAAATTTCACTTAACTTAGTGATGTAATATCCAAAACTTAAAAAATAAATTCTTTGAACTCTCTGAACTCTATGCTTAAAGTGCATACTTGGTTAAACATGCTCTATTAAATCTCTTTTAAATGTTATTTTCGTCAAGAACAAATATAAAATACCACACCACACACATAAACAGAGTTAGTTATTGAGAGGTAACACAATAACCGTAGATTTCCCTAGCGTAGGTTTCACTTACATTTTCCTTCAGTCTTGGTATCGTTTCCTTAGTCACTGATCGTATATTGACCCTAGGTCAATGACTTGCAATTTGTTTACGTACAAACATACATCATACTAATATTAAAAAGAGGAAAGATTTATTTTTGTGTGTGTGTGTGTGTTTGTAATGAATAAACTCAAAAACTACTGTACCGATTTCAAACATTCTTTCACCATTAGAAAGCTACATTCACCTTGAGCAACATAAACCTTTTACCGCGGGAAAATGCCTCGTTCTCATGAGAAAGACTGTAATAGCGGGCGGAGCCGCGGCAGAAAGCTAGTTAGTATTATACTAATTTTCTCTAGTACATATATAAAATTATCCGACGCTCTTTGAAGGTGAAGGAAAATATCGTGAAGAAACCTCTACACACCTGCGAAGTGATGAAGTTGACCAATCTGCACTGGGCTAGCGTGGTCGACTGGCCTGTTCGCCCTTATTGCAGAGTAGGCTCGAGCCCCTCGGTGGGGATATATCATCATCATCATCATCATCTCAACCGAAAGACGTCCACTGCTGGACAAAGGCCTCCTCCAAGGATCTCCAATTTGATCGGTCCTGCGCTGCCCGCATCCAGCGGCTTCCCGCGACCCTCACCAGATCGTCGGTCCACCTCGTGAGGGGCCTGGCCACACTACGTCTCCCGGCGTGCGGCCGCCATTCAAAAATCTTTCTGCCCCAACGGCCACTTAAGTTTGGCGATTCTTCGGGCTATGTCGGGGATATATATGAGCTTTTAAAGTTGTTTTTTTTTCTATAAATTAAAGAACCGAATAAGATTCTTTAAAGATATTACAATCTAGCCTAAGACTGATACGAGTAAGTAATTTAATTTTAACTTAATTTTCTAAATAAATAGAGCTTTAAAGTAGAAAAAAGTAAAACCAAGGAATTAATTGTATAGTGACAAAAAGAAAGTTGTTTGTTAACAGATTTTACGCGTATAATTACCATTTTCAAGGTCAGAGAGTTCACTAGTTCATGAAATTTATAGGGCACCAATTATAAACGTTTGATTTGAATTTGGGGCAAAACGTGTTACTTTGAGCTCTATTTTAAAAAGAAATACTTATACAAGTCAGACTATGTAGACTGGTCTGCTCTAGTCGATTGCCTGTTGTTTTATTGGTTATACCTATAGTTTAGATTTTCTACTTTGACTTCGACTTTGACTACGGTTGCCTTCCTCTAATTGCATATTTCGTTTGCACTCTTTGTTATATTAATGAAATTGTATAAAATGATAAGTTTGTAAAAAAAATTGAAAAGATGCAACGCCTGTGGAGTTTCTTCCGGCGAGTTCTTCTCCACAGAAGTCAGCCAAATCGAGAACTCGCCTCGACGTCGAAAAATGATTTGGTAAATCTTACTATGAATAAACACTTTTTGAATTTTGTTTTGCTTTTTTTTAATTTTTATGAATATTCAAAATAATTATTATTACTATTAATACTGTTTTTGAAGATTCAAGTTATTACGTCTTTGAAGATAAATACTTTGAATCTAGCAAGTAATTATAATGCAAATGAAAATTTGTAAGAATATTTCCTAAAATAAGCAATTCAGGTAATTTTTGACATAATTTGGGAAGGAAAAAAGTAGATAATATTTTTACAAAAAAGATCTTAATAGAAAATCTTATTACTCTTTACCTCATTTGGAGGCTTTTGCCTACCACAGTAAAACGATCTAGCTAGGCTAGTTACGAAGAAACATAATTTTTTAATATTTTATCTATGGGATTAACCTGTGCGTTGTTTGATCTATGAGGCATCTAGGTTTTTTCCACCGTTGTCCAAATGTTTATTTAATATTAAGTAGTAATATTGATAGTTTTATTTGCAGATTTTCTTACAATAACATTAATTTTTTAAAAACCCCACCACTAAACCTTTAAGTACTTGTCCTTTCAACAACTAGAAAAGAGCTGAAAATCTTCAAATGGCTGAAGCATGGTTGAATATATTTTCTTGGATTGAGACACCTTGCAAACAAATAAAATTAGATCCATATCGACGCATTCGTTTAGGAGCTAATGATGCCACAGACAGACAGACATACAGACAGTCAATTTTATAACACCCCTCTTTTTAGTCGGGGGTTAAAAACAGTGTAATTTCTACGTAAAATAGGAAAATAGTTTCTTTATAAAGTACAGTTGGGTTTCACGCAAGTTAGTGAGCAATTCTGGCAGAGCCGCAAGTACAAAATGACAAACATACAACCTACAACAAAATATTATGATTGCCATATTTATTAAAACATGAAGAAGCTTTACTAGATTTTTTTCTGTCAAATTAAACAAATAAACTTGATACTTTTATTTATTTCGTAAAATACTTCTAATTTTAGTTATTTAAAAAATAGTATCATTGAGGCGGTAACTAGCAACAGGTTGTTTGCTTGTTTTTTTGTCATGGGAAGAAAATCCTACTAATAATATAAACGCGAAAGTTTGTGAGTATGAATGTAATGTTTGTTACTCTTTCACGCAAAAACTACTGAATGGATTTTAAAGAAACTTTACAATCATATAGCTTATACATCAGTAAAACACATAGGCTACTTTTTATAGCGAGAAAATACCTGATTCCCACGGGAAAATCTAAAAGCGGGGCGAAAAGCTCATAGTTAAATATGTTTTGTAATTATTGGTCTAGAATACTGGCGGCCAAAAACAGCCCTATGTCACTGAAGAAAATATTAGTACTAATCCGTACAGAAAGGACACTCACCCCCCCGCGCCAAAATTGGTGTTCGGGGGTGTTTTACATGCGCCTAGCGCCATTGACTTGTAGTTGATATTCAGTTGTTATTCAAAAAGAAGCAGGTTGTCAAAATGCATTTTTTGTATGGAATGACCGCCGCCCCCTGCCTATGTCGAGCAGTGGTCAATTTAAAGTCAGAATCGAAGCCATAGCTTTACTTTCTTGATTTAGAAAATATTGAGAGTCGCATGGAAACACGGAGAACGTCTCATTATAATACATTAGTTTTATGTGCACTTTGACGTAATTTTAAATGATTAGACTAAAGTTTAGTTGCAGTGCACAGTCATGCTGCATCTTAGCTACTTTCTAGCTGCATGTTGACTGCAATACAATTGATATTGAAAAAATAATTTTCTTTTGAGATTAAAATTAAAAAAATTAAGATTAAAATAATACTTAAATACCTAACTATAAATATTGTTTTTTTTTAATAAATAAAAACAATATTTATAAATTGAAAATATAACAGAATATAGTAAAAAAAATCTTATTCAAAAATTCGCAGGGTGCTAAAGATACCAGCAGGGTGCCAAAGATACCAACACGAACGTAACAATTTTTATTTGTCTAAAGGTTTGATGTGGAAGTATGATTTAACAAACTCTTAGGCGTTGTCCTAATAGAACGCAAAGCGCGATCATCGCAAGTTCGCGCGAATTTTACTCGTACGAACGCGCGATCAAACATAATAATATTGAAGTCGAATATGTGTCCTAATAGACGATCGCGCGATAGAATGATTTCTTAAGGCGTCGTCCTAATAGAACGCGAATACGCGATCATCGCAAGTTCGCGCGAATTTTACTCGTACGAACGCGCGATCAAACATATTGAAGTCGAATATGTGTCCTAATAGACGATCGCGCGATAGAACGATTTCTTCATACATTTTACAATCGCGCGATGATCGCGTATTTGCGTTCTATTAGGACAACGCCTAAGACCAGCACGCTCACGGTCAGGTCACGCTAAGGGCACACCTCGGACACTCCATACAGCAAACGCATTTTGACAACCTACTTCTTTTTTAATAACAACTGAACATCAACTACAAGTCAAACACTGACACACTATGTAAAACACCCCAGAACACTCCAATAAGAGTCTCGTGGCGCCTGCGGGGTGTGGTGCGTGGGGGGGCTATCGGGCGGGGAACTCATTTTAGCGCGGGGCGGTGAGTGTCCTTTCTGTACGGGTTAGTAGGTACTATTATATACATCTGTATATTATAAAGGCGATTGTGTGTGTGTGTGTGTGAGTGCGTATGTTTGTTATTTTTTCACGTCTAAATGGCTCGAGCGGTTTGATAAAAGGACAATGCTCATTTTTATATGGAAGGTGGTGCCTTTTTTTTTTCGCGCGACCACTGACCAGACCTTGATGTCCGTGTACCAGGTCCTACCACTGATACAACGGTACATGGTACATTTCGCTATCCTCAGTCTGGACTGAGTTATAGAGGTTCAAAAAAAGGAAAAAAAACCTTTTTTTTACTTTAAATCTTATCATATCGATTCAGAATAACACATTTATGAATTCCTATTAAAGCATATTATTTTTACCTAGCATACCTGTTTTTTAGTTGCATATTTAAACATGAAGATCGGCGTATCTTTGTTTAGGTATGTATCAAAACTTGAACTAAAAATGGTTTTAGTTTGTGCTCTCTTAAAACCGATTAAAACCCCGCTCAAGATGACTTTTGTTTGATCATAAAATATATTTTTATATTATTTCGTCAATGTGAAAGAATAAAAACCACAAAAATATATACACTTTGTTAACAGCAGCGGCCCTTTTATTAATTGATGTTTTTGGTGAGTTACATTCTTATTATTTGCATTTACATTGTTTAGACCATTTGCTGTATTTAACTCATATGTATATTATTATAGCATGTAATATAACTTATACAGCACCTAACTGCCGAAGCCAATCTATCCGTCTCTTTCTCACTTTATCATGATTGGTCTGACAGCGCAGCGTTATCGGCAATGCATGCTGTGCTTTAGCTGTCACACAAACCTCTTCGTTTGTGTAGTGCGCGTGAGCATTTGGTCAATAGTTAAGACAAAGTACGACTATTTCGTTTTTATTTCTTGATTTTGATGTAAAATAATCTTAATTACCCATAATAGTCCACAAAATTCAAACGACGTGAAACTACATGTCTACAGAAATGGATTGCCATTATTCTTTGCCATTACCTCAATAAATAATAATACTAGGTACAGAAGGCGCACTGTCTGATAGCAAACATGCGAATTTCAATCTAGCTACCACGCACCTAACGTTCAAATTACTTTGAACGCGTCGAACGTGACCCTGGCTATAATAGCCTACCGTTTCTCGCTGCGCTCGTTTTTAAACATTATGCACCTTAAGTCTGCGACGCGAGAGTCCGCATTACTAAGTCCGTCGCGCGCCTTTGATAAAGCCGTTTCTCTGTAGGGTTGGGCGTAATTACAAAATAATTGAATCAAACCTTTGATATTATATTGATATTGGTAATACTTCACTGGTAACTAATAATAATCATAATAAATAATTTGATTATTATTAGTTAAACTTGACCAGTTACAATCATTGTTTTAAAAAGCAACCACACTAGACGCAGCCTGTATCGTGGCTACTATTTGATCTAAAGTTCGTCATTTTCAATACATTTCTTTATTTTATTACTTAACTTATGAGTATTTAACTAGTAACCAGTTTATGTGAGCTTGTATTAGTAAGCAATCACTAGTTCTGGGAGGTCTACTTATACTGAATGATTTCTAATTAGAGGTGGTTAACAATTTATACGAAAATATAGCAGCTGGGGTAGGGTGATATCACTAAATATCTTAATACCTGAAATTATTTCATTATTATAATAAAAATGATATTAAAGACAATAAAAGTATTATCTTACCTTTCGATATTACTCGGAACTTTGGAAGGAAAAAATATTGTACCTCATTGACATTCCTATCGTTATTTAAACACCCGAATGCTATACAATACCTTTTTGCTTTTCGTTCACCCATAATAATTAAAATAAAACTTGGAATAAGCGAATTAAAGCACGGGCGTCGTCACTCGGGTGCGCGTCGCTTCTTACTAACTATCCGCATAAATGCGGACGCCGGCGTAGGTACATTCTGGAGCTCTGGCGCGAAGTGAGCCGAGCCTGCCATTACCAGTGCTTACGAGAATAATAGAGCTGGATTCACATTATGTTAAAAAAATGTATTTTTAGTTAAAAACGGTTTTATTGGTCAAGTCAAAATGTCTTACTACAGGTCTCATGTTTAGTCAGTAGACTCCTTACTAGCAACCCTTTTACCCGTGCTTTTACCCCTTCAAAGCTTTACGGGTATTATTGTAACACCCTGTATATAAATGTAAAGGTTAGTTTATAGGTATGCGTAGGTGTAGTAAGTAGTAATAAACAAAAATAAATGTAAGTGTATAAAAATCTATTCGTATGTGTAATATTTTTCATACAAAAAATGTACCGTCGTCGGGCTTAACTTTCAACCTCTATAACTCTGTTCGGACTGAGTTTAGAGGTATGCTTGTCATACTTTAATTTATCAGGTACATTGTCTAGAAGCGATATATCAAGGTCTCATCAGTGGACGCTCAAAAAAAAAAAAGGCACCAATTTTAGGCATTGGCTTTTGGTATAGAGTTAGCTGACACCCTGGGATTCACACATAGGCCACTTTTTACCGCGGGAAAATACCTCGTTCCCACGGGAAAACCTGTTGACGTGGGCGTAGCCGCGGAGCGAAAAGCTAGTAATGTATAATAGGGTGGAGTGAATCGGACCGATTTTTTATTTTATTTTATTTTTTATTCTCCTGTATCGCCAATCGATGTTCCTATGTGAAAGCAATATTTGTACGAAATATCAATAGTCTACGACTTTTTTTTCAGGTGGCGCATTGTAGATATTTTTTTTATTTCTCTGTTGCACGCGCAAATGTAAGTCATTTTGTACCGTTGTGTTACATAGACATTATTTTAACTTTATTTGCAGTCTTATTATAAAGTTTAGAATCGGGTAATAATAAAATACTCATACAAAGTGCTAAAAAAGTACGCAAATATTTACAATTAGTTTGCCGCCCTAAGGCTTCTCCCGTGTTAACTGAATTTCCCGTGAAAAATTAGGTTTTTCCCCGCGGTAAAAGGTGGCTTATGTGTTATTTTTATGTCTAGGCTATATATTGCCAAGTTTTAAAGTCCATTCAGTAGTTTTTGCGTAACATAGTAACAAACCTCCATATTCATCAATCCTCACAAACTATTGAGAAGTAGGATAGGATTGGATGTGTTGAATGCAGTAAACCTATAACAACTATTTATTTCGATCGTCGTAAAGACAAGACTTTAGTCATGACTACGACAGACAACATATCACATCTAAGACGATTAATGAAGAACATTATCTCACTTATCTATATCAGAGCCCGATTTTGAGTACATTGGCCATCTTTCTATTCATTCAAGGAAAGCTACTACAATTGCAAAGGATATTATTGCCTTTCTTGACATGCATTCGAATTTGGTTCTTCTTCGGTAGAAATTGGATGTGATGGCACCGCTGTGAATACAGGACACAAAAAAGGGAGTTGTTCTGATAAGAAATAATTTCAAACGAACTTAAAATGGATTGTGTGCTTGTTACATGGAAATGAATTACCACTTTGCAATTTGTTTTCCAATCCCAATGGTTCTACAACAAGTCCTAATTGTTTGTCGGATCATTTATTAATTCAAAATTTAAGAGCAAGGCTCTTGTCCGTAAATAAATCGCCACTCTTTCTGTCCACAGCCAGCTCCTTGACTTCCTGATACGACACGACCTCATTTTCCTTTATTTGGTCTAAAATATACGTCCTGGTCTTCCACGTCGTCCCCTGCTTCTATCTTTCCCTCCATTATTGCTTTAAAAAAGTTTTCATGCCGTGCCAAGCGTCCCAACATTCAGCACACCAAATTTCAGTATTTTTATCAAAAAGAAGGTGCTGGAACTACTGATTAAGGACTTTAGCACTTGGTTTTGTAGTGATTTTGTACGTTTTATTCCCAATATTTGTTATATGATTTGGAAGAATAATGAAAATAATTATAATAATAGCCTTAAACAAAGTTTTAATAGCGGCGAAAAAAAAAATTCCTTAAAAATTTCAAGTCTGATGCGCCACCTTAAGATAATGACTTAGAAACCTGAAATTTTACATAAACACATCTAATATTATGTATCATTGATTGAAAGTACAGGAAAGTCGAAATTAAAAAAAAATATTTTTCGCTCCACCCTAATGTATAATACTTACTACGAGAGGAAAAGTTAAGAATTACTTTAAGGTTATTTTTTGTAACACTAACAGAGTAATAACATTAAATTAAAAATTTAAAAAAACACCCGACACAAGACCGTTACTAAGATCCTTTCAACAACTAGAAAAGAGCTGATAATCTTCAAATAGCTTAAGGTATTTTCTTGGACCATAACTAAGAACACTCTCGATTATGACACCTTGCTAACAAAAAAAACTATATCAAAATCGGCGCATCCGTTTAGGAGCTACGGTGCTACAGGCAGACACACGTCAAAATTATAATACCCCTCTTTTTCGTCGTGGGTTAAAAATATATTCATTTAATTCACATTTTTCACATTGCTTAAATATTATAAAAATACGTATTATTTTTTGGGAACAACATAAAAAGCGCCTTTATTCAAAATTTACTTTATTAAAAAGTTTCATTTCAATTTCATTTTAAAAGGCAGAATGAATTAACGTCCTTTACCCTTTTCATAAAAATATATATTTTTACTTGATACAAATAACAATGAAAAGGTTTACTGTTTACAGCCTCAGGCAAATAGAGTTTTATGAAGTGAAATAAAATTGAATAAGTTTTTTTTTTATTTCTGGTATTTTACTGATATCGTCATGTGGAGACGGCTGGTAGGTAAGTTTTAGCAATAACATTCTATTGTTTGAACAATCTGTAGTACAAATTTTATTTTCTGTCTACAATTATTTTAAACCTCCTGCTAAATCACTGCGGCCTCTTGAAGGGAAAGCACGTGATGCAAGCTAAATCAAAAAGACAAATTACTTTGTCCTTTTTACAATATTTTATTCCTTTGTAAAAAGAGCATATTCAAAAAAATCTGTTACTTTAAAAAAGCAGATCGTTTACATATAGGTATATTTTTCTAGTAAACAAAGAAGTGAATAGGTCACTAGAGAATAGAAGAGATTTTGTGTTAACTTTATGATGAGTTTTGTTTTTATCTGTGTGCGTTCATTTCACTTTACGTGTGGGTTTCGAGGCTAACCTACCACACAAACCTTGGTGTCAGAATCATCTTCATCTTGGTTCTGTGTGCGTTAAAGTATAATTAATATAAAGTATTTATTAATTATCCAAGTAAAATAACTGTCCACACTTTGGTTTCGCCAGCGTTAGTATTTCTTCCCATGGGACCTTTAATAAAATTATCGTTTATTTATTCATTTAAGGCGCACAAAACAGGTTACAGTCATATTAGAGCTGATTTAATACTACGATTTTGAGAATAGATAATAAAAATAAACTTTAGAAATAAGGTTCTCAACAATAGCAAGGGTGTTCATTCGTCCCAAACAAAATACTTTCACTCAATACGTTTTTACTATTAAACCGACATTCTGCGGTCGCCCGTACTTATAAACTAGATAGAATAAGTACTAAGTAGAGTCAATTTTAACTACAACAAGGAAATCAATTAATGGGCTCAATTCTACGTGGCCGCTAAAATATCTAAATTTAAGTTGTTATGTCTCTTTTACGTTCTTAAGAACGAAAAGGGACAGGGAATGCAAAAATTAAAAACATTGTATTCTTCACCCACAATAAACTAACCAGCCAATACCTACGTTCGTCAATACATTTTATTTCTAAAACAATATGGTTTTATAGGTGTGTGCAGGTTTCCTCACGATTTTTTCCTTCACTGTATTCGTAAGAGCGTCGAATAAACGTTCAAAATACGAAATAAATAAATTCGAAAATCGATAACACATGTACGTGTGCCGTGTGCCGAAGCTTGAACTCGCTAACTTCCGAATGGAAGTCAAAGGTCCTACCCACTTGGCCACCGACGCGGTAGAGGTTACTATTACAGTATGTACTTACTTTTGTTTTGACATTGTATTCGATCGAAAAGGACAAAATATCTACTAGAAGAGAGCGGTGAAAACTTCAATTAGTATTTTCCGTTCAATTGAAAACAAATTGGCCCAGTTGTATTATAATGTTGGTACTTAATAAGACAGCTTTCTAACCGCAAGTCGGCTAAGGAAATTAATAAGAACGATCGTATTTGCATTATATCGTACCATGGTTATGTTCAAATGATTATGGTCCAGCTTCTTTTATTTTTTTCCTATTTTTTCTGGCCTGGATGCAAATCCTTTCAGCCGCATGCCGTATTCAGATCAATCAGTCATTCAAGTCATTTCAAGTTCACTCAAAGTTCTCTTTTATAGCCAAGTGTGGCCAACTGGTAAATTCTCGCTTCTCAATATAGAAATTCCGGGAGTGATTCCAGGCGGGGATCAATGTCGAAATTAAATTGAATGTGTTATAATTCACATTCAGAATTGAAGGCTGTTGCTGTCCTTTTTCTTCCCTCCTGGAACATCAGCGATCGCCAACTTGCTCATAACATGAGCTATATGGCAACACTGATATAGAAGTAGTCAGAAAAGCCCCAAGTGCATAAAAAAACTAACCAAATAACATTAAATTAAAAAAATTGAAGAACCCCACCACTAAACCGTTACTTGATCTTTGCAACAACTAGAAATGAGGTGATAATCTTCAAATATCTAAAGATATTTTCTTGGATCATAGCTAAGAACCTTTCTCGATTATAACACCTTGCAAAAAAAAACTAGATCAAATCGGTGCATCCGTTTAGGAGCTACGATGCCACAGACAGACAGACACGTCAAACTTACATATATAACACTATAACAGGAACAGGAGGCTCCGTGGACGAGTGATCAAAAGCTCGGATGACGTTACGGAGGTTCCGCGTTCGAATCCCGGTGGGGACTCGTCGAACAAATATTACTTTGTAAGACTTTTCTCAGTTTAGTTAGGACATTGCAGGCTGAATCACCTGAATGTTCGAAAAGAAAGATGATTCCGTGCTCTGGAAGCTACGTAAAAGCCGTTGGTCCCGGCTACTATTTACGGATGTAGTCGTTATTGGAGCCATGTCGGAAGCCTTTAAGCGCCTAGCTATTGCTTCGCGAAGTTACCACTTAAGTAGTAAACACGCAAGAGCGAATCACAGAAGCGCGACACCACCGCATCGCGAATAACTTATAGTTCGACACCACTGAAGGTCAAAAATCGCGCGTTGCCAGGCGCGATTTGCAACTAGCGGAATGTTGCCAGTGACCCATAGTCAAAATTAACATGAAAGAACCATTTTTTTTATATTTCCAAAGACCTGCTAGAAAATGTACCTCCGAAATTAAGAAATTGATTTAAAGGTGTGAAATTACCAAAATTTTGCAATAAAGTTTAATTTTCATACAAAAAGTAACGTTATCTTATTTTACTTAGAAAATTACTTCAATTACAAATAGGATTAAAAATACTTAAAAGTAGCACTTTGAGTCATGTAACGCGAAAGTAACGCAAAGTGCTCCAAAATGACGTCAAATATTACAATACCTACAACGTTCTGGCATATTTCGCGCCGCAGGTCGCCTTCTAGTTCCTCGCCGTTTTAGATTTTTGAAATCTTGATTATTTTTCGAGTTAAGTATTATTTTTTAAAAGGTGGGGGCGCCACTTAGCACCTTTAGCCCCCTTAAAGTATTTTGTGCAAAACTGCCTACGGTATTTTGCTTAGCAAACATAGTCACCGTTCTTAAATTGTCGCCTTCTGTAAAGTTACTGGCAATGGTTTTTAAGAATGTTAGACCGTACTATAAATGATATTGAATTATGCATAATGTATGTCCTACATATTTAAAATAATTACATAAAACATTGTATAAATTCATAATCTATACTAATATTATAAAGAGGAAAGGTTTGATTGTTTTTTTGTTTGTTTGTTTTTTTGTTTGTTTGCATCGAATAGGCTCCGAAACTAATGAACCGATTTCAAAAATTCTTTCACTGTTGAAAAGCTACATGATCCCTGAGTAACATAGGCTATATTTAATTTTCAAAAAAATTAGGGATCCCTTCTAAAACTTCAATAATGTAACCCAAGGTGTAAAAAAAATACCTAAAATGTTTCTTATAATTGAATAGGCTCCGAAACTACTGAACTGATTTTGGTAAAACTTGGCACAAAGATAGAATGGACTTTGAAAAATAACATAGACTAAAATTTACCGCGGAAAAATTTCTCATTCCCACGGGAAATTTTTTTTAAAGCGGGCGGAGTTAGCACAAAGGTAAAATAGACCTTGCGGAAGAATATAGGCTAACTTTTACCGCGGTAAATTCCTCATTCCCATGGGAAAAACTAAAATTTACCGCGGGAAAATTTCTCATTCCCTCGGGAAAATTGTATAAAGCGGGCGGAGTTAGCACAAAGGTAGAATAGACCTTGCGGAAGAATATAGGCTAACTTTTACCGCGGTAAATTCCTCATTCCCACGGGAAAAACTTTTAGCGCGGGCGGAGCCGCGGCGGGAAGCTAATCCCTACTTAACATTACAAATCTAACTTTTACCGCGGTAAATTCCTCATTCCCACGGGAAAAACTTTTAGCGCGGGCGAAGCCGCGGCGGGAAGCTAATCCCTACTTAACATTACAAATGCGAAATTAACTTTGTCTTTGTTACGCTTTGTTACGCTTTCACGTCAAAACCACTGAAACCATTTTGATGAAACTTGGTACGAAGATAGAATATACCTTGGGGACGGACATAAGCTTCTTTTTCAGGCTGAAAAACATCTTATTCCTACGGGAGAAAACGAAAACCAACGCGAGCGAAACCGGGGGCGGGGCTATATTCCTAATAATTTAATAGGTTCCGAATCTAATAAACCGATTTCAAAAATTGTCTACCTACACTAATATTATAAAGAGGAAAGATTTGTATTTGTGTGTGTGAATGTTTGTAACGAATAAACTCAAAAACTACTGAACCGATTTCAAAAATTCTTTCACCATTAGAAAGCTACAATCACCCTGAGTAACATAGGCTATATTTTATTTTCAAAAAAATTAGGGATCCTTACTAAAACTTCAATAATGTAACCCAAGGTGTAAAAAAAATACCTAAAATATTCCTTAAAATTGCATAAGCTCCGAAACTACTGAACCGATTTTGATGAAACTTGGTACGAAGATAGAATAGACCTTGGGGACAGACATAGGTTTCTTTTTACTGCGGGAAAATACCTCATTCCCACGGGAAAGACTGCAAGCGCGGGCGGAAACTTGGTATCAATACCGATGAGCTTGGGGTATGGTATGATACAATAAACCTTGGAAATTAATAAAGGCTACCTTTAACCGCGGGAAAACTGTTTATTCCCACGGGAAAAATGGCAGCGCGAGTGGAAAGTTTTCATGAAACTTTGTACAGAGATAGAATAGACCCTGGGGATGTATAAAAGATACCTTTTACCACGGGAAAATACTTCTTTCCCGCGGGAAAATAATACCTCATCCCCACTGGAAAAATAGTAGCGCGGACGGAAAATTTAGATGAAACTTGGTACAGGAATATAAAAGATTCTGGGGTGATAAAGGCTAACTTTTACCGCGGGAAAATCCGTTATTCCCACGGGAAAAGTGGTAGGGTAGGCCAGAAGTTTTAATGAAACTTGATACAGAGATAGAATAGACCTTCCAAGAACTTCTTAGAACCGCGGGACAATAGCTAATTCCCACGGGAAAATGGTAGTTCGGGTGTGAGTTTTTGGTGAAACTTGATACGGAGATAAATTAATTTAGGTTTTGGGATGAACAACAAATTATTTTGCTGCCACAAAAAAAAACTTCGATACAGTTACTAACAGGGAAGCTATGAGTCTATAAATAAAAAAAATCTATAAAAAAAAAGTAAAACAAAAAAACATGATTTAAAAAAACAATGATTAAAGAAATATTATATACCCGAGCGAAGCCGGGGCGGGCCGCTAGTATTATATATGAAAGAAGAAATCTGTATCTGTTCGTAGTAAAATATAGAGAAGCCAGCAAATGCGGCTGGACATTCGCACTACAAAATTTATCCCTACCGCTACCACGCTTATATTATAATATATTCTATGCTCTTAGGCAGCGTTTGCACCAGAGATGAGCAAGGAAGCGTAGCAAGGAACGTGTTTGTAAAGAACCAATAGAAACGCTCCATTTACCTGGCCTCGATCACTGCAGCGATTCTATTGGTTATTTACAAACACATTCCTTCCTACGCATCTTCGCTCATTTCTTCTTACGGTGAAGGAAAACATCGTGAGGAATCCTGAACACACCTGCAAAGTAATTCATGATTCTGTGTGGAGTTGACTAACCAGCACTGGGCCAGCATAGTAGACTAAAGTCTATTCAAATATTCGCCTTGATTTCAGGGAAGGCCCGAGCCCCTCGGTGGGGCTGGGGACATTATATGACCACCAAAATCAAAATTGATAGTCAGAGACGGAGCCCCTCAGGCGTCGTCTTCTCCTTCACGATGTTTTTTAGTATCAACGCGCTAGGTCGAGGTCCGAGGCTCCCTCGAGCCGCCCCTAGACGCTTTGGTACATGACTTGTTTCGGGGTAGAGTATTCCCCCCCCCCCCAAGAAAAAAAAGACATTATATGAGCTGTTAACGATACCCTGTTTTTTCTAGTGTGCTTTTTATTGTCTTTGCTTGCTGCAAGTGAGGCAAAGAAGAAGTACAGGAAGACAATAGTTCACTATCCCAAAGGAACCCTATTTTGGGCCACAGATTTCTTCGTAAGAGGCTGCAAGAACTTCTTGGATAAATGTCCCAATCACTATAAGTGAGTTTGTCTTTATTTGAGTACTCTTAAGTCCTTTTTGTTATATATCTGGAGACATCTTACACATGGCCATCTAACCCTAAACTAGGCAGAGCCTGTACTATGGATGTCAGACAGCTGATATACATACAGAATAAATATACAATTTCCAGACAAAAATCAAACACAAACGCTCATCACACAAATGTTTGCCCTGGGCGGGACTCGAACCCGTGGCCCTGTGCTTCGTAGGCAGGCACACTACCCACTAGGCTACGGGGTCGTCATTTAATTGCTTTATTTTATGTGCAGTATACAAATAGGTAATATACTTGATTGATAAAAAATATATAAAATACATTGAGTTAAATGAAGGGTATAAAATGGTCGACTAACATTAAGAAGCTAGGTCCCGGGTTCAAATCCCGGTGTCCCTCACCTCCCCTCGTCATTATAATTTTTTACCTACTAGTTTTTTTTACCATATTTTCAGGGTGCAACACATCTGCGCAAAAAGCTACGGCGGCAACTACAAAGACTTCCCAAATTATTGTGAAATGCAATATGAAAACTGCAATTCCTGGCGTAGTGAGTTAATTTTGTTTTATATTTTACTAGCGACCCGCCCCGGCTCCGCTCGGGAAAATGGTTATTGTGGGCTATCCTTAAGTATATTATGCATGTATTATACTCATAAACCTTCCTCTTGAATCCACTCTATTTATTAAAAAAACCGCATCAACATCCGTTGCGTAGTTTTAAAGATTTAAGCATACATAGGGACATAGGGACAGAGAAAGCGACTTTGTTTTATACTATGTAGTGATTTCATAAAAACCATCTTTTTATCTAACCAATTGATTTTGGACACCAAGGTGTAATTTGTGGCTAATCAAATATTAATCAATAGAGTTACGGTATATTAATAATGTATGTTACGGCTAAAAGTCAAAGTACGGTTGAACCTAGGTTTAACAATAACGCTTATCACATTTTATACAGTGGTAAAGTAAATTGAAACCATCGTGTGAGCAAAATAAGACTTTGTAAACAAAAACAAAAATCAAATCAAATCACAGACAGTACATACGTCCATCTTAATAAAAGTGATCCGGAGATAAGGATTCGATGCTTATACTTGCTCCTTTATACTATGTCTAGACGAAGAAACTGCACTGTCGCAACAATACTCCATAATCCGTCTTATCGTGATAAGTCTAGAGAGTTACGATGCACTGAAACTAAATTATTGTCAAGCAATTTTGTATTCGATATTTTTCGTAAATATTTCACTCGTGTATGTATTATATATTATATATATATATTATATGTACAATTTGACTCGTATGTAAATGTGAAATTCGACATAAAAAATTAAGCTGTCTGAAGTAATTTCAATAACACGTTTCTGTCGAGTATCATTTTTACTAATTTGACATTCTATCAATGTTTTATATTAAAATAAATGAAAAATAAACACTATTATAGTAGTGCTGCTTAGCACAACTTTACGATTAAATTTTGAATAATGAAACCTAAATGAGACAAGAAATGAAAAAAAGGAATTAGGTAGAATTTACGAAGTTTAATCAAATACCTAAATACTCGAGAAAAGAAATAGAAAAAGGGAATATAAATAAGTAAAGCTGTATGTTAGAACTACAAAAATATAAAATACCCTGAAAAGTGTGTTAGACTCGAATGCCAAAGGATTTTCCAAATTCTAAAAGCGCCTCGGGTGTATACCTACTGTACGAATTGTCTTAACAGGATTTAATTGTCAGAAACTTCGGCTGCTAAACTTAGCTTTTTAATCAGATGTTTTTATAAATTTTTGAGATTTAAGAATTTTTAGCAACTGCCCGATCCGAAACATGTCTGCAACATCGTCTACCCGTACCTTTAGTTTTTCTAAGGTATCTCTCTTACGTCTACTTTCTTCAAACTTTTCTCATACTCATATTTTTCCACTTGATCAGTTCCTTCTATATATGATTTCCTATGATGATAGAAAATCTTTGGAACTAAACTAAGGTGTAAACTTATATAAAGAAACTAAGTTAGGTTTAGGGTGCGAGTCGAGATTTCTATTCAAATTAAATTGATATTTATAGAATTATTTATTGCAAAGTAAATCTCAACGAATTCATGAAAATTCTTACGTTTCTGATTTATTTAAATTTTACTGAGCATTTAAACTTTACTAAATCCGATGGGATAATATAATACAATTGTTATTGACTATTTTTGAGTCAATTTAATTTTAAAAGTTTATAGCAACAAAATTACTATGTTTAAAAAAATTGTTAACTCTCGTACCAATATCTCGTACAAATAAAAATATTAAACAAACTATCATATGCCTGTTTATAACAAATTAAATTTCCTGTTTCAGATTGGCGTGTATTCAAACGAGATTGGTGTTAATTTGTTCAAAATTAAAATGCTACTACTTTTCCGTGTTTTTATTTCTATTGCAGAACGAAACATACAAATAAAACATTTGCATGCATTATTTTAACATTCTTAGCCAATGGACCGGGCTCCCTTTGCAGTAATCCTTACCTCATAAGATTCACGTCAGGACGCACAATGAAGTGAAAGATAATGTTGCCGAGTAGGGGTATTTATATTGTTTTCTTCCCTGAATCTGGGAAGACATTGTATATTTTTCAGTTTAAAATCCAAAATTTTGCTCAAATTTACATCATAACAATTCAATTCAAAATGATAAAGCAGTGAAAGATATTCCTTCCTAGATGGGGTATTTCATAAGTTGGTTCCCCTCACCCTGGCAGGGACCGCAGGTAAAGGTTTGTTGCGATGGGAGCCCCGGACCACAATGGTAACAGCTTTTACAGTAAAGCTTTAGAGTCAAATGTTTAAAATAAATACTAGTTTCACATTACGGAGGTTCCAGGTCTCCTAGACAAATAAATAAAAGTAAAATACAATTTCAAAAATGGAATGGAAGTAGATTTTTTTAATTCTAGGCTCTGGCAACGAGTTCTAAAAAGAAAAATAAAAATTCAAAAATAGAAATGCACGGGCGTTCCTGCACGGCATCAGACCGGCGTGGATCAGTTGAGAAGAGAAAATTAAAATTCCAATGAGATCGGGCAGGAACATTTGGCGCGTCAAGCGAAAGATGTTTAATTCAGGCAGTCTTCTTCCCGCCCATAAAGTGCCTTTAATATAAAACTCTCAATAAAACCGGGGTGCAGCTGTTGTTACGCTATACACTCGACTTTTTTACTCTGTGACCTAATTTGCTCAGTTTTTTTACGGCTTAGTTTAACTGTCGGCGGTGGCCAAGTAACTAGAGCCATCCACACTGGGCCAGCATGGTCGACTAAGGTCTATTCACCCAGATTTTAAGGCAAACTCGAGCCTCTTAGCGGGGCATATAAGATGCTGTCAATGAACGCCCAAGTAAATTGGAGTATGTAACCAGTTTTATTTTAGTATCTCCATGTGGAAAATGGCAAAACACATACAACCAAATTCCTTTTGATTTCTTAGCAGAATTGGGAAGAACATTCCAATAAAACCAAGTATGTACTTACTCTTTTCCTACCACTCATAAAAATGACAATAACGTTGGCCACATATGTCTTCACAATCAAACCCGAAAGTTACGGTTAGTAGTGTTTGTTTATAAACAATTTCAAGAGATAATGAAAATTTAGGTTAGCTGTCAATGGATCTGATAAATTTTCTCTGAAAAACTTTTACTGGAAACGAAAAAAGAACTAATTTGTCCATTTAAAACGCCTGTTTGGTAATTTGGTATCGATCGGACTGCTGAATTATCATTTTTCTAAAAAACTTTTTTAGGAAGTAACCCCTATGCTAAGTGGCGCCGCCGTCTGTTAAAAAATAATAACTCGCGAAGTATACATTTTTTATAAAATCCGGTAGGTCATTTTCAAGTTGGCGTGCTATAGTATATATAGCGGCCATAAACTGTATTTATTATAGTCCGCTGTAGTTACAGATAGAAAATTTGCTAAAAACGGCCACTTTTGGCAAATTTTCTATCTGTAACTTCATCGAACTCAAACTAACAGAGTTGATGGCTTCTATATATCCTAAAACACCAAATCTTTAAAATGACCTACCGGATTTTTGAAAAACTGTTTACTCATAGAGTAATTATTTTTTAACGGATGGCGGCGCCACTTAGCATAGGGGAGCCCCTTAACTAAGCATTTTATATTTGCTAAGCTGACACTTTACATGACACTAAAATATAATAATTCTTAATTTATACATGTCTTTCAAATGGAAGATTTTCTGACAGCTTGAAATAAAAAAAACTAGCATTCTTTAAGATTTCCTTAAATGACGCTTGTAAAAAAAATATTGAGAACAGTGAGAATTGTTGTAGACTTTTAACTTTTTTTTCGTCGGATTGTACATGGTTCAGACTGAGATTAATTTTATTTCAGGATAATAATGTTGACTAATTTGAATGCTTTTTATATAGTCCAATACTTCTGTATTTATTATCTCACTATTAACTAGTGCCATCTGTTGAGCTGTCTTATAAGGATTTATTTCTTAATTTGCTGGAAACCTTCCCATTACATAAGTAACAGGAAGAGATTCGTCGTACAACATTTTTACTTCATCTCAGCTAGATTAGAGGACTATTTCAATTTTTACTCCACAAAAATCCATCGCGACTTTTAGTGGAAAAAAGCAAAAATGACCTGACAAAAGACAAAAAACAATCCAAAAATCTAACATCAAAGTAAAAATGAAAAGAATAAAAATAAAAATAAATGTAAAAAAGAAATATGACGTATTATAAAGGAGTTTTCATAAAAGAGGGTTACCTGGTAGAAATTGCTACCTTAGCAATAAGGCTGCCTTTTGTACACCTGTGTTGCTTTAATTAAATTATGTTTGTTGTATTCACTTGTGTGCAATAAAGTATATTCTATTCGTATATACTATAGCAGTTTGTTAAAGGAAACTTTCAGTAATTTGAAGATATTTTCATTAAGTTAAAATTACAAAACAGCAAAAAAATGCAATAAAATCTAAAAAGTAAGAAACGGCGTTGAATAGGAAGTATATCCTTCTGCTTCGTCTTTCAATGAATACAATAAAGTGTCAGTGGACATCATTGATAAAGGAAACAAAAGACGGGATACTGAAAAAAATATTCTGCCCACTTTAATAGCAGACTATTACAGCTTTTGTGATGTTTACGCCATTCTGTTCTGTTTTCGGTCTTAAGTTTGACCTCCTGATACATCACCTAAAATAAATAACTTATAATAAATTATGTTAAGTCAAGAAAAAATATTTTGTTCATTACAGGTTCTTTTTAACACTAGCTGAAGTCAGATCAGATAAGGTTTGCTTAAACTAAACCTGGCCCTCGCTGCGAGAAACCCGCCATATTGGAATTCTCCAATAGGATGATGAGGATACTCACGACAAAATTTGTCTGTCACACGTGAAACCTCATGCTAGCGTTTGTGTATACTACTAAATTCAACAAAATAATTCCATTGACCTTTCGGACGTTTCCAACGAAGAGAAGATTGTATGTAATGTAATTTTATGAGGTACATAAAATTTTTGTTTTATAATTGAAATTGGCGAATTACCTCACAAATAATCAACATTCTCCCCTTTTCTTTTTACCTATTGAGGACGTAACAGAACAGAATGTAACGGGATAGAACATTCTACTAAAATAAACCCCTGTTTCTGTGTTTGTGACTTACTATGGCTCTTAAAGCTTTTTAATTAAAATTATTTGTTACGGTTCACTGCGTCCGAATACAAAGTGGATTTAAAGATTTTCTTATTTCCTTACCCCCACACTGGCGTCTTTCAAACGTCTTAGTGCTGCGTTTCTTTGGAACACAATTTTTTTTTTGCGAACACAACTTTATTTTGTTTTACTCACTTTTCTGCCTATGTATGAGCGACGGCCAGCGCTGGCGTCGCATCGACGCTGAAAAGACGCTAGTATCTGGGGTCTGTAAGAAGGTGCCTTGTGATCAGAATTAAATTAAAGAGTTCTTACTTTATAGATATTTTTTTCTGGATTATTGTGTGGGTTACGAGGATAATTCGCCTCACAGTTGGTGTCAGAATTATTGAGCCGCCTAGGCGCCAATATCCTTAACAAACCGGTAAATTTGTCATTGTAACTTGATTAAATAAATAATATTATATTATAAAAAATATTTAAAATAGTAAAAACTATTTTACTTTTTAATTCTCTTCTGGATTTCAACAAGGAAATAATAGCGAATAGCGAACGAACCTTTGTGGCTCGGCTGCAAATTCAAGAAATAGCGAAGCAAGTAAAATATAATATTTTCATTCATTTGCTAAGAGGAAATATTATTATGTCAGATTCTCATAAAATATAAAACAAATAAAAATACATGAACAAAACAGCAAACATTTTGATTAAATTATAATCCCAAGCCCTGTAGCCTAAAACCAATTCATGCCACATCAATGAAAAAGTTTATGATTGAAGAAGATTGAAATTTGAATTCTGTAAATAAATGGACTAACAGAACTCCATAATTTGATTATTTGTTACATTAGACTGGTATATCTAGGATTTAGGTCTGCCGGCGTAAGAAGAAAGGGCAGGTTTTTTTTTAATTTGTTGAAAACACCGTTTTACGTGCTGAGAAAACGATTCTGAGTTAAAAAACAGTGCTATTAACCAATTTAAAAAAATACTATGCGCCCTTTTCCGTCATGGCGGCAGAAGTGACAACAGCTTAAATAAATTAATTTTCTTCATCTTATTTTAGCGTTGTAAATTTGTATTGTATTGTAAGGATACACCCGTCTTGTAACAGGGTTAGCTTTCCTGCTACTACTTATACTCGTAGCGGCGCGCCTGACTCAGCAAATACCGCGCGTGCTACATAACTGACACTGCAGAGAGCATACGATTGCAGTCACAGCTTGTAAACAATGCTTACGTCAATACGTCATTAGAAGAGAAATCAATTAGAAGCCGAAGCCTGAAACGATCTATCAGAGTTTTCGCAAGACATTGAATAAATACAAGTTCAAACGAAGTACAGTTAGACCGCGGTCTCCGGGCTCACCACCATGCCCCAGGGAAGATCTTCCCTTTGCCTCCACATTCTTTTCTGCTTATTGACGAAGCGAGCGCAACGGCCGGGCCAAGTGTCTTCGTTTTAGTTCAGGAAAAAATGCTGTACATTTTGTCCATCTGTTCTTCTCTCTCTTCTTCTTTTCCTTTGCGCATTCCCACTTTAAATGGGGTCGGTTGTCCTAATACGTCTGCGACAGGAATTTCTTTCCAGGCATGGTTCAAGAAAACAAGGTCTAACAAGAAGACCACGTGACTGACACAAGCCTACGTCATTTTGCGCTGCTCGTCCTTGTCTATTACACACATTCGACAAGGATGAATAGGCAAAATGACGTAGGCTTGTCGTGTCAGCCACGTGGTCTTCTTGTTAGACCTTGTTTTCTTGGACCATGTTTCCTGGGTTGTCGATTCGGGTATGTAATTTCTATCTACGGTCTTCTTTGTAACAGCGTCTGTGGTCGAGTGGTGAAATAATCGCCTTACGTTACGGAGGTTCCGGGTTCGAATCCCGGTGGGGAGTCGTCGAAAAATTATCACTTTGTGAGACTTTCCCCAGTTTGGTTGGGACATTGCAGGCTGAATCACCTGATTGTCCAAAAAGAAAGATGCTTCCATGCTTTTTGGAAAGATTTGTATTTTTGTGTGTGTGTATATGTTTGTAATGAATAAACTAAAAAACTACTGAACCGATTTCAAAAATTATTTCACCATTAGAAAGGTACATTCACCCTGAGTAACATAGGCTACCTTTTACTGTGGGAAAATGACTCATTCTCACGGGAATTGTTTGAGGCTTTCGCGCTTAGCACACATTACCTATTTAAAATGATGTAATTAGTTTCGGAGCTTATTTAATTATTAGGAATATTTTAGGTATTTTTTACACCTTGGGTTACACTATTGACGTTTTACGAGTAGTAAGGATCCCTACTTTTTATGAAATTAAAATACAGCTTAAGTTACTCAGGGATCATTCATGTAGCTTCTCAACAGGGAAATAATTTTTGAAATCGGGTTAGTAGTTTTGGAGCCTATTCGATACAAACAAACAAATAATCAAACCTTTCCTCTTAATTATATTAGTGTGGAAAACACAAATGGACAGGGTTGCCTCCGTCTCAACTGAAATCTAATTAAGTAATCGAGCTGGGTCTCTATTTGCATTCAGTCCTTATTATTATCTATTTAAACACAGTTAAATTTAACTGGTTGTTTATCCACAACATAGTAGTCGTACTCTGTCGTACCTATGAAACTGAACAACTATTCCTAATGAGGAACATAGGTTGAAATCTCAAATATAATTTTCAATTTCTCATAATATGAGATTATATAATATTATTATATAGGTACTACAGTCACGTAACCGGCCACTTTGTATGAAAAGTAGATTTTTAATTTAGAGATTTCAAAGTTTTTTCTTTAGGGAAAGTTGTTCAGTTCATGAGTAAGTACTACTGACTACTACTATGTTACGAATAAACACCAGTTAAATTTCATGGTGTATGTAATCGAATCGAAATAATTTCATTTAACCTAATATAATTTAAAATTTTTAGTGGATTGTCAAAGAAGACCAGCGGGTCCACAGAAGACAGCCAAATTGTGAACTCGCCTCGACGTCGAAAAGTGATTTGTAAAAAATCTTACTTCAAATAAAACATATTTCATCATTAAAAGAATAAAAACCTAATCAATCGTTTTTTGGGTAACTTATTTCTTTGTAATACAATGTCTTGAACGTCTAGAATATTCTACATTAAATAGTGAAGGACCAAAACAAAGACCTGTCGAGCAATCTTTTCGGGCCTTTGTTCTTTATTCGACAGTATTTAAGGTTCACTGTCACAAGCATAGCTTTTATCCTAACGACGCCAGGACAAAAGGTTTTTGACGTAATGACCCCATAATGACGTAGGTACAGTTGAGAGCAGATTAAGCTGAATACTTTAAGGGTGAGGCCACATGGGCGTTTAAATTATGATGAGGCGCGTATTTTTACACGTATGCGTATTTTTAAGCATACTTAAGGACAGGGACAGAGAAAGCGACTTTATTTTATGTAGTGATACGAAATTCGAAACGTACCTAGGTACACTACATCGCCGTAACATTAAAACAGTTTTTTAGTTCTATATGACTTGTCTCAAGTACAAGCACTCTGCTCCATCACTAAACTTATTTGCGCCCATTGTACACTTTGTTCCTAGAGCGGCGACAACTTTGCAAAACATAGGTATTTTTACCTCTTCAGTTATCTCATTTGCTTTCGCGCAGTTGGAATGGCTGCGCTTTTGGCTGCAAATAAACTTGGTAATAGTGCGCAAAGGTGTTTACGGAGAGCAAAGGTGAGGATATAAAGAGGCAGGGTTTCCGGTACGGACTTGTCGGTGCGGTTCGGTACAGATCGATGCAGGATATCCAACATAAAGAAACAGGTAATTTAGTCTTTATTGACCATCATTTCGTCGAGTTTGTCGGATATTGAAGTCCGCATAAGCCAGTTCAGGTAATGTTTGTTTGAGGCTTTTGCGCTCAGGCTCAGCTTTCCAGTCCTGGAAGTCAGTATCGACAAGTAACAATCTGTTTCTTTATACGTGACCGCATATGATAACATTGTGATAATTTACCTGTACTCATCGGTACCTACCCGTACCGGTTTGTCTATATTAATAAAAAAATATTTTATATTCTCACCCTTATGTATGTAAACGTACAGGTAAACAATTGTGTTAACATGGTATTTATCTCCGTTGAATGAACGCGATGCGCTTGTCCAGCTTGATTTGTTCTTAACTGTACTGTGTCCCATATCGGTGAGGTTATTATCACTAATAGTGGGTATTTATAAATACGCTTGGAGTCAAAGTGACTATCTTAACCTATATTTAGATGAACATTGACCCGTTCTTTTGGAGTTCAAGATGTGATATTGATAAAAATACAGGCAATTAGTGCTCTTCATACGAATGTTTGCACAGACTCGTCATAGTGTATCTCCTCACCCTGTTGTTGGAAGAAATTGCTGGTTGCCTTCCTCTAATTGTATACTTTGTTAGCACTCTTTGTTATATTAAGAAAATTGTATATAATAATAATTTATAATTATGTAAAAATATTTTAAAAAGATGCAATGCCTGTGGAGTTTCTTCCGGCGAGTTCTTCTCCACAGAAGACAGCCAAATTGTGAACTCGCCTCGACGTCGAAAAGTGATTTGTGAGTGTGAAATCTTACTTCGAATAAAAACTTTGACTTTTGACTTTTTGACTTTTCTTGAATACTTAGCAATAATGCCGCATACATGTATATGTAGAAAGTGTTTCTTTCTACACTTTTTTGTAAATTTTTCACTGTATTCTTTTGTGTGCAATAAATTATATTGTATTGTATTGTTTCAGGGTAGGCTCGAGCCCCTCGGTGATGACGTATATGAGCTGTTAATGATGAATAAATATAATAATAAATAAATATGTGGGACATCTGACGGCCTGGTAGCCTAGTTGGTAGTACGTCTGCCTACGAAGCACAAGGTCGCGAGTTCGAATCCCACCCAGGGCAAACATTCGTGTGATGAGCACTTGTGTTTGCCTTGTGTCTGGATGTTGTATATTTATATAATATGTATATATATACAGCTGTCTGACACCCATAGTACAGGCTCTGCCTAGTTTGGGGTCAGATGGCCGTGTGCGAGGGGTCCCACATATTTATTATTATTATTATTATCTCACACGCGAATCTCAGAACCAAAGTTTTTAGCCTCGGCCAGTTTTTTTTGGTTTAGTTTGTTTTTCTTACCAAGGGACTTCACCTAAAGATTCTAAGCCTAAAGACAAATTAAAGCGATCTAAAAATTTAATTTATTTTACCTATCACACATAGTATAAAACAAAGTCGCTTTCTCTGTTCCTATTATCCCTATGTATGCTTAAATCTTTAAAACTACGCAACGGATTTTGATGCGGTTTCTTTTAATAGATAGAGTGATTCAAGAGGAAGGTTTATATGTATAATAGAAGCATAAGATACTTAGCGATAAACCACAATAACCATTTTCCTGTGCAAAGCCGGGGCGGGTCGCTAGTAAATAAATAAATAAACATGTATACGTACTTTTTACTTTCTAATAACTATAGTTCTTCCTGCACTTAACAACCCTGCTGTTTATAATAATTTGTTCGATTCCGGGGCAAATTGGTACGTGCCTACCTTACCTGGGCTCACTAAAAATATATGGCGGCATAAGAGAATTTTCATCAAGCGAAAAATTCAGGTCAAAATACCTACTCAGCATTTCGCCTGTTGTTTTTTTTGCGGCAAAAAATATCACGGACTTTTCTTCGGCTTGCTTAATTTTTTCTTGCGGAAAAATATTTAGGTTCACGTTAAGTTTATTTTATGTGGAGGTTGGTTTAGACTCACCGAAATTGGGGTGTTTTAAAAAACTGATTTGGCTTTTTTACGCAGCCTATTTTTCTTTTTATCAATTATAGCCTTATTGAAATTATTTCTAAAATTCCAGTAAGTAAGTAAGTAACACTTTATTGCAAACACATACCTAGAGGAACACATAAATATAATCTTAAAACTAGAATATGCGCAAAGGCGGTCTTATCCCTGTAAGCGATCTCTGCCAGTCGTTACATACTAATATTGTGAAGAGAAAAGATTTGTGTTTTATGTATGTGTTTGTTTATAAAGAATAAACTTAAAATAAACTATCTCCTATGGTGAAGGAAAACCTCGCGGCATCGTGAAGAAACTTGCACACATCTGCGAAGTAATTCAAAGCTAGTGTGTGATGTTGACCAACCCGCACTGGGCCAGCGTGGTCGACTAAGGCCTATTCACCCTGATTTCAGGGTAGGCTCGAGCCCCTCGGTGGGAACTGAATGGGCTGTTTACGACCTTGAAAAACTTAAGCCTTTTTCTGCAGTCGGAAAACAAAGTATATTTACTATCTATAAATCGAACCGAAAAGTTAAAATCATTGAGTTTGGGTGGTATAATTAGTAGTGCGCCTGTATGGCTCGGATATCTAGGGAGATGTGGGTTCAAGTCCCTGCCCAAGCTCAATGATTTTCATTTTTCGGTTCGATTTATAGATAGTAAATATACGCTAACAGACGATATCCGTTAAAAAATAACAAGACAAGAAATGCTTCATCCACTTAATTATATTTTTTTCTTCTCCTTTTTATGGCAAATTAGTATAAAAACATCATCTTTCCTTACAAGGTTATTATTGTAGCGACTGATATTGCTTCTTCCGGGAAAACTGTTATAGATCTCACATGATGTGAATTTAATCTTTCAGTAATAAATCGAAATAAAATCGGTTTAATAATAATAGTATCGCAACAAACTTAAAAAATATTAAAAATTACTACTTATAGACAGACATAAACATAGACATAGACATAGACATAATTTATTTTACAAAACACAATACAACACAACAAAAAAGAAAAAGAAAAACAATTGTTATGAAATACAATAATAAATAATAATACACAAAAGACACAATACACATTATACAGGCACGATAGTTGTGACAGTAATGTTTAATTTACTCGAAACTACGTACAAAAAAGTACAAAATATAGTACCTACACAAGTCTGTCGCTTGCTTACAACTTGCCTTATAATTTGTCACTCAAAACTAGTAGAAAGTATATTTTAGACTGACTCGAAACTCAAAACCGATTCTTATAGCGTGTGTTAAAAAATTGTAAAATCTAAAATGAACTGGATAAAATCAAAAAAATATTTTCATTTATTTTTATATTATCATATTTTTTAATACCTCGCAAGTGAACTTTGAACGACTTTTGGCTGAAATGATGATGATGATGATGATGAACCCTGCTGTAAAATCTCTAAAGGCGCATTTTCATTGGTCGTTAGCGCCCTCAAGCTTTTCAATTGGCTCTTATAGGTACATATCTAAGGCACATACAAAACGTACCTACTTATATGGATAACAGTTTAGCACTAAGCCTTAAATAAATAAAAAAAGCCGATCCATTCACAAACACCCCAGTCTATGACTTTCATCCCACGCAGTATGAAATTGAAATTTGTGTTCGACACTGTACAACGTATCGAATGCCACTTGTGTGGGTGACTGTACGCTACTCCTGAAGCGATAATTTCAGCTCTCTGTTCAGTGCGATTTCAGAATTCCTTGTGAACGCTCGTCTCTTTGCTCTGCCAAACATACGATTCACGTCAAAACTTTAACTGAATTCTTTTTCCAAAAAAGATATACCGATTTTTTTTTTATTGAATATCCGACTTCAACTGGTTTGGCTGTTTCTGGCCGCTTATTTGCAGTTTTTTTATGCGAGAGTTCTTTTTTAAACTTAAACTTTTTTTCATCAACAAAGCGTCAGTGTTTTTCGACATTTCAGCCAGGATGTGCTTTCAAAAGTGAGGTGATTTTGAATTTCTAGAAAAAAATTCAAAATTTTGGAACTAACCAGTGACTGACAGTCAAAATAGGTAGTTTAAAGACTGTTTCTTTGAACAATGTTGTTGATCGCATGTCAAATAAAAGTGCATACTGTTCGGGGATAACTGTGAACTGGACGTTATGTTTTTACCACCTAAAGAGGATTCTAACCATCCTCATGCCTTATTATGATGATGATGAAATGGTAAGTTCTTTTCTTACTTTTAACGCAAAAGATTTTCTTACAATTTGCCAATCTGCTGGAGGTACAATTCAGGGGTGATTCTTATCTTGGACGGTCATGTAATAACTAATAAGTTACACAAAATTATTATAATACAAGTATAATACATTGTAAAAAAATTGCATAAAAGTGATTTAAACGTTTTAACTTGGTAGAGCTACTAATAAATAAATACTGATATTAATTTTATACTAAACTAGCGACTCGCCCCGGCTCCGCACGGGAAAATGGTTATTGTGGGTTATCCTTAAGTATATTATGCATGTATTATACATATAAACCTTCCTCTTAAATCAATCTATCTATTAAAAAAACCGCATCAAAATCCGTTGCGTAGTTTTAAAGTTTTAAGCATACATAGAGACATAGGGACATAGGGACAGAGAAAGCGACTTTGTTTTATACTATGTAGTGATTTTCTACCTACACTTATAATTATCCTACCAAATAATTATATTACCTAACATTGTACTTACCCATGACTAGTTTAATGGGGAAGACACTAATAGCATGTAACACAGTTATTAAATATTATAGCGAGCACAGGCTATAGGACTTCTTAAATATTGTAAGCATTTTGTGTTATTACAATAAACGTTTTTTACCTTTACCTTACTTACTACTCGCACTTAATCCTTTTTGTCAGTATTTTTTATAAAAAAATATTTTATCATTAATCAGATACTAACATGTATTTCGATATGTGTTTAATTGTGTAACCAACGACTGAGATCCCCCATTAAGTATTACCAAGAGAAAAAAAAATTGGACTAAAAAATTAACAGATATCGAAATACATCTGATTCTTAAGATTATACAATTGTATTGTATCTTATAAAAAAAACTGATAAAAAGGATTGTGTACGAGTATTAAGTAATATTAGTATTTATTGTTAATAGCTCTACCAAGTTAAAGATCCTCTCTTATCTCGGACAGTTGTAAAGATATGATATTCAAAAAAGACGCGTATTCACGAGAGCTATACAAAACGAAAAGAATTATTCAAGAACAACAACAACAAAAACAAAACAAAAACACAAATAAAAACAAAAATCGAAGAAATTAATGGTCGAAATAGTGAAAATAAAATTCATTCCTTTCCGGATTTTGGATTATGGCGCTCGATATTTTGGAAACGAAGAATGTTATCAACAATTTGAGAAAATTTTCTCTGGACAATTAATTTAGCTACAATTTGAGCCTAAAACAAAGATGATCTGCATGAAGGTTTGCTCTGTAACTTAACCTTTTTGAAAATATTAATAAAGTTATAACGAAATTTTGGCATTACAGATTCATTTCCAATGTGCTCTGTAATCGTGTGAGACACGAAATCTACGTTTTTTTTACATCCTCTCGAAGCAGAAATTCGGTGAATTGCGACATAAAGAATGGTTGTGAGTTGTATTGCATCAGAGCGTAACAAGGTTGTTTAAAGTACTAAGTACTTACATCCTTGATAAAAACCTGTAATAAAAATTAAACCGTTGAAAAGACTGAAAATCAAAAATTTCTTTCTGTCTGTCTTTTTGTTACGCTTTCACTCATAAACCATTGAACTGATTTTGATTAAAATTGGTACAGAGATAGAATAGAATAGAAAGTACATAGGCTACTTTTTACACCGGGAAAATACATAATTCCTACGGGAAAATTTATATTCAGTCATATATCAGTAAGATTTATTTTTTCAAATCTATATTGTTTAAAAATTTGGAGTATATTTTTCCTTTCCAATACAATAAGAATGATCAAAATCGGAATTCTGTGTAAAAAGTTATGCGTGGTTATACAAAAAAAAAATACGCGTCGACTTGAGAAACTTCACCGTTTTTCGTAGGTTAAAAACAATTATATTCAAAGAAACGCGGCGCCTAGTCAGTTTTGTATTCATCTCCAATCGACTAAAAAGCAAAATTCTAAGAAATCGCAATATTCCACAGAATGTTATATTAAATTCGGCTGCCTCTTTTATTGAGTTCAGATCTGTTATTCATTTTTTCTGGTAAATTTCAATATTGGTTTTGTTTAGGTACGATTAACAAGATCAAATATATATTAAATTATTTTTTAAAAATTAGAATTTTTCTATCAGACCCTAGCACGCGAACCGTTGCCGTGTTAGTTTGTTAATATACATTACATCTTGTTGTTTTTTTAAACTTTACTAGTATCATCTGTATTGTCTATCTTAATGCGGTTCACAGAATACATCTACTTACCAAGTTTCAACAGTATAGGTCTTATAGTTTCGGAAAAAAGTAGCTGTGACATACGGACGGACATACAGACAGACAGACATGACGAATCCATAAGGGTTCCGTTTTTTGCCATTTGGCTACGGAACCCTAAAAACAGCAAGTAACTTACATATTTTAAGAAACAAAAAATGTTTAACCACCTGACAATTAGAGTGATTACGCTAATACGAGTAGTAATTGACCATTTTCGATACTTAAGGACCATCTCGCCTTTCTCTTAGAATTCGGTTTTAAAATCCTTTCGCAGTTTAGTTTTCTCAAATGGCGCTTACGCCCCCCAAACAAATATCTAGACAGACAGACAAATAATAGCTAACTAGTTTACCGCCCCGCTGCTCCGCTCGCGTTTAAGTTTTTCCCGTGGGAATGAGGTATTTGCCCGCAGTACAAGGTAGTCTACCTATGGGTTATTCAGTCTGATGTGTGAGCTACACAGCATGTTTCATAAAGTACAGAAATAGCTAATATTTTTCATCACTTTGATTGAATATGATATTCCCAAATCAGTCAGCTGGTACAATTTGACGTCTGAGATATATACTGCCTACTTTCAGACCTGACAGCATTTTGTTCTCTTAATACTTAAGTTCCAGAGAAAGGTTAAACAATATTATTGGTTGAAATAAAAGCTAATTTTATAAACTTTAAGCGGTTTAAATTTTCACTTTCTTGTTTTCGTAAAAACATTTAGATTTACTTATTTTTTATCAGGTCAAAATTTCTTACTACAGCCCCCGTAACATGCAGTGCTATGACAAAAGTTGTAGCACATTTACCTGTCAAAAACCCGCCATATTGAAATATCCTCCAATAATAACAGAATACGCACGAGAAAATTATGTCTGTCACGCATGGACCGGGTATGTTAGAGGGGCAGGGCTCATATTTGGTCAGTAAACTCCTTGCTAGCAACCCTTTTACTTACCTCTTTTAAGCTTTACGGGTATTATTGTAACACCCTGTATTACTGTAACGTGTCAATAAAATATTAGATTTTTTGTAAAAAAGTAACAAACATCCATCCACACAAACCTTCGCGTTGATAATTATTAGTAATACTAGCATAATATAGTGTCTTTAGATCAATATTGCTAGTAGGTAGGTAAAATTGTGTTTACTTCAAAGTTTCACTGTTTACTTTGCTCGACAAAAACGACGTGCTTTCGTTATTTCCCGTGGGAGCAGCAGCGGTCAGCTGATAAGAACAACTTTTATTACTTTAATGTTCGTTTGCCATGACGGTGTTGGTTGTTTTTATTTCCACCTGAGGAATAAGGTTTAGTTCAAAAATCGAGGTTAAATCAGTCTAAAAGTGTTATTTATTTTGTTTACTATTCAGGATTTTATATTAATTACTTTTTTAATTAGATAACGTCAATTTTCTACGTACAAATTGTAAAGGTTTTTTCTTTTAACTTGACTCATGTTATTTATCTACATTCGTAGATAGTAACCGGGACCAATGGCTTTACGTGCCTTCCGAAGCACGGAATCAATTTTCTTTTCAAACAATCAGGCGATTCAGCCTGCAATGTCCTAACCACTGAGTAAAGTCGCACAAAGTGATATTTGTTCGCCGACAAAAACAACACCAAAAATTAGAAAAGAAAACATATGAAAAACCATACCTTCAAATAAGAAATTGCGTTATATGTTGCGTTCGATAAGTGAAAAGGGTGGTACACGGAAGATTTCGTATTCGTATTTCAATATTTCGTATACAGTTTTCGTATTTTACGACCAGGAAGAGCGCGTCTTCAAACATACTTTTATCGGCCGGCGTTGCGCATTGCGTGACAAACTTTTGAAAGATTGTACTGACCTCGTGAACACATTCGAACATACAATACAACACAATATTCTTTATTGACACCAAATCAGAAGAAAAAACATAAATCATTTCAAAAATTTTCCTTTGGGTGGGCATAAAGTTACTAAAGCAACTAAGTACTACTGCAATGTTTTGTAGACAGTAGATTAAATCTTAATTTGGTGATTTTATTCACATATATGAAGATTTATTTTATGGGTACCTTTTTACGCTTTCTAAAATTTTATAAATAAAATAATAATAAATATGTGGGACATGTCACACACGGCCATCTGACCCCAAACTAGGCAGAGCCTGTACTATGGGTGTCAGACAGCTGATATACATACATATATAAACATACAACATCCAGACACAAGGCAAACACAAGTGCTCATCACACGAATGTTTGCCCTGGGCGGGATTCGAACCCGCGACCTTGTGCTTCGTAGGCAGACGTACTACCAACTAGGCTACGAGGCCTTATGCTTGTATTGTATATAAAAACTTCTTGAATTACTATCTATTAAAAAAACACATTAAAATCCGTTGCGTAGTTTTATATATCTAAGCATAAATAGGGACAGACAGACGTAAAGCGACTTTGTTTTATACTATGTAATGGTAGTGATACAAACTAATATTTAATTTTTTTCTCATTTCTGCTCATCTCATCTGTACCAACCACCGACAGTCCGCGAATATTTCTCACACATCTGATACTACGTGTCACATATTTTATGACATGTTATGGTCCTCCTATCTCGAAGATAATAAACGTCACACGGTTTCGCGTCCTCGCACAAGAGAAACTAAAAATAATACTTTTCAGAATGCCATTTATTACGTCCTCATAGTGCCATAAAAATATTTATAGTTTGAAACTTATGAAATATTGTCCACTTTTCTGTCACAGGGAAATGGGTGATTTTTCTTTGTAAAGTGTATTTTATACAACAATATTTTTAAGACATATGTACCTATTCGATCGTCACCCTTTTATATTCTGAAGTTTAAGGTTACTCCGGTGAAACAAAAATAAACTTTTTAAGGCACGTCGGTGTGGTCATGGCAGTTTTATAAATAATTGAAAATCAATGAATGATTGAATATTTCCGTAAATTGAAAATAACTTTATGATTACCTACTGTTGGTGATAATAAAATCTTACTTAGGACACCATTTTTTTTTTACATTTCCTTTCAATTCAGCCGTGTGCGTGGAGTATTTTAATTTCAATTTAAGTGTCGATCGTTAAATAAAAACTTGGATACTATCTTTATATAAATAAAGTACATTTGTTTTATGTAACAAAGCCGTGTAGTTCTCGGCTGAAATGGAATTAAGGCAATTACTTTCCCGTGGGTGTCACAAAAGGTAGCTAAAGTTAATATAACATTAGGATTGTGTGTGGGAAATATACAGTTCTATCTTATATAGGATGTATTTTTTTTAACGCACAATGTTTTAAGAGATAAACCTACTATGAAACTGAACGCAATATGAAAAAAAAATCTGATCAGAAAAAAACGTAAATGTCCATCAATTAAACAATAAAATATAGGCAGAAACATTAAAAACTTCAGTCAAAATTTTATAACGTTATTTTGTCTGAATGTGGTGAAAATTGAGGTAGAACATATACTTTTTGCTTCTATGGTGGTGACCATGGAGGTAGATTTTGTTTATGGTGCTGACTAAAAGTGCTTTGGCTTTATTACACGGGAATACGAAACCAAAAATAAACCAGAAGAATCAAGAATTTATAAACTGCGTAACATCACATACATTTGGTATTTTATTGGTAACACTACACTTTGGGAAGGTTTCAAATGGTTTTCAGGGTTATGGACGACCCCTATGAGATTTCGTTCGGATCCTGAAAGGTTTATAAAGAGATTCCGACAAACTGATTTCCGAGTAATGGCAACACGTGCTGATAAATATTAAGGTTTTTCAGAGCACAGGGACCACGAATCACTCGTGAATACCAAATCAGTTCTACCGAGTTATTTTGTTGCAAATATCAGAACGCAAACTAAATAAAAAGTATTACAAACTTTTTTACTTACATTGTACGAGTATTTACATAATTTAGGTCAAAATTACATTTTACGTTTGTGGTATAGAGAACTGGTGGATAAATTGGTCAGTTTGTATGTAGGAATGTTTTTTTTTTGTTTTGGACTGTGAAAAATTCAAAATTTGAATATTATTTATTCATTAGCTTTGACCGGCTCTCGTATACAAGTCTAGGCAATGACAAAGAGATCAAACAATCTAAAAAAGGCGATGCGATATCAGTTTGAACATAATTAGTTTAGTTTTTGCCAAACCATCACTTCAACCTGTATTAGATATGACATTAGATAGAGAGAGGGGTTTACCACCCTGTTTAACTAAGAGTATAAATTATTTTTGCTTCGCCTCGCCGCCGCTTCGCTATAATACAATACAAACAATACAAATATCAATACAATTAAAATTTACGTAATATGCGTAGGCAATTAACAAAAAGCCTTATAAAGATAATATTATATGTATTTTACCGTATATTGTTGCATTATTTCAACGAAAGCCTTTGAATGCTCAGTTTAACAACGTGCTTCATTAATGATGTTCACAGAAACTCTGTTTCATTTATAATGTTCATAGATAATTCTGTTTTTCAATTTAACAGCGTGTATTGTTCATTTTATCACAGAAAGTATTCGTTTCATACATTTCTTAATACAAGTTTGGAATTTTATACGATTGTTTAATTAAATAATATTTGAAACATGATTTCATACATTTTCCAACGAGCTCCGGAATCGTATACTACATTTTCTGTAATATAACGTCAACATCACGACAATCTGGAATGTCCTAAACAAATTTTCATGCCCCAGCGGAATTCAAACCCTGAAACTCCGTAATGAGAAGCAAACGTTTTACTATTTCGAAATGGAGGCTGTAGCACAAGTCTCAAAATTAAATTATTTAATTGTGACTCGTTTATTCACTTCAAGCATTCCGAGCCGCGGCTTCGCGCGCGTTAACAGGTTTTCCCGTGGGAAAGAAGTATTTTCCCGCGGTAAAAAGTAGCCTTTGTGTTATTCTGATGTATAAGCTATATTATTGTAAAGTTTCATTAAAATCCGTCCAGAGATAGGCGTGTACAGACAGACAGATTTTTATGTGTTCAGCTACACTCCCTTTATAACCTACAATCAGTTTTTTGAAAAACAAATCAATGTACAGTCACGCCAATACTTCAGTTTTAGTACAGTATAGAAGAAAAAAGAAGACAAATTTGTATAAAATAGATTAATTTTTATTATAATGTTTAAGTGGACATAAAACACTCTATTTGAGCTTGTGAGAAAATTAGAATAAAATTAATACTTTTGGTACTGACCTTCCTATCAAGTTATTAATATTAAAGCATATTACGTACTTCGTTTTTATCTTCATGACAGTGAAGCCTCATGAAGGCTTTGGCTTGGACTAATACGGTTATCAAGAAAATGCAGATGGGACCGAAAGTAGTGATGCCAGACCGACAACTTTAGGCGGAATCCTTTGGATTTTTGGGGTATAAACCGGCTCAATATTTACATGCAGTCCGATATTTTTAGGGAATGAATGAATTAATGGATAGTTTATTCGACTTCAGTTTAACAATATACATAATAAGTAGGTACTTGATCCTTAACCTTAAGCTTAGCGTAGTATCACAACCTGCATGAATAATAATAACGCTTGTGAGTGAAGTTTTGTACAGAATGCTTTTCATTGTGAATAAAATAATCGATCTAAAATATAAAAACATTTATCACAGTGACCTGTGATAATAAAAAATAATAATTATTAAACGAATAATGTAGAACGAACGAACGAAATAAAAAGTTTTATATAGTTTTAAACGAACGAATTATATAGTTTTAAAATTAAGATTAATTTACTCGCCTTGCAACTTTTTTTTATACTAATATCATTTAATTTAGCAATTATTTTTTATTTGACATTGAAAATGGTGGTAATAAGCTTATTGTTATAAACTCTAAAATATTATGACAAAAACCAAAATAAATATTTTTAAATTTTTGGGATACATAAAAATGCAGGTACATATTACGAGTAATTATATTATCATTCTTTAATTAATATTTCCATAAAATAAAAGAGTAAATTTCAAAATAAAGTTTTGAAAATTCTTAAATTTTTAACTAAGCACTTCCATCATTATACTTCAATCTTGAATAAAATTAGGCTCAGACTTGGTAGATCGATGCCGATCGAAATTTAATCTTTGCTCAAAATTTAATTTTCTTTATCGCCAAGATAATCGTGGTTCATGAGATAATTAAATAAAACTCGACATTATTTTATCTTGTAGCTGTCAGACTGGGCGACTGAAGGAAAATTACCAAAAACCTACAGATCCTTATCTCAAAATAAAGAAGTTCCATCCAAAAGTTGGCCTCATATACGCACCCACCGAGGAGCTCGAGCCTACCCTAAAATAGGCCTTAATTGACTACGCTCTGGTCCGATGCGGGTTGGTAAACTTCACACACAACCTTTGAATTACTTCCCAGGTGTGTGCAGGATTCCTCACGATGTTTTCGAGCGTCGAATTAACGAACATAATGAATTAGAAAATCGAAAACATATTGGTACGTGCCGAGGTTTGAAGAGAATAGAATAGAATTATACTTTATTGCACCGAAGAGAAATACAACAAACATAATTAAAGCAACACGGTGTACAAAAGGCGGCCTTATAACTAAGGTAGCAATTTCTGCCAGGCAACCTTTGAACTCGCGAACTTCCGAATGAAAGACTAACGGCTCTTGCCACTTGGCCACCGATTATGGATTATTAGAAAGTTCCTGTTAAATAATCTGAAGAAAAAAAAGTTTTGCTTCTAATAAAAATCTCCAGATGTCCACTGCTGGACAAAAGGTTAGAAAATTAACATAGTTTTCCGTCTCAGCATTAGGTAAAAAAGTTTTCGTATATCATTGTATCACGCTGTTATCCTCTAATCTGTTATTCTCTGAACATCGTAAAATTTTTCGTTATTATATAGAATTTTATTATATTATATTCAGTCTTGAATGTGAATGGGTTTGCCAGCTGGCAATATTTCTAAAATAAAGGTATTTAATTCAAAAGTTGACCTACTACTTATAAGGGTAAGCAGAGTTTTATTAACCTCCCAGGAAGTCCAACTTAAACCTTCTAAATTATTTATAAATATGTTTTTTAACTCGCCAAATCTATAGCTCACCTTACCCACTAGTAATAAATAAATAATATCAACAACGGCCGGTTCTTTACTCCTGATTTTCTTGTGTTGTGTCGAAAAAGTACGACGAATCAAGGCTTCACCGGACTTGCTGCTGTTGTGAGAGGCTTATTTATAGGGACAGAGAAAGCGACTTTGTTTTATACTATGTAGTGATAAATCTTATTCCTATTCGCCTTAGGGTAGCAATTAACCTAACTCTGCTTCGAGGAAAAATGTAAATCTGCGACGTAGCTTACTCGTATAATATAAACAAAACTGGTCGGTAGCTTTTGTAAATTTGTGAGTCTACCTTTCAGGGAACCGTTTCACAGGCTCAAGCTTAAGGTTATTTATTAATGAAAATATAAGGTCAATGTTAAGTTCATTGCGTAGCTAACAAGTCTTAAATAAGAATGAATTATTATTGAAGCAAGCAATGAACATCGACTTGAAAATGTACTTACTTGTTATATGATGGTGCTTCGTAAAATGGTTATAATTCTAATCATGAAAAAATTAGTAAAATGTAATATGGTGAATACTTCAATCCAAATAGTCACAAAACTGTTGTTTTTTGCGCATTTACGACTAAAATTTAAATATTATTACCTATCAAGTTAAAAAGAAATAAAAAAAGAGAAAAAATAAATTAAAACCGTGCTCTAAAAACTTTGAATGACAAAGCTCAAAAGCGCTAACTATATTTTTTTGTATGTAGTAATACACTTTGAAATTGAATCTTTTATCCACGTTTACATAATTTAAAACCCAATACCCCATTTAAAATCCTTACTCCTAAATTTTCAGTATAAAAATGCGTCTTTAGGGAGCATTTGCGCAAAATGAGAATTTGATTGCGAGCATTCAAGCAGAGATAATGATCGAATCTGGTTGAGCTCGACATATGAACGGTATTGATAAAAAAAATGCAAGAAAACACAACATTATAGGTAGAAAAATAAAGGTATCGATGGATAAAAATTTGTAATAAATCTTTTATCTGAAACTACGAGTATATTTTTATTATAAAGAGGAAAGATTTGTATTTTTGTGTGTATGTATGTTTGTGATAAATTAACTCAAAAACTTAGGTAGTAACTTAGGAACTTGGTACTTAACATAGGCTACCTTTTACTGCGGGAAAAATCCTCATTCCTACAGGAAAAAATGTTTACGCGGAAGGCTAGTCATCATATAAAAAGGAAAGGTTTGATTGTTTGTTTGCATCGAATAAACTCCAAAACTACTAAACCGATTACAAAAATTCTTTCACTGCTATAAAGCTACACCTACAGTTAATAAGTTAACTCTGATCTACAAATTCTAACCATTTTGGCGAGTTAGACCATTTTCTCTTCAAGACATTTTCTGAATAAATCAGGTTCTAAATAAATCATTACGATTACAATGAAACCTCACAGCCTTTAATCGGCCAATGCTATCAAAACTAAGGATGCAAGAGAATTTTTCTCAACTTATTTTTAGTACAGCAATCAGATAGCACGAAAACGGCAATAAATTCCCAACTGACTTTAACCGTCTTTTAGTTATAGCATTGACCTCAGAATGTCTCATATCATTAGGACTTGGTTATGCGAATGAATGGTTGCAAAATTAGTGTTGTTAATAATAACTATCGACAGAAAATGATCAGTGAAATATGCGACGCGCAATATTATCGACAGGGCAGGTCGATGAAAGCAGAAGCGGAGCTCGTTCGTCATCAATCCATCTAAACTGACGATAGTATCGATAATGTTGAGTATTAGTAACACAATAATATCGATAGGTAGTTGTTGCTAATAAATTTGTATGACGTCATGAATATTACCTAAAGCATCAGTGCTATTGACTAACTGTACTACTCGTATTTCATAATCATTTAATATATTTGATTCTACTACATACTTTTGTTGGTTTGGTTGTCATTATTAAGATCATTAAGTGAAACCAGAATAAAAAATAAATTACCGAGTATGATAGTAAAACTATCGAGTATAATTATTATAGTCAGGCTCAAGATAAAATTGCCAACATTATTACGAATGTGGGACTAATATGTAGTATCGGGACTAGTAATGTCTGTTTTCTTCCGGTCGTTAGATGTAGCTTGGATAGTATGTAGCCTTATCTTGCAATGTCATTTGAATCTGGTTACGACTTGTAGGAAATTACAAGAGTAGTTTAAGAAGTCAATAAAAGGGGAACGATGTTGAGTCACCTGATACGACACGATGACTATATCAAAAACATCATTGAAAGATATAAGGGTAAAGGAAGAGAGAACTACCTAGCTAGAAGAACATTATATGGACCATTTTCATTCCATTAAGGAAGGGGAAAGGACTTTTTATTGACCTGCGTTTGTGTCGAAAAGGTATAACCAATCAAGGTTCAATTCAATTCAATATTTATAAAGGTTCACCGGACTTGCGGGGAACGGGCGGAAAGTTCAGCGCCTGACGTTTCTCGCCTTGACTTGACGTAACTTTGGTTGATGGTGTCATAGAAGGTCATAGGGCTGTAAAAACTAGAGTTTAAAAATAAATTAAAAATTTAATAACCCTCGATACAAAACCGTTACTTGACCTTTTAACAACTAGAAAAGAGCTGATAATCTTCAAATGGCTGAAGATATTTTCTTAGATCATAGCTAAGAACACTCTCGATTGTAAAACCTTGCAAACAAAAAAACTAGATCAAAATCGGCGCATCCGTTTAGGAGCTACGATGCCACAGACAGACAGACAGACACACACGTCAAACTTATAACATCCCTCTTTTTTGTCGGGGGTTAATAAAACCAGCACAATCACTTCGTGCTTTAGAATATTCTTCGCATTTTACTACGTAACATTTAATTCCGAATACATAGGTAATAAATTAATCACACTAAAAACAACTGTCGGAATTCGAGTCGTACCCAATTATCATTCGAACAGCAAGAATTATCTTCCATCCAACATATTAAATTACAAACAGATATTGACATTACACGGAAATTGTATCACAATACAATCCAAATATGTATACCAGGGAGGTAAGAAAAAGCCGATCATCATCATCATCATCATCATCATCATTTCAGCCAGTAGACGTCCACTGCTGGACAAAGGCATCCCCCAAAGATCTCCACAACTATAAAATTATAGAGGTCGAAAATCTGTAATAGAAATAAAATTTAAAAACCGAGAACATATCATATAGATTTTTTCATTTTTTTTTGTTTCTCTGTTTGTTTGTTTATCTGTTTGTACGGGCTAATCTCCAAAACTGTTAGACCAATTTGAATGAAATTTTGCACAGTGGTAGGCACCTTATATCCCGCGGTAAAAACTATCTACGGGAAACTGCACGAAAAAGTAAAACAGCAACGCGAGCGTAGCCGCAGGTGGACAGCTAGTATACAACAATATATAATATAGCAGGCAAATAATGAAACCAAGAATTCTATTAAACTGTTAGGAAAATCACGAAATCCCGGACGATGTCGAATTTTCTCGTTCATTACGTTTCCTTTCTTACTGAAAATGTTTGTTAATTTATATACTTTTACTATTTTTATTTTGCGAAGTGACGAAAATATGATCACTCCTGGAAACTACTGGAAAGATTCAAACTGACTGGGGCCAGTCAACTTGCACATTTTCATTCTTCTGGTGTTTTTAGGAATAGTATGTTCTAACTTATACTTAATCTATTTGAATTTTTTTGTAATAATCTGCTGTGGTAGATCACTGTATCTAGTATCCACGTTTTTAACATTTTATTAGACTTAGTTTAAGAATCCCGTGATAGGCTTCCAGTTTCCCAAAAAAATTCAAGATAATCCAATGTTTCTTGAAATCCCCGATTTTTTCACATCCCTGCGCCATATAAATCATATTTCACTTTATCCAGAGAATTAACATGTGCAGAGAATGTTACAATTTTTTGTGATAAAAATTACTCAACAACATGATATAAAATATCGCGCCTGGTCCAAATTTATTTCTGAAATGATGATATAACAATACTGAATTTTGATAAACGAAAACCAAATTGTTTTGAATTTAATGTTATATCCGTGGTTGCCGTGGGCTGTATCAGCCTGTTTATTTCGAAATCAATAATTACAAAACAATAGTTTCTTTTTCGAACTAAGATTTACAAAAATATTTTTTCGACGTCAATCAAATCGTACACAGAATCGGAACATCTAAATTGGAACATTTTTTTCTAATAGTTAAGGAAAAACATGTCATATACATAAAATAGTACTAAAAAAGTATTTGATTGCAGCTGACCTTTAATAGTTCCTTTAAACATGTACATTTATGACACAAGGAGCTCTATTACACAATTTAATAAACATCCAATAAAGATTCAGGTATGTATTTTTAAAAGAATTATCCACTTAAGCGTTATCATGTTCTATTTATCTGTCATCGTCGTCACTATCTTTGTTATAATCTAGTGATATCTGGTTATCAACTTTCTCAAATGTTATGTTGTTTAAGACTAACACGTGAATGTCTTAGTTATCAGCTGTTTTACTGATTATATCTGAAATCTTTTCTTTATTGTTGTCGATTACAAGACACATTGGCATGTTGGATCTAGATGTTAGATGTTGAAACATAGAAAGATAATGAATTGAAGATGTTTTTAATATTTTTATTTTGCATACAAAAACACATTAGGTAGTTATATATAAAAATTAAAAGAATTATTAATGTGATAATACAATTGAGGAATTTCTAACTGACGATTTAAAACAAATATTAATTCCTTTTTAAATGATGAGATATATTTCATAAATAAAAAAACTTCTTCTTCTTTTTAAATAATACTTATATTTTTTTAAAGATTGTTAATAATCCTGTTTTAAAATATTGTTTTAATTTACATTCCCATAACATATTGATTTCAATAAAATTATATTAATTATAAATTCAATAATAATAATGTAGCGATAAATGTGTTCTTATCTCTCCTGAAAAATACTTTGTTGTGCCCTACAGGGTCCATGTCGTAAGTAATAATTACAATAATATAAACACACTAACATTTATTGTAATATCTTTGTAATCAACATGGAATGCAATAAATAATGGAGTAATGAGTTATTTGTTTTTCACAATATTCTCTTTGTCTTAAACGGCCCATATCCGAGCAAACAGCCTAACATTCGTGTGATGAGAACTTGTGTTTGCCTTCTTGTATGGATGTTGTATATTTTATATTATGTGTATGTAGGTAGGTATATCAGCTTTCTGACGCCCATAGTACAGGCACTGCTTAGTTCGGGGTCAGATGGCCGTGTGTGAGAAAGTTCAAGTTACCGAACAAATCAAAACCACGACCACCAATTTATTTATTTATTTATTTATATTATTATGTCCTTACTCGTGGTCACCACCACTGGGTTCGCTTACCAGACACGGAACTAATTAATTTTCGTGAGGAATCACCAGGGTTTGTGAGGTAAGTAGGTAAACCTCAGAACACAGACAACAAGAAAAGAAAGTTTTGAATTGGTTGGTAATTTAAACTTTATTTTATTTATTAGCTGGCTTCCCGTATCCAAGATGTTGACCAGGACTGTAAAGAACCACCATGCAAAATTTCATTCAAATCGGTCCAATAGTTTCGGAGATTAGCCCGTACAAACAGACAAACATACAGAGAAACAAAAAAAAAAGGAAATTGTCTGGATACTCTATTTCACTTCTTACATCCTTCTGACACGGATTTAATCTTTTTTATTCTATGTACAGACATTGTCATTTGAGCTCTACAGTTTTATTATATAGAAGATTTACAGTCTAGATTCCTATCACTAGACATATTAAGACATCCTCTACTTCCCAGGAGATTATACGATTAGGCATTAGACGCTCCGTTTACTTTATCCGATTGTTATCATCACTGCCTCACATTCTACGCACAATGCAAGAAGACAAAAAGTTGATTACAAAAGACAATCTACAGTGTACTTGTCTTTTTCCTTATAAGAGTTTGGTTTTTTATGTAGGAGTCACTTTCCGGGTCGTTTTGTTCGACCTTTACTTTTCCGTTTCTGGGTTCAAGGTTGTAGAACTAATTCATGACAAAAACATTGTGTCAAATTTGTACAATTTAGAAAAGTACTCTAACTTAGAAATTTTATTATTTATACCAAGGTATATAAGTATGTAAGGTTGTATAGTACTTTAATAAAGATTCTTGATCTATACGTCATAGAATAATTTAAAAATAAATGTGAAAACAATATTTATAAGGTTTATTTCCTAAATATTCCTTACAAATAAAAATAAATATTTTTAAATACAATGTGCATTAAATTTTAATTCCTTACATTATTTACCTAAAAAAGTGTATTAAGTATTTAAGTATTTCACAAAGATTAATTTAAGTTTTAATAAAAGAATCTTTCGGTCGTAAAGATTTAAAGGCCAGGGGGAACTTCATTTATTATTGAAACCCTTGGTTTTAATCACCCAAGTTTTTATAGCTTTAGTGTGCACTTCACTCTCTTAATTGAAAATATTTTAATCTTTTTTTACCGCTCAGGACACTTTCAATAGCAATAAAACGTTTTATTAATCTGTCTGTATGTTATTTGCAATGAATCTTTATGTATACAGACAGGGTTACTTTTTAATCAGTGCACATATTTTGTGTACACAGCCAGTATCGTTACTAGATCACATGAGACGAAAAAATATATATTTATTTTTTATTTTTTTTACAAATTATGACACTATTTTTAACCCGTTTAAAGAACGAATTTCAAAAAACGCCAGAATACGTGTCCGATTAATTATGCCAATGATCGAAGAATGTTTATACGAAGTATCAAGAAAATTGGCGCGTATTAAATTTCTTTCTATTGGATACAAAATTTGATACCAATTTTATGCATAAAATGGCGATATTTTGATTTTTTTGTATGAAACGTCATAAAATAAAAATATACGGGTATTTTTATTTTCTTTACTATGCCTACCTACCTAAAATTTGTGCACTGATTAAACAATAACCCTGTATATTCCCACTAAGAGGCTTGAGTACCTACTCTGAAATTGCTACCCTGACAACACTGGCCCAGTGCGGGTTGGTCAACATCACACACAACCTTTGAATTACTTCGCAGGTGTATGCAGGTTTCCTCACAATGTTTTCCTTTACCGTGAGAGCGTCGAATAAACGTACATATAAATTCAAAAATCGAAAACACATTGGTACGTGCCGAGACTTGAACTCGGGATTCATCGAATAGAAGCCCACGGCCATATAGAAAAAGAAAAATATACTACACTTGCTTTCCGCCCGCGTTGACAGTTTTTCCCATGGGAATGAGATATTTTGCCGCGGTAAAAGTTAACCTATGTTCTTTGGCAAGGTCTATTCCATCTTTGTGCCAACTCCGCCCGCTTTGACAATTTTTCCCGTGGAAATGAGAAATTTTCCCGCGGTAAATAGTAGCCTATATTCTTTCCCAAGGTCTATTCTACAGTTTCGGAGCCTATTCAATAATTAGGAATATTTTAGGTATTTTTTTTACACCTTGGGTTACATTATTGAAGTTTTAGTAAGGATCCAACCAAAAATCAAACAAACAAACATTCAAACCTTGCCTCTTTATTTATAATATATACATATGTATACATATATGTATGTGTATGTGTTTTGGATGTATATTATGTATATTTTTAAAGTAAAGTATTTCATAAAGAATCCAATTATAAGGTAAAAATTGTTATCAGGTTTTTATTCTCTCGTAAAATACCCTTATCCATCTTTCGAGTGTCGCATGACCCGAAAGCATAAAATTATCTCATATCTGTGACATATTTACGAGCTAGCCCTAACTTTGCGAGATATGACTATAATTTGGAGCCTTACTTTACAGTTGAAAAGCAAAATAGTTGGAAAAACTACTGCTACATTTAAGAGATCGCAACAAAAAAATAATATTTTGGATGTACTTCTACTAATGTATTTTTTGTTCTGTTACGGGAATTTTCCTTTAATTTTGTTTTTAATTTGTATTAAATTTAATAATGAAGACAAAATTCATATATTCTATTATTCATATACTACTATTAACATAAGATCACTCAACTCAAACATCAGTATAGAATAAATAAATAACAATGAATATAAGTATGTGGGACATCTCACCCCAAACTAAACACAGCCTGTGCTATGGGTAGCAGACAGCTGATATACATACAATATATAAATATACAACATCCACACACAAGGCAAACACAAGTGCTTAACACAAGAATGTTTGCCTTGGGTAGGATTCCAACCCGCGACCATGTGCTTCGTAGGCAAACGTACATCCAACTAGGCTACGGGGTCATCGCAATACAAAAACTACATCGAAAAAGGAAAGAACTATCAATAGTTTGGTTTAAGCAGTAAGTAATATACATTATATATAACTGACTGTGTACAACATAAAAATACAAGGAAAATGACACTTTTTCAGCAAACTTTCAACAAACTTACTAAAATAAATCATTAGAACTCGCGTGCTGAACGCAGTAAAAGCTACTGAACTATATACATATAGGTACCTAGCTGAAATTTTAACACAATCGTGATTTCTAATCGTTCGCCCAAAGTTGCGTGCTGTTATACTTAACTTGCCAAGAAATAAAATGAAATTCTTGTGAGATTATAACTTTATAGTTTAGTATAGGTTGATAGAGCTAATCAGTTAAGTTGCGTTAATCTGTATTTCTATTTTTCTGCTATGTTAATCCATTTTACTTTTCTAGAAAAAGATTCAAGATAAACCATGGTCTAAGAAAACAAGGTTTTACATTCGGACCACGTGACTGACACAAGCCTACGTCATTTTGCGCTGTTCATCCTTATCTAACAACGCCTGTGGAGTTTCTTCCGGCGAGTTCTTGTCCACAGAAGACAGCTCAATCGTGAACTCGACTCCACGTCGAAAAGTGATTTGTTTAAATCTTACTTCGAATAAAAACATCTTGAATTTTGAATTTGAATTTTGATTTTAGATATTAAACAGATTTCTTCTCTATTTATTTTTAAATGAATCTATATTTCATAAAACCTCCTTGTGCACCCAACATTGAAATTAAAAATATTTCTAAAATACTGACAAAAGGTTATAAAAATGATTTTCTCGCGACAATGTGAAAGCGAGACGTATATAAATTTTACTAGAATTTTATCACAAGTAATGCTAATGTAATGTGAAAAATCTGGCGCTGAAGTTCAGCCAAAAATTTAATATAAGCTAAAATTTCATCTGATCTGTTTAAAATTTTAGTTCTCAATGGAATATTAATCTTTTTTACAAAATTCTTATGAATGTTAAATTATATACATCTACCTATATATATTTATATACGTGTGCTCAGTAAAAAGTGAAAGATTGGATGTTCACGGATATGCTCAAAAAGTTTAGCAAATTGAGCTTAATAATTATTTCACTGACTTAACGTCTAGGTTTTGAGGTTAATGTACCTCACAAACCTTGGTGTTAGAATTATTTATATTAGCCGCCTGAGGCTTGTGCTTGTCTTTTGATATGGCTCATGTAACGACCACATCCGTGAATTATTATTCAACTGGGACCAACAGCTTTACGTGCTTTCCGAAGCACGGAATCACCTTTTTTGGACAATCAGGTGATTTCGCCTACAAGGTTCTTACCAAACTGGGGAAAGTATTATAAAGTAAAATTTGTTTGACTAATGCCGTACCGGAACTCAAACCCAAAACCTTTGTGACGTGGAGTTAAAAAACAACATATTTGAAAATCTATGAGAGTGAAGTAGAGAATTAATATGAATTTCAATTCAACTGTTAACGCGGGCCGAGCCGCGGCGGAAAGCTAGTATTTAATAATACTGAGTTATGTTAGCTCTGCTTAGTATTCAGGTATGAAAGTACATGAATTAATTGAGAATACAAATGCAAGCGAAGAATTTATATCTTATATACACCGTGCTTTTTTAACCGTCTTACAAACGAAGCCCAATGTATATGCCCGTGATATAGAATATCTTGGCAATGTTTTTTGTTTTTTTTTAAGAAAAAAAATCTAGGATATTTTCAATAAAATAATCGATCGAGAGATCGAAAAATGTGTTTATCTCATATTTTTCTTTTGTTTTCCCATTATTTACGATTCTCACGCATGCGCAAATTGTTACTAAATTGTAAATATTATGTACAGGTTGATTCAAAAATATTTTGCATTATTTTATTTTACTTCACGGTTTTATTATTTTATTGATAAAAAAAAATAACATTGCCAATATATTCTATATCACGGGCATATACATTGGGCTTCGTTTGTAAGACGGTTAAAAAAGCACGGTGTATAAAATTCTCGTGTCACAGTGTTCGATTCCATACTCCTCCGAAACGGCTAGACCGATTCTCATGAAATTTTGTGAGCGTATTCAGTAGGTCTGAGAATCGGCCAACATCTATTTTTCATCCCCAAAAAAAAAAAAAAACAAATAAAAAGAAACAACGCGGGCGTAGCCGTGGACGGACAGCTAGTTATATTATAATAAAAAGGTTTGACCTATTCTGCACACAATACTTCAAGAAATCAAGACCCAATTCAGATTTTGTGTAAAATGTGAAATTTTACATTCATTACGGCTATTGAAATTTGTATGACCCCTTTCTAAATTTCAAAATTTACCATGATCCTAAAATTACAATAGATGCTACCCATAATTGCAGTACCCCATGAACCCTTTTTATTGTTGTGGAGATAAGAATACCTACCGAAATGCGGATGGTAGAAATAATAGCTGGACCCTTAACAAAAACTCGTTCGTTTGAATGGTATTCAAATGTTATACGGCTATTTCCACAGATGTATCAATCAAATGGCTTACTGGATTAGTCAAAGGATTGACGGAATATCAAGCTTGGAGTGCGCTACTGAATATCGACAAACTGTAGAACGACGCACGCTAGACCGACAAATCGGTAGACCGACTCACGGTAGTTTTTTTATACACGCAAGACCGACAACATGCAAGAGCGACAACATGTAAGAGCGACAACATGTAAGAGCGACAACATGTAAGAGCGATAGCGCGTTAGTGAGACAGATCGGTAGACCTACCAACGACGATATAGACCTACTATCAGACCATTTTGAATTACATGAGCTAATATTATGCAAGTGCAAGATCAAACATACATATTTATTTTGCTTTGACCTCAATAGAGTTTCCCAACAAGTGGGTCTGAAGATGAACATGGAGAAGACAAAAGTTATGTCGAACGCCCATGTAGTACCCATTCCAATAAAAGTTGGGGACTCCGCTCTCGAAGTTGTAGACCATTACGTCTACCTGGGACAAACAGTCTAGCTAGGTAGATCTAACTTCGAAATGGAGGTCAATCGTCGAATCCAACTTGGATGGGCGGGCAGCGTTCGGGAAGCTGCGCAATATCTTTTCGTCCCAAATACCGCAGTGTCTTAAGTCTATAGTATTTGACCAATGTGTGTTGCCAGTGATGACTTACGGATCTGAGACGTGGTCGCTAACGATGGGCCTCATAAGAAGGCTCAAAGTCACTCAAAGAGCGATGGAGGAGGCTATGCTCGGAGATTCCTTGCGTGATCGAATCAGGAATGATGAGATCCGCAGGCGAACCAGAGTCACCGACATAGCCTGTAGAATCGCTTAACTTAAGAGGCAATGGGCTGGGCACATTGTGCGTAGAACCGACGGCCGTTGGGGCAGAAAGGTTCTTGAATGGCGACCGCGCGCTGGAAGACGTAGTGTGGGCAGGCCTCGTGAGGGTCGCGGGAAGCCGCTGGATGCGGGCAGCGCAGGACCGATCATTGTGGAGATCCTTGGGGGAGGCAGCAGTCCAGCAGTGGACGTCTTTCGGTTGAGATGATGATGACTCCATGGATTGTGCATAATTGGCCAAACAAAGTAGGGCAGGTGAGGAATGTGCCATCTATGAGCCAGTATGGCGACTGGTGTAGATATACTAAATTTTGTTTTGTACCTACTGAAAACTAGCACACAAACATCATCCTCTACGTAATGATCAATAAGAAATCTTTCGCTTCCTATTTTAACAAATTGCGGAGGTATTTCTAATTCACTCAAACTTTTCGGCGCGATGTATTATCATACGCATTGAATTGGTACTTACTAGGCAAAACAGGTGCACTAGTTTTTGGCAAATTTTGTATAGGTACTAGCTTGAATGTTTGGATTCTGTTACCCTTTTATACAGAAACGACTGAATCGATTTTAATAAAACTTTAAAATAATATAGCTTATACATCAGATTTTTTCCCATTTACCGCGGTAAAATCTCTTATTCCCATGGGAAAAACTGTCGCGAACGTCATCGTGGGGCAGAAAGTTACTTGTTTTTATATTAAATAAATAAATTGAAGAAAAAATACTAACATTTAGCGGTCTTATTGCTGTAGTAGCAATTTCTTCCAGGCATTTTCTTCATTTTCTTACATTGGTTTCAACTGTCATGTCACGTGGCACTTGATTTTCCGTGAGTCGGTCTACCGATTTGTCGGTCTAGCGTGCGTCGATCTACAGTTTGTCGATATTCAGTAGCGCACTCATAAGCTTGCTTAGTCAGACACTTCGTTGGTTGTCAAATGAAGCAAAAAAGACGATAAGTACTGAATGTGATCAGAAATGGAAATATTCAATTCAAAATTATTATTTTTTATTCATTATAGGCTCTTAGATCACTTAATGGCGTCATTTTTGAAGTTAATAAGCATTGCTCAAACCAAAATCGACTCTCGAATATCGCGAAATCACTATTTCTACCACATTTCTACAGATGTATTAATCAAATGGCTTTCTTGGAGTAGCCAGACGATAGATGGGATAATCTTGCTTAGCCAGACACTCCGTTGGTTGTCAAATGAGACAATATAGGTAAAAATGAATGTAACCAGAAATGAAATTATCGCGGAAGGACTATTTCCACAGATGTATTAATCGAATGGTTTACTGGATAAGTCAGACCATACAGATGGGAAAAGTTAACTTAGCCAGACACTCCGTTCTTCTCCTTTTTGTGTCGATTCGGCGACTAGTTACAAGAGGACTAATACTCTGCCACGGCTATGGCATTGTCCGTAGCATTGTACAGGTCCAGCTGTTGTGCAGCTAATGGGACACGCTTGGTAGCGTATAAATGGACCATGATTTGGGGAGAGACCATGCAGACATGCGCTATCCGAGCTCTATCCCCATCTGTACTTAATATTCTGCTTACTTCGGCCTACCAGGGTCCTCCATTGGTTGTCAAATAAGGCTATATATACATTGAAGTAATTTTTTGTAATCGGTTTACTAGTTTCGGAGCCTATTCAATGCATACAAACAAACAGACAATCAAATTTTTATAGCTTTCCGCCGCGGCTTCGCCCGCGTTATCAGTTTTTTCCGTGAGAATGAGGCATTTTCCCACGGTTTAAGGTAGCCTTTGTTACTCAGGGTGAACGTAGCTTTCTAATGGTGAAATAATTTTTGAAATTGACACAGTAGTTTTTGATTTTATTCATTACAAACATACACACACACAAAAATACAAATCTGTCCTCTTTATAATATAAGTATGATTATTAGTATAGAAGATAGATAGTATTATATTATATTATAGATAGCAAAATTATGGCTTGTCCAGATTCTCTAGATCCTTTGAATTTATGCCTAATGTTGGGTCGTGAGCGATTATGATAAGAGGAATTTACCCACTGGTACGTAAAAGGGATTACTTGGAACAATATTTGGATTACCTACAGAAATCTAAGGCAACTTGCTTAATCCTCCTTTGTGCCTAATATTGGAGATGGATGCTTATTTGACGAACAATTTACACTCGAGTGAGAGCAATGAATTTGGGTCACATTAAAGGCTTAGTACATTATACTAACTCAACACCGATTCAACTCATAAATATTGAAATTTAAGCTTTATGTTGTGTTATTTAGGAGTGATTTTACAACATGTCAGTTGAAAGTGGGCGACGAGACAATGACGCGTTCCTATTTCAACTGGCATGTTGAAAAATCCACTCCTAACTAACGAGACATAAAGCTTACATTTCAATGCCGTAGTATGAGTTGAGTCGTGTTGAGCTGGTGTAATGTGCGATGACCTTAACTCTCAGCTATTAGCTAATAATAATAATAATTTATTTAGTGTGTTGGAGGATATCATAGGCCTAGGTAGATGCGTGCCATCTCACATTTTAGAACTACTTTTCTTGTTGGCTTTGGCCCCATGCATGCCTCCCAAAGGACCGGGTCTCTGTAGACCCGTGATCTTAAAGTGTCATTATCATCATCATCATTTCAGCCAAAAGACGGCCACTGCTGGACAAGGCCAAAGGATCTTAAAGTGTTCCAATTAATAATATACAGAGAACAAATTAATAATAATTTTCATCACGTATAAAAGTTGTGTTTTTCACACATTCATTTTACCAAAATCTCGATTATTTTAAATCATGCATTAATTTAAAAACTCTGTCGTACAATCAAACCTTAGAAACCAAGCAAAAAGATAAATTCCAAAAACATACTCGTACATACATACATAAAGTCACGCCTCTTTCCCGGAGAGGTAGGCAGAGACCACAGACACGAAAACACAGAAAACATTAATAATAATTCCGTATAAAAAGGCACAGAATCGAAATGAGAACAAAATAATATTATTGGAAAAGGCAACTGATTTAGCTAACAGTTCCGGAAGTTATCTACCATGAGTTCTTATTATTATTATTTTTTGCAATATAAGGGTATCCCGGAAAAATATTACTCCAAGGAAAACATTATCTAAATTAAACGAAAATATACTAAAGTTTGGTATGATGAAAATTATATAAATAATGTTATGATTTCCACGGTTATTTAATTAAATTAATACAAAACCGTGGTAATTAAATATTTTGGTTATTTTTTAAAAGATTCTTATCTATATACCTAGTTTGTTTATTTAAATTGATACCTATCTTTTGATATTTCCCTAGACTTTTGATAGTTCATGAATGATTGATATTATTTGCTTTCTTGTTTTATTTAATTTTAATTTATTTAAATATCATAATATATTTTCGTAATTATATTGGCGTTGCTCTAAGGTCTTACTGTACCCGATATAAACTAATTTTAATTTATTAATTTAATAAAAATGGAAACCATAGCATCTCTGTGCACTTAATTTTCATAAAAAAATAAAAAAAAGCAGTAATAATTTTATTTTTTACAATTTAAAGTAAAAAGAAATCGTAGAAATGCATACAATTTTAAAACCATTTAATCCATCACAGTCAGTTGAAGAATGAAAACGCTACCAAAAGGGCTAAGGGCAAAGCCAAAAAAAACAAACACATCCGATTCGTATCATCCGATAATAGATCGTAAATACACAGGGGTTGTGGCGAGAATTATAGACAAAGGAAGAAAAACACATGTGCTTTCAAAAACACGTATCGTTTCTGACCGAATATCGTAAATCGTCTAGTATTTATGTATGTAAGAAACCCGGATCCAAAGTTCGTTCTGTTTTATTGGTAAGATCAAAGTGAACTACAGATGTGTGAAGTTTTGAAATGAGCGTCGTATAAAGTAAGGGATTGCAAATGGCGGATTACTAACTTGCCTTACAATGTGAACGTCTATATTTAAATACATTTGTACAGATTAGTTATTATTATACAGAGGTTAACTTCGAAATTAAATAAGCAAGTAAAGTAAATGATCATAATTATTTTAAACAGACTATTCTATTTAACGAGGTAGTAAGTACATTTTGAACTGTGATAGGCTGAGAAAGTAATTGCTTTTTTTCTAACATCGTACTTTAATGGTTTTAGAATAAATTCTTCGGTAATTTTATTGATCTCGTATGTGTTACGAAGCAAAATATTTTTTATCGTCATTCTGTAATACGGCAAGCAGGATTTTTCGATAGTGACATAAAAAAGAACAGAACCGTCTAGTGCTACATGCACTCTTTTTTTCTAAAACATGCCTTGTTTAAAATACTTGGTAAATACATTTTACTTATTTAACATATTTCGGCTGAGATGATGATGATGATGAACATATTTGCCAAAAGAACCTTGCATATATCTACAGTTTTTGGGAATCAATGATTTATTCAAATTTTCTGGATGTTTCATCCAATGATGCAAGGGAGATCTGGTTTGCCGAATCGATTTTATTACTTACAAGGAATTTGACGTATTTTATTAAAAATAGATTAAGTCTATTTGTCTGTTAGATATATAAATAACCTGTTAGATAGGTAGATTTACATACTTTTAAGAAAAACCAGCGCTTCCTTTTTTTTCCAGAACACAACGTTAGCTGCCTAATGTTGTTGTGGAGATTTTGGGGAAGGCCTTTGTCCAGCAGTGGACTTTTTTCGGCTGAAATAATGATGATGAATATAATATCAATTGCGTACGAACTTATAAAATTGAGAAACCTCTATTTTTAATTCAAGAAGAAAATATTTAACTAGTATCATGGCAAAAACTTATGAGCCTAGGATATACACTTTTTGAATTATTTATGGTAATGGTATTTTAAAGTATTGAGTTTATGTAACAAATAAGTCAGGTTATTCAGCAGGTACTGTTAAGAGTTTTTATGATAATAAATCGCAGCTAATCAAAACAAAATCTAAAATATAATCACCTATCGCCAGATGAGTCTGTGTTCTATCAAAGTTGGTTAGTGCTGTTTTTTGTATACACGTCATAATTTGATTGAAATTTTATTGACGGGTTGCTGGAATTTCTCCCAAGTAACAATCTAAATTTAAATTTACCGAAAAAGACGGAAGATGAAATTAATCGCAAGCACATGAATTTAATATCGACATATCTAAAACTAAAATTACAATATCTCTGTCCTTTTCTGTTCTTAGAGACCCTTCACACTAGCGTCTTTTGAGCATTGTCGTTATGCCAGTGTCCATACAGCGTCGTCGGTGCGATGTCGACGGAGAATACGACATTCTTTTGTTTCACTTTCCTTGCTGCCTGTGATTGTATGCGGGACGGCCAGCGCTGCGAAAGTCTGCGCAGCGCTCGAAAGATACTATTGTGGGGGGTTTCTAAGTGTGTTCCATCTTCAGCCACGTCATCGCGGTGAGACTTTGGTCCATTGACAATATAAAAAAAATAAAAAAATAAAATCGCTTCAATCGCCCTGGACAAAGTAAAAGCCAATCTTTTTCTATACAAGCAGATTTAGAACAGTAGGTAAAAACTTGTAAAAGAATTAATAGTTTAAAAAACTCTAGAAAAACACGCTTAAGATGCTTACTTGAAGAGTTTCACTATCTAACTTTTGGGATACTTCATCAGACCCTGGTGAAATGGTCACCTCACCTCGCCAATATAAAGGTCTTATTTAGACAAATCAAATGAGCCTAAATTCGGTGGGTTTACTAGTAGCCGTTGAAGAGTTCCACTACTCACCTTTCGGCTCCATCAGATCAGCTTGTTTGTGTCAAATTATTGTGTTGTCATCGGAATTACGTATACATTCCAAATTTAATTAGGCTACGACCCTTGGAAGATGGTTAAATTAGTTACCTTAAATTCCATTACAAACAAAGTTACATAAAAGTGGACCAAATAAAAGCGAGTTAAAAATCAAGATTATGTCGTTGAAATATACATGGCGCAGTGGTTTTATTTAACATTATTTCGTTACAAGTCATATAATTATGTCCCCATCGAGGGGCTCGAGCCTACCCTGATACCAGAGTGAATAGGCCTTAGTCGACCACGCTGGCCCAGTGCGGGTTGGTCAACTTCACACACAACCCTTGAATTTCTTCGCAGGTGTGTGCAGGTTTCCTCACGATGTTTTCCTTCACCGTAAGAGCGTCGAATAAACGTACGTAAATTATGAATTCGAAAATCGAAAACACATTGGAACGTGCCAAAGTTTGAACTCACGAACTTAACTTTAACTCTATTACAAGTTCAAAAGTTGTCTAGTTATAAACTGATGTAAGAAACTCGAAATTTATTTTGTGACTAGCTGTCTGCCCGCGGCTACGCCTACGTTGTTTTATGGCTTTTCCGTGCAATTTACCGTGGGAATGAGATATTTTCCCGCGGTAAAAACTATCTAACATGTGGCCCAGGGATATAAGGTACCACCAAAATTTCATTCAATTTTTCTTTTCACTCATTTTCACACATTCACTTTCGGAGATTAGCCCGTACAAATAGACAAACAAAAAAAATCTGGATATTGTCTACATCACTATTCTTGCGACGGTTTTCAGCTTTTTTCTCCTATGTACAGATTTTCGACCTCTACAGTTTTATTATATAGATTTAAACCCTAAATTTATAATGCCTGTCTGCGGTTAAAGATATCTTATCAGCTGTTCAGATTAATGGAGTCCGTTTTTCAGGCCAGAACCCTGAAATAGATGAGTCTGGTCTGCTTTAGAGATTGTGGTGTTAAGATTAATTTAATTAAAGCATCGCTTTCACTAAGTAAATTTTAGTTAGAAATAATAGAGAAACTCTAAAATTAATTAAAAAATGTTGTTTTAACCTTGCAAAGATCACCTTTGTTGCTTGACATTCAATGGTTAGTATTAATTGGGTTTTGAGGTTAGTCTACTCCAGTAGATTTCAATAAAAAAATGGATTACAGTCTCAAATAATTTCGTATCTCCAAAATCCACATCGACGAAAGTTTGCTACTTTTTCAACAGATGTCGTCGGTTAGCGTATATATTAACTATCTATAAATCGAAGCGAAAAATTAAAATTATTGAGCTTGGGCAGGGACTTGAACCCACATTTCCAATTTTCGCCATTTAAATAAATCACAATAGGTACCAAAAGTATACATCTTCTCATGTTATTAGGTTTGATTTATTTTGAATCAACATACTGGCGATTTTACCACCTAAAAATCTCGAAGTAGTAAAATCGCCAGTCGGCAAGATCTAGCTAAGGCGACTTGCCCCCTGACTCCATTTCCAAGGCTATACGGGCCACAGGCGCGGGTAATTTATACCACCAAGTCTTCGTATAAATTATGTGCGCGTGGCTTATATCTCAAGGAGTTGTAAAAAAAATTATGATTTTTAAATAAAGCCTCAAAAGATGCGTATTCACGAGAGCTGTAAGGCGCAAATAATAATTATTAGAGGTAGTAAAAAAAAGTTGTGGCCAAAACAGTGAAAAAAAATCACGTTTTTCTGAATTTTTGCATATTTTTGCTAGATATAGGCCTAGTTGTGGTTCTGTTGAGAAGTAATTGTTTGAAGAGAAAATCATTTAATAACTTGTAAGTAATTTAAAAAAAGCAGCTGTCTAATTTAAAAAAGCAATGTCAGCTGCCTAATTTTACCTCGAGTTCGCTACTAAAATGCAATTTTGGAACGTCATCCAGGGGCCTATTTAATAAACGTGACAATCCGACAATTTTGTCACTTTTTGACAAATAAGTCAAATTGTCGCACCAAGTGCCGTTTAATAAACATGACAATTATGTCCAAATGCGACAGGTAAATATTGACATAATTGTCAGGATAAAGATCCGTTTAATAAAGGCAAAAATTGTCAATTTTTACCTGTCGAGTCTAATGAAACATTCTATGACTTAATTGTCATAGTCTTTGACAAATTTGTCACTTTTTCTGACATATTTGTCACAACATAATATATAGGGTAATATTTAAAAAATATTATAATTTCACTTTGGTAATCAATTTCTTTACTTTTGTTTATGTTTTCTATTTGTAATGGATGTCAAATTAACAATTTTAGGTCTTATTTATGAAAATAGAGACGTTTGAAAATAGAGAATATTTATCTTCACTGCTACTATCACTGCTATCCGTTGACGACATTAAAACCATTTTTACACGTGATTACTCGTATTAATTAACTGCCGAATTGCTTTGACATTGGGTGCGGTTGCCTGTCGAAAATCTCAGACAATTTGACAAATATGTCCACCTGTCATGACAATTTAGTGTTTAATAAAACAAATTTGACAAGTTTTTCCGGACAAATTATCACCTGTCGCCTGTCAAGAGAAATTGTTTATTAAACAGAAATATGTCAAAATGTCGCGACAAGTCGACATATTTGTAGTTTTTCCACCGTGACAAATTTGTCAGGGATAATCTTTATTAAACAAGAAATTGTCAAAATGTCGGATTGTCACTTGTCGCCTGTCACCTGTCGCCTGTCACGTTTATTAAACAGGCCCCAGATATCGTTTCTCTGAAACAATTGAAAGTCGTTATCTTTCTCTATATACCTACATAAATTAATATCTACACATGGTGTTACAGTAAAAAGATTTATAGCATACTTCATTAATTAATTCTACAAATCATATTCAGTAAAAAAATTTTTTGTGTGTTATGGATTTTAAAATAGTGTGACCCATATGCTCGTGTGAGCGAAACCGGTTGGATTTTTCCCAGTAGATACTTACAAGTGTTTTTAAAACTAAGAGCTTGTTCACTAGGTACATCACACGGTCAAGCCAGTTTTGATAATGATAATGATAATACAATACAATACAATACAAATATTCTTTATTGACACCAATTCAGACAACACATAAATAATACAGTACATAAACAAAGTTGAGGCTTGGCTTGGTTGTAGGCTTGTGTCAGTCACGTGGTCTTCTTGTTAGACCTTGTTTTCTTAGATCATGGCACTACTGGACACACAGTCAGAAATCTTTTACTGTGAAAGTCTCTTGACGCTACTTGAGTGTGAAGCACCGATTGACCCAGTTCCATCACGAACCGACTTGCTGACAGCATAACACGTAACAATGCTTAAATGTAACCAGTAGCACAGTAAAATCAGTAAGTTATCTTCATACAAACGTGCCGCTAACGGTTTAAGGCTGGTTATATAGTCACTCGAATATGTATTGGGGTAGTAGTAGCGTTTTATAGTCACGCGCGCTCCGACAGCGCTGGCGAAACGCGTGACTATAAAACCAGCCTAATGTGTGCGTCCGCGCCGTGTAGGCATGCGCTGTCTCGCATACACTAGCATAATAAGGGGGAATAAGGGGGCGGCAGTATGGGCTAAATGCAAGCGTGTGGGTGACGGCGCGTGCCTATACGGCGTGCTCACATTCAAACCGATGCGGCCAGTTGGTATGGAGATAACTTACTGTTCTGAGTCTACTGTGCCAGTAGTAAACTACACACTGGGGCACGGAATCGTCCGTTCGTTCGACCCTTTATAAGGCAAAAAAACTTTTATAAAATGCATTTGTATTCGACTTTATGTTTAGGGAATTAAGGTAGCAATATAATAATAAATCCATTTATTTTCAGGCAATATTTACATATAGATGTTAAATATGTAAACAGGCCCATATTATAAATACCTACCTACCTATACCTAATACCTGTAATACCTATTATTATTATTACCTATAATAATAATAATAATAACGGGTTTCCCTAGCTTCCTGGCCTAATTTAGCCCTTTCTTTTGTTTTACAAATAATAAAAGTATTAAATAAAAAGTAATATTATGTAAGGTATTCATATTTTGAAGCTCATTATTTTAAGATACATTGACAAAGGCATATATTAATTACCTATTAATTATTAAAATTGAGTTGATAAAGGAAATTAATATTATGCTCAACAAATAGATATTTTGTTTCATCTTAGAGCAAAGCTCATAATTAACTTTTACTTGATTGTTGTGTGAGGTTATGTGTGAAAAACTAGAAGGTTAGATGTCTCAACTTTTTCAAATTTAAATTTGCATAACATAAAATATTTATAAAATTAAAAACCCCGGCCACAAAACAGTTACTTGATCCTTTCAACAATTAAAGAAGAGCTGATAATCGTAAAATGGCTGCAGATATGTTCTTGGATCATAGCTAAGAACACTCTCGATTGTAACACCTAGCAAACAAAAACAAACTAGATCGAAATCGGCGCATCCGTTTAGGTTCAAGATTTAGTTGGGACTATATGTCAAATTTAGTTATTAAACAGCACGTAACAGTGAAACCTCGTAACCTATTTGCTTTTACTTTTGTTATGGATATAAATTCCATCAAGTGCTAGAATTTCTAGCCTTGCAGCAATTTTTAGTAGAAATAGACCGAATAAACTCTAGGCTGCCTGCATTTCATTGTCATAGGTTGCCTCACTCCGAGAATCTCCTTCAAGTATCTCGATATTTGAATTCTGAATATATTTGACGCTTATATGGTATAATTCTACACATTGAGGAATTTAGCACACTTTTGGGGAAAAGTCCACAAAAACCTGACCAGAAAAATAAAAATAATAATCTTTTCCATCAGGCCATAGGCCATCTGACCTCAAACTAGGCAGAGCCTGTACTATACATACATACTGTGATATACATACATATTACATATATAAATATACAACATCCAGAATATATAAAAAGCGAACACAAGCGCTCATCACACGAATGTTTGCACTGGGCGGATTCAAACCCGCGATCCTGTGCTTTGAAGGCAAACGTACTACCAACTAGGCAACTACCAAACGCTTTTTGAATATTTCTGGCATAAATCACTTTTATTAAAAAAAAGTTCCATTGAATTTCTGCAATTCGGTGAGGTTTTTATTTTTCTGGTCGAGGATTAATAAGGACAAAAAAAAATTAATTCCCCGTAACAGGTTTTTAAATTTCTAGTCGCACCTATTGGATCTAACTATAAAAGGAATAAAGCTTAATTTTAAACTTCAATTTTCAACTTGCAGATGATAAAGCTAGAACAATTTATTTTAATATTTAATTTATACAGGGCGTCCCACGGCTATGCCACATGGAGGGAAAGTACCTTAAATATTGTAGGTAGAACATTTTACTGAAAGAAGACATTATTTTATTTCTAAAAACTATTAAAACTGCATTCATACATTTTTTAATAATTACATGGTTGAACCGGGAATCGAACCCGCTACATGAGGAAAAAAAAAACCCTGTAGTTTTATCATACCAATCGAAAGGCTCCTTCATAAGGAATTTTTTTTGCTAAATAACATAGTGTCAGAAATAAAAGGAAGATCATGAATTTTAACATTTGATGTGGTCGCCGAGATTTTTTTATGCATAGGGTTACTAGCGACCCGCCCCAGCTCCGCACGGGAAAATGGTTATTGTGGGTTATCCTTTAGTATAATATTATGCATGTATTATACATATAAACCTTCCTCTTGAATCACTGTATCTATTAAAATCAAAATCCGTCGCGTAGTTTTAAAGACAGGGAGTGAAATAATCAAAAGAGTGCGACTTTGTATTCAACAGCGTGGGGGTCATAGCAATTAAATAAAATACATAGTCTTCATTTTATTTCTGACACTATAATTATTTAGCAAAAAATAACCCTTATGATGAAGCCTTTCGATCGGTATGATAAAACTACAGGATATATTTTTTTCTCGTATAACGGGTTCGATTCCCGGTTCAACCATGTAATTATTAAAAAATGTATGAATGCAGTTTAAATAGTTTTTAGAAATAAAATAAAGTCTTCTTTCAGTAAAATGTTCTACTTACAATATTTAAGGTACTTTCCCTCCATGTGGCATAGCTGTGGGACGCCCTGTATATTTCTACGCTCGCGTTGTTTTATGACTTTTTCAAGTACAGTTTTCCGTAGGAATGCGATATTTTCCCATGGTAAAAAGTATTTAAAATATTGACCAGAGATATAAGGTACAATACAACCATGCAAAATTTCATTTTAATTGGTCAAACAGTGTCAGTACCAACGTGTTCCATTTCAATTCTTACATCGCCCTGACTTGGTTTTTTTTTTCTATAGACATTCAGTAATTATTGTATAGATGTACTCTTATTTACGTTTGTGTGAATTATCTAACACCTATGTCTTACAGTAAAGCAACTAATTAAGGGAGTTACAACTCCTTAAAAGCCTTATGAGTCGCGTTACTGAGCCTTAATGCGCTATTAAAAGTTGTAGCAGACGTCTTAAGTGGAGCTTTAAGCTATGATTTTACCTTACCTACTTTAAATACCTACCAATCAAAATCCATACCTACAGTTACTGGTAGGATGAAAACAATGTTTTGACTTATTTATATTACATGTTTGTTACTCTTTCACGCAAAATGCACTAAATTAATTTTAATAAAACTTTACAATATAGCTTATACATCAGTAGAACACAAAGTTTACCTTTTACCGCGGGAAAATCCTTGGCTCCCACGGAAATAACCGTTAGCGCGGCGGGTCGTAAGGTGGGTAGCTGGCATAGAAACATTTTTTTTCTCTGCTCAGAGTGCACAATTCTACTAGCAAAATTTTCTAAGCAAACAACATAATATAAATTTCAACTTAACTATGAAAATTCAACAAGCCATTCGCGGTACTAATGGCTACTATAAAACGTTTCAAGTCATAGCATAGAATACATAAACTTCGGAAAAGTATCTTCTTGAATACAAATTGTAAGTTTAGGGTCTTCATTCTGACCCGTGTTTCTGCTTATTTAGTGTTTTGATTCTCAACACGTTCGATACCTTTATCCTTTCTTTTAGCTAGCAACAGTTTAGAAACCCTTTGAACAGTTGAAACTTTTTATGATCCTTGTGCTTTTTCTGTCTGTCAGGATTATGTATTTTCCAAACGTAGTTGTAACTTGGGCTCCTCCTTCCTGAAAGTGAACTAAAGAACCCTTGTTTAAACCCCACGTAGGCTTGTGTCAGTCACGTGGTCTAATAGTTAGACCTTGTTTTCTTAGATCATGCTTTATACCGAGTATTGTGTTAGTAATGTGTAACAAACCAAGGATTTTTTTTTCGAATTTTTAGTAAGTACGCATTGCTACGCGTGAAAATGAAATGGGAAATCTACCTATCTGGTTTTGGCTTCGACGACGTCGTTATTGTTTCATAAAATACGTAATGGTTGTAAAAGATGTTGACCGGGGATATAGGTACCACTATGCAAAATATCATTTAAATCAGTCCTACGGTTCCAGAGATTAGCGTATGCAAACAGATAGACAGACGGACATTTTTTTCATAACTCGTATTTTTGTGTTCAGCTACACTCCCTTTATCACTTACAATCAGTTTTTTGAATAACAAATCAATTTACAGACACGCCCATTCTTCATTCTTCATTGTAGTACTTATAGATTATTCAGACATACAATACAATACAATACCACATCATACGTCATTACGTGACCAAATCAAATGACATTTCAAGCGAGGTCATAATTTTTTTGACTTTTCTTTTGCAGTATTTCTTTGTATTCCTTATAACGTTTGGATCTTTTTCCTTTGTAGGACCTCCAAGTGTAGATTTGTTAGATTGTTTAAAAATATAGTTTTATGAGTAAAGAAAAGTCATTACAAAAGAGCCATAATATATCAGTCCTTTTCATGTGAAAACTGGTTAAACATAATCTAACATACAGCCTACAGGTTAGTAATTCCAACAGTTGTTTCTTTATAATACTTAAAAGACCCTGTGTCGGTTCGGCCCCAGATGCGTATTGGAAAAACACAGTGTGTAACACGTGCTCCGGAAATAGAGGATATTGAAGCGTGACTGTAGGCGCGGCGCTGTGTAAATATGTTTACATAACCTACCTTACCTGAGTACTTTGATATTGTCGACGACGGCCACCTGAAATAAAACTTAAAAACTAAACTTATATTTAATCTTAAAACTACTGTTTATATATACTTAAAATTGTTAAAACTTATATCTATGTACTTACCTTAAACCTAAATGCTACAATGTATGCACAGAGTTTATCAAAACCTTTGTTTTGTAATATTTTCGTTTTCAAATTAAAGCAAGCGAACCAGGGCGCGAAGCTAGTATTTTCTATATACGTAATTGATGCGCCTGCGCAATCGATCATCAATAGTTAACCTTCAGTTGTCCTATAGCCTCCTCACGCACCACCCGTGCTGCTCGCTCGCGCGCTCTGGTCGATTTTTATTACGAATTTGCTTGTTTCTATCCACTTTCCACACCAGCGTCCTTATATCTTCTACAAATTGTTGGTCCTTCGAGCCGGATTGCAGTTGGAAAGCCTAAAACCTGTATGCAGGGATGTCACTTGTGTTTAAAACGCCGTACAAAAGCGTTGACCGCCATCGTCATGCGGCTAAGTCGGAACCAGTGACTAACAAAGAAGAAACCGAGCAGAAGCCAGAGGTTGAGCCCAGGGCTCACTGCAGCAAGGATTGCGATCCAAGTGGAGAGGTGCGCGATGCTGTTCAGCGTGGGGCCCCCACGCTCGGCCGCGAATCCCGGCGCTCAGCGCGCTCGGCCGCCGCCATCATCGCCGCACGCAAACAACTCGAGTTGGAAGCTGCTCAAATGACTGCTGAAATAGAAATTAAAGCAGCTGAAAAAGAAACACAACTGAAAAAGTATCTAGTTAGAAAAAAACTAGAAGCTGATCTGGCGAAGCTCGAGGACGATGGAAGCTCGGCATCACTGTCATCGCGAACTAGCTTGGTCGATGACTGGTTAAAACGTTGTCAAGATGAGCCGAAAAGTAAACAGCGTCTGCCTTCGCCCGTTGCAAGTAACGCGCCGGCTCCGGCGCGGCCTCTCCGGACACCGCCGCCGCCATCGTATTGTTCATCGTCTACGCACAAAAAACAACATCCAGATGATCAGCTACTCAATGATGTTAGTTCGGATTCTAGTAGTGATTCGGATAATCGACGTCGTGACCGTAACCGAACACTGCTCACCCGATTAGCTACATCAAAGGATTTACCAATGTTTCATGGAGATCCAATGGAGTGGTTACAGTTTAAGGCAGCGTTCTATGAGTCGAGCCGTCTGTGTAAGTACAGTGACACAGAGAACGTGTGGCGCCTTCGTAAATGCTTGCGTGGTGATGCTAAGGAAGCTGTTTCATCGCTGCTGATTAGTAATTCTACGCCGCACGCTATCATCGACACGCTGGAACTCCGATTCGGAAGGCCCGAATGTATTATGCATAAAATCATGATCCAAATGAAGAAGATACAACCACTCTCAGAGTCTTATCACGGTGAGATCGTTAACTTTGCTATTAAAGTAAAAAACTACGTCGCCGCCGCACGAGCACTTAATGAAGATGATTATTTGCGAAGCCCAGAGCTGGTAGCTACAATTGTCAGCAAGCTACCACCTTCTTTGATCACCAAGTGGGCTGACTTCGCTTTTCAGAACCAAAGAAGCTCCACTCCAAAACTGCAAGTTTTAACCAACTTTCTATTCGATGAAGCGAAGAAAACTGCAGCTTCAGGCGTAAGTTACATTCACAGTCAGTCTGAAACAAAGCGAAGGGAAATAAAGTCGCAGCCTACAACGATGCATCGCCATAACGTGTTAGTATGCGCTGGTGCTACCACTAGTGCACAAACTTGTAAGTTTTGCCGAGGTCCGAGTCATAACTTACCCGACTGCGCTAAGTTTAAGAGAGCAATGCGCAAGGACCGCTGGCGCTTTGTACGCACAAAGAAGCTATGTTACAAATGTCTTTTCGCTCGCCATAACGACCTGTCAGAATGTACAGCGCCCGACTGTGACGTCCAAGGATGTGGTCGTGGTCATCATCGCCTTCTCCATTGGAAACCGAAGGAGCCCACGAGCGAGTCTTCAGCGAGCCACACGACGCGTGATGCGTCACCGCAGCGCGCCGCTCAGCCTTCCCCCACCGGCGACACGGAGACCGTCGCGCACGCAGCTGATCCGGACCCGCCTATCGAATCGTTGTCGGTAACAAATAAAGTTTTATTAAAAGTGGTACCGGTTACTGTGCGCGGACCTAAAGGTGATTTTCATACGCATGCATTGTTAGACGACGGTGCTACAGTTTCATTAATTTCGGCTAATATTGCGGAGAAGGCCGGCCTTCACGGTGAAAGTGTCAAAATGCGCGTTCGCGGCGCGTGGGATACCGGTGAATTGGTTTGTCAAACCGAAATTATTAATTTTAATATTAACAATACAGAAGGTAAGCAATTTAAAATTACTGCGCGAAAAATGAAACAGTTAGACTTACCAATTCAACGTTTTCCCTGTAAAGACTCTAATGTTAAATATAAGCATCTTAACTTGTGTTATTGTGACGCTAAACCCGAATTACTCATAGGTCAAGATAATTGTGATTTAATTGTTCCTATTACATGTTTAAAAGGGGAAAAAGGTGAGCCGTACGTCACAAAAACGAGATTAGGTTGGTGCGTTCATGGTTCTTTTAATAAATTTCATAATCACTCAGCTGATCGCTTTGTTACCTGTGCCTTTTGTTCAGACATAATAGGACAGTGTCCGCGTAGCCCCGCCGTAGCAAACGGCGTAGACGTCGTAGACCTCTGCTACGAAACTACTACGCAGCCATCTGTGCCTCGTTCACCGCAGGTTTCACTAGCACGCGAATTCAATACTTGTGATCATCATCATTCTTATCAGGCTTTTAGTGATTTGACTGCACAGTATTATGCAGATTTAGAACTTAATGATTTTATAAAAAGATCTTTTACTTTGGACTCTATAGGTATATGTAATAAACCTCGTCAAAATCCCGATGAAGTTCGCGCGCTCGAAATTTTAAATAAGACTTCCGACTTGATTGACGGACAGTGGTTTGTAGGACTTCCCTGGAAGAATGATAACTTTGTTATGCCCACTTCATATCCTACTGCAATGAATAGACTAAAAACTATTTTACGAAAAATTGATGCAAACGAGGCATACGCGGCCCGTTATCGAGATCGTATCGAGCACTTGTTTACCAATAACTACGCGCGGGAAATAAATTCCGATGAGCCTAGTTCTCGTATTTGGTACTTGCCTCACTTTGGGGTTGATAATCCCAAGAAAAAGAAGTTACGTTTAGTGTTTGACGCCGCTGCTAAGACGCAAGGTTATTCGCTCAATGATTTTCTTTTACAAGGCCCTGACTTATTATGCTCGCTTTACGGTATTATGTATAGATTCCGTGAAAATCCCGTAGGTGTTATCGGCGATATTAAAGATATGTTTTTACGTATTAAAATTCAACCGCAGGATCAAAATGCATTTAGATTTTTATGGACTGACAATGGTGATGTAAAACATTACGCAATGACTTCTCTTATCTTTGGCGCTAATTGCTCGCCGTTTATTGCACAATTTATTAATCAGAATAAAAACGCATCTCGTTTCCAAAGTGAAATGCCTATAGCGGTAAATGCTATTCAGACTAATCAGTACATGGACGATTATATCGATAGTTTTGATGACGAACGCTTAGCAAAACAAATAGTCAAAGAAATTTCTTTTATTAATTTACAAGGCGGGTTTGAAATGCGTAATTGGACATGTAATGTTCCTTCCGTGCTAGACGAGTTGCCTAAGCAGACCTTAAGCGAAAACGCCGTAAGGTTCAATTTGGGAAATCAGCCAGAGCGTACACTTGGCCTTTTATGGTTTCCGTCAAGTGATACATTAGGTTTTGATCTTAGGTCTATCGATAACGATTCATTTCAAACAAAGCAGACGTTCACAAAGCGGGACATGATTCGAATTATAATGTCGATTTTTGATATGCATGGTTTTCTTACTCCGTTTACGATTCGTGCAAAAATTATGATGCAACAAACTTGGAAAATTAATTTAAAATGGGACCAGACGTTACCTGACGATTTATTAAATTCTTTTAATCAATGGCTAAGCGAATTGCGTACCGTAGGTGAAATTCGGATTCCGCGATGGTACTTTAAAATAACGACCGAAGGTTCACAGTCTTCAGGCAGCCTTGGAGGCTCGTCCATGCTAGGCGCACGCAGCGCTAATGTGAGTGCGAGTGAGACGGCGCTTGAGCTACATGTATTCTGCGATGCATCGCCGAGTGCTTACGCAGCCGTCGCGTATTGGCGCAAGAAATGCAGTAATGGACAGATTATGGTGTCGTTCATCGGTAGCAAAAGCAGAGTTACTCCATTAAAGCCCGTTACTATACCAAGGCTCGAGCTACAAGGCGCGTTGCTGGCGTGCCGTTTAGCCGAAGGTATATGTAAAGAGCATCGTCTGGAGCCTACCGAAACATACTTTTGGACGGACTCCACCACCGTACTGCACTGGATCCGTAACGAAACGCGCAGTTATAAAATTTTTATCGCGAACAGACTCGGTGAAATAGACAGCTTAAGTAAAATCAGTCAGTGGCACTACGTGCCTACGAACCTAAATGTAGCTGACCTAGCTACGAAAAATAATAACTGCCAATTAAATAATGACTCGGAGTGGTTTACGGGGCCCTCATTTTTAAGTCACGAAATGGAGGTCTGGCCACAAGAACCCTTGGTCAAACCAAATATTAGTAGCGATGTTTTAGAGCAGGTACATACTGTGTATGACGAAGCCGCCAGTCCTAGCGAGGACGCGAGTAACCTACCTATCCCGGAGCCTACTCGATTTTCAAGTTGGTTGCGTTTGGTGCGCACAACTGCGTATGTTTTACTTTTTATTGAAAAGTGCAAAAAGAAGGCTCAAGGTCTCACTAGTGAGTTGATGCACAGGGGGGAGTCGTTACTTCTTCGTTATGCGCAAGCGCAAAGTTTTAAAAATGACTTAGCCCTACTAAAACAGGGAAAAGAGCCTAAATCCGACAGCCGTCTTCGCACGCTTACACCTGTAGTGGGAGATGACGGACTGATGAGAGTCGGAGGACGAATTCAAGCCGTACAAGATGTTAGCGCAGACGTGAAGTCTCCCATTATTCTTGATGGTAAACATCACATAGCCCGACTTATAGTAAAGGATTATCATGTTCGAGCCGCCCACTCCTGCAATGAGTTAGTAGTGAACGAACTACGCCAAAAATATTGGCTCATCAGATTGCGCCCTACAGTTAGAACTGTAGCTTCGCAGTGCTATTTTTGCCGCATAAGGAAGGCTATGCCCAGGCCAACAAGGCTAGGAAATTTGCCTAAAGCAAGGCTGGCTCACCATCAGCGCCCGTTTTCCATGTGTGGGGTAGACTTGTTCGGCCCCATAGAAATTACCGTCGGCCGACAAAAACCACGGCGTTACGGAGTACTTTTTACGTGCCTGACAGTTAGAGCCGTACATATTGAGCTCGTGTCATCTCTTTCCGCTGACTCACTTATCATGGCATTACGTAGGATGGCAGCTCGCAGGGGTTGGCCCAAATTGATTTATTCAGACAATGGGACGAATATGCGCGGTGCCGATGTTGAGTTGAAAAAAGCGTATGTTGAGCTCGATCGAGACTCAGTAATGGCTGAAGCCCTCAACCGCGGTGTTGATTGGCACTTTATTCCACCCGCTAGTCCACACATGGGTGGAGCTTGGGAGCGCCTCATCCGCAGTGTTAAAACGGCTCTCAAAGTGGTGCTCAAAGATCGTTCACCCAGAGAAGAAGTCCTTTCAACACTCTTAGCTGAAGTGGAGAATATGATCAACAGCCGGCCGTTGACACACGTTTCTGTTGACCCCCACGGCATGGAAGCTTTGACACCAAATCATTTTTTAATTGGTTCGTCGTCCAACTTACCCTTACCCGGTGTCTTCGATGAAGGAGATCTCTATTTGAGAAAACAATGGCGTATATCCCAACGCCTTGCAGACTTGTTTTGGAGCCGATGGCTCAAAGAGGTTCTTCCTACACTTGCCCCTCGTCAGAAATGGCTACGTGAAGGGCACCAATTCAAAGTAGGAGATCTTGTGGTAGTAGCAGATCCAACCTCGCCACGAAATTATTGGCCAAAAGGAGTGATCCAAGCGGTTTACCCAGGTAGTGATGGGCGAGTTAGGGTTGTCGATATCAAAACTAAGACCGGAGTGATGAAGCGACCAGTGACCCGCGTAGCTTTACTCTTTAGTGATGAGTGTCGTGATGCCGACACTAGGGGGGAGGATGTCGACGACGGCCACCTGAAATAAAACTTAAAAACTAAACTTATATTTAATCTTAAAACTACTGTTTATATATACTTAAAATTGTTAAAACTTATATCTATGTACTTACCTTAAACCTAAATGCTACAATGTATGCACAGAGTTTATCAAAACCTTTGTTTTGTAATATTTTCGTTTTCAAATTAAAGCAAGCGAACCAGGGCGCGAAGCTAGTATTTTCTATATACGTAATTGATGCGCCTGCGCAATCGATCATCAATAGTTAACCTTCAGTTGTCCTATAGCCTCCTCACGCACCACCCGTGCTGCTCGCTCGCGCGCTCTGGTCGATTTTTATTACGAATTTGCTTGTTTCTATCCACTTTCCACACCAGCGTCCTTATATCTTCTACAGATATGCTTACTCACGTGTTGCGTATGATGATGATGATGATGTAATCCTGTAATCCCTCATCAGGGACATAGGACTCGCAGAAGAGATCTCCACTTTTTTCGATCTTGTGCGGCAACGGTAACTTCTAGGTCCTTCAGCCGAGCCCAGTTGTTGCAGACTCTTTTTCAACTGAACGCCTCCAGGTGATACGGGGGTGGCCCGGCCTTCTTTTCCCACACGTTTGCCACGTTAACCCTTGTTTGGACAGATGATCGTCTGGTTTTCTCAGCGCATGTCCAATCCAGCGCCATTTCGTCATCAGAATCTTCTTGTCGGTGGGTTTTTGGTCAGTCAATTCCCACAACCTTGCATTTGAGATGGTTCGTGGCCAGCAGATCCCCAGTATGCGCCGTAAACATTTGTGAGTTTTGATAATAGTGTACGTGTTGCGTGTAAAACTGGCTATCGTTCAAAAATAAAAATGAATAACATGTAATACTCGTATTTTCAATTTCTAACTAACTTTTTGAGGGATATCAATTATTATTGTTTATTTATTACATCTAAAAAGTAAACTTCCTCATTCAAATTTCTATCAGTGTAAATATGTTACTGAAAATACATTAATATTAAAATCAAAAACACTCCAGTTTATTGCGGGAACCACGAGTCGTTTTCTAAGCATAATATATTAAATTACAACAACAATTTCTCACTTGTGACGCAAGATTTTCTTCATTGTTATTCCTTCCACATTACAATGCTTTGTTCATAACAATCATTTGAGCTATTAAAGGAGACAAATCCATTACAGAGAAGCGCAAATTGAATTTACATATCTATATCTATACTTAATAACAATAACAAACAAAATGCTTGTTTGTTTGACTCCGAATCCGAAACTAGTAAACCGATTTCAAAAATGTTTTCACTGTTGGGAAGCTACACTTACCTCGGGTAACATAGACTATAATTCTGTTTTCATAAAAAATAAGCGATAGCCCTACTAAAGTTCCCATAGTGTAACCCAAAGTGTAAAAAAATACCTAATATATTCCTAATAATTGAATAGGTTCCAAAACCACTGAACCGATTTTAATAAAACTTGTACAAATATGAAACAGATCCTAGGAAATTAAATAGGTAGCTTTTACCGCGGGAAAATTCCACATTCCCATGGAAAAAACGACAACGCAGGCGGAGCCGCGGCAGAAAGCTAGTTATTTAAATAAAGGACAGATTTAATTTATGAAGGTAACGCCCTTTCACTGACGTATTTTAGAAATACGAGTACAGCAGTTGTCTTTGAATAAAATTAATGAAGATGCTGATTTGATATAATGCTAATGTGACTTTCTACGAATTTGACGAAAGGCTTTTAAGGATTGGGAATTCATTTTGTAACCCAATTTTGAAAATGCCGGTATTTTGCGATTACGACTATAAAATAAATAACGATTTATAAAATTTTGGAATATTTCCACAACTTTAATAGGATCTTATAAAGTGCACAAGAAAAAATAATATACATTTAAAAAGACATTAAATAACTACAGTGCTCATAGCTAAGCGGCGACCATTTGTTAAGATAAAAAAATATCCCCGACAAAAAAAATCATTTTGGATCGCTGAGCTAGCAGAGTAAAGTAAATTTCCAAAGAAAGATCGTCGGCCACGTAGCCTGGTTGGTAGTAAGTCTGCCTTCGAAGCACAGGGTCGCGGGTTTATATCCTGCCTAGAGTAAACATTCGTGTCATGAGCACTTGTGTTCGCCTTTTGTCTGGATGTCGTTTATTTATATATGGATGTTACCAGCTGTCTAACACTAATTATTAGATACAGAGTTTCCGTACGTAAACAAATTATTAATGATGCGATCTGTAAGCAAACTTTCAAGACCGAAAATAAAAACTGACAAGATAATCGCATTAAGTGCCTGTTTTGTTCCTAAATCTTTATTATTATTAGCGATGCCTCTCCCTTGGAAGACATCTTGATCCTTCAGACAATGGATTTTGATGCGTCAGTTTGAGAGACAAACTTTGGCGAACAATGTTCTGGTAAACTCAACGTTTTTGGGGTGTTTTAATATATGTTTTGAATAATTTGGTTCAAAAAAGTGCTTTTTTTTGCCTTCAGGGATTTATACAATGATTAATGGAAAATTTAATGATGATGATGATTTTACTAAGAGGGTTTTTTCCTGTCTTGAGAAAGTATCTTGCAAATTATTAACCCTTTCGGACCGGCGCTTAAGCTACAAAGGTATTTGTAGTTTTCAAGTTGAATCCTAGGTAATTTGGGGCCGCAGAAGACGAATCTGCTATAATTTTCCAGATTTTCCGCCGCCATCTTGGAAAATTCAGTCACCACCAATTGTATCATACTGGGCCCTTAATTTCCTACGTACAATTGTGAAGGTCACAGATGTGTAAAATAAACCAGTTTTTTTTAAAAGAGACCATGAATAAAATAAGTATAAAAGTTACAAAAATATTTATTAGAAATAAAAACACAACTTTTATCAGTTTCACGTCTGTAATAATCAACGATTGGCACGATCTCGACATTTCGTTTGGAGTTTTAATATCCCCTGGATCACGAACAGCCTCTCCTGGAAGAGGTTCGCCATTAAAGGACTTCTTCTGCTACCCTGCTAGCATACTCAGAGGTACATTATCTCTATCAGCATCCTCGCCTTCATCAGAAGAAGAGGAACTGAAATATTCAGGGAGTTCTTCAATAAAGTTGTCCAAATCAGCCTCATCGTTGTCATCCCCCTTGTTCCCAGTCTCTTTGCGATAGCTGCGCCGTTTAATATCGAAAATTTGGTGCAGAAGCTGTAAAAAATTAAAAATCATAAGATATTTAATATATGCATGCGTTAATGTAGGGCCCACGTCGATCCAAATGTGTCGGAAAAGTTTGACAAGCCGTTACACTAAAGCGTTTGCTTGCCAATAGTAACTATTATCACAGAAACATCCTATGTTTAACTATTTTTCTAATGAATAACTCGTTAACTATTAGGCTTACGAAATAAAACAATTATAGGTACTTACTTTCGCCAAGTCGGGGAGCGCAATCAGTCACAAACTGTACCGGTCAACACCTGCTTGCAAACTGCGTGTCGGACAAAATTTGCGCGGGAGGTTAAAATTCGCTTCCCGCACAATCGTACGACACTGTTCCCGTCCATTACTAACGTAAAACAAAAGAGCTATACTCGATTTTGTGACCCACACAACTGTATTGGAAAGGTACGAAAGGGTTAATAGGTATTAACCTGACAAAAAAACATGGCTTGGAAGCAATAATGTTTCTTTATAAAAATACATGTAGCCTTTGTTGCATCAATTGTTACTATAAATAAGTTCCGCAAGGCGCAGTTTTTTTATTTGTCTGGTCGGACTACATGCATAATTATGCATTCTTAAAAAAAATGCCCTCAAAAGGATATTATTAGCTTACATTTTGTGTTAATTTTGTGATAGAAAAAATAGTATTTATATATTTTGAGTCGTTTGAAAATGCTTGAAATATTTCAATTTCACAAAAGTTAAAGTTCAAAGAATTTATTTTTTAATTTTAGTATAAACGCCGTTGTAGATTAGTTTGAAGAATTATTATTTTGTAAAGTAATTATGCAATCCATACTAACATACCTCATTCCCACGGGAAAACTGTTAACGCGGGCGGAACTGCGGGGAGGAAAGCTAGTGAGGAATATAAAAACAAAGCAGTTACTTTTTCTTTTCTAAAGAGTTTGAAAAGAAAAAGTAACCGAACTGAAAAAAAGCGGAATAACGAAATAGTTACCATTTCAAAAGAATTTTATACAGAATGGTAAATATTTTTAGCATGGTACCATTTTTCTGCTTCGTTCGACGATCGTATCGTCTAATGTGAAAATTCCCTTCGTCTCAAGTATAGCGTCTCAAGTATAGCCTGTAAGAGGAAGGTGTAATAACTCTCATAATGTCTCATAATAACACCTACGCGTTCATTTAAACTAATGCTACACGCTTCGCATAATAAGAGTATTACGAATTAAGAATCAGTTTTTGAATTTCGAAACAGGCCAGCTTGTGTTCATTCCCATCCAAACCTTTTGGGTATAATCTCTGAGATAGGAGTAGGTAGGTATATTTTAAGTTCTCGTATCATGATATCATATCATGGATATGCTTTTTTAATATTTTCAAATTTGACAATTAACACTATAATTTGACACAAAAATAAAAATATAGAAAACACTTTTATTTTAAATCGTAAAACGAATTTTAATTCGGTTTTATAAATTAAATCTGGACTGTCACTCTATTTTTGTCGTAATTTCAAGGGTGTAATTTGGATTTGCATGTATTGGTTGTTTTGTACTGTTGTGGATTCTTCTTTGCGATAAAAAATAACCTATGTTGAGCTAATTCCACGTGACATTAAAATTATTCACTAGTTTTGGCGTGTAGAATTATCAAACATGTATGCATCTTCGCTTTATTAAATTGTGTACAAACAGATGCGAGGAGGGGCGAGCAGCGGGATTATATCCAAGTTTATATACAGTCTATCAAATAGGAAACGGGCGCATTCTATGTTACATTTTAAATATAAACTCTGAAAGCGTCTCGCAGCACCTTTTTTCGCATCTGTGGATTCGCATCTTTATAATTTAGTGAGGTACATACATTTCTACTCGATCCAGATCAATCTACATATTCCGATTAGATTTATCTTCAGCAATAAAGTGTAAGTCTTTTCCAATAATTGATGGGCCGAACCAAAGGGTTTCGATCAAAGGCCGCTTGGGATCATCAGTTTTAACTTAAGTAATTTCAATATTGAATTACGCCACCTGCCAAGACGGCGTAAGATTTTATAAGGGATATCACAGCTCTGTCGGGTACTTAGTATATTAAATATACATACAGGGCGTCCCACGGCTATGCCACATGGAGGGAAAGTACCTTAAATATTGTAGATAGAACATTTTACTGAAAGAAGACTTTATTTTATTTTTTAAAACTATTAAAACTGCATTCATCTATTTTTTAATAATTACATGGTTGAACCGGGAATCGAACCAACTATACGAGAAAAAAATATATCCTGTAGTTTTATTATACCGATCGAAAGGTTTCATCATAAGGGTAATTTTTTGCTAAATAACACAGTGTCGGAAATAAAAGGAAGACTATGTATTTTAACATTTTTAATACAAAAATTATCAATTTTATCAAATGCTCAAAATGACCGCCACGCTGTTGAATACAAAGTCGCATTCTTTTGATTATTTCACTCCCTGTCGATTTTTTTATCTTGGTGTGGTGGATATTTAGAATAATACGTCTAAGTTCTGTTCGTAGCTCGTGGACACTTTCATACCGGTTCCTGTAAACAAATTTTTTTACATAACCCCATAAAAAATATCTAACGGGGTTAGATCTGGCGATCTCGGCGGCCACATCAAATGTTAAAGTTCATAGTCTTCCTTTTATTTCTGACACTGTGTTATTTAGCAAAAAATAATCCTTATAATGAAGGCTTTCGATTGGAATGATAAAACTATAGGGTGTATTTTTTTTCTCGTGTAGCGGGTTCGATTCCCGGTTCAACCATGTAATTATTAAAAAATGTATGAATGCAGTTTTAATAATTTTAAAAAATAAAATAAAGTCTTCTTTCAGTAAAACGTTCTATCTACAATATTTAAGGTACTTTCCCTCCATGTGGCATAGCCGTGGGACGCCCTGTATACTCTACGCTCGACCTAATGAATTTTCAACATGGCGGGTTTGTTCGTGAGGTTCCCGTCTTATACCTACCGCAAATAGGTAGTTAAAGACTATCTTTCTGTCCCAACTAACTGGGTTCATTTATCTCCTGTTCCAAGATATTTACTTAGAGTAAAAAAAAATTGGAGGCATAGAGCACGCTTGTCACTTCCGCGCCTTTGTGCCAATCGTAAGCAGATATAAAACGCTTTCGTAGTGTTTTGGCACTGATTGCTGGTGACGAATCGGGGTATTGTATATACTTGTGCTTACAGTGCATACTTGGTTATACGTGCTCTATTCCTTCCAGATTTTTTTTTATTTTTACTCTAAGGACATTTTTTTTTATATTTTAATTTCCATAACTACAAAACGTATAAAAGCCTCATTTGCATAAAAACGGCATCAACCGGAAACTTTTGAGTGGTTCGAAGAACTCTTGAGTAACTCCTTGACCGACCACTTTTCGAAATAAACTTCTAAGGGATGAAAAAAACTTTAGCATTACTGGTTTTTTACTTAAAATCGTCAGAAATTCAAAATAAGCTGTGTAGAGCTTTTTCATGTTACTATAAATACAAATTTTCTTTATTTTTTTTATTTTCATCATAGTTGAACGTTATTGATCATCGACTTCAATAATTCTGGTGTAAAGGCTTTTGACATTCTAGATCTAGAGACTACATCCGTAGATAGCACAGAACATTTAAAAGAGGTTAGAAAGGCGCTGTGGGCGGGGCCGGCCTGCCAAGACTATGAGCAAACGCTCATACTCCACGCAAAGACGCGATCGCGCTGTCTAACTCACACATAGCTATAAAAATGTACATCGGTATGCGTGCATGCGTATGATTCGTTTCCATTTGAAATCGCGTGATTGAGCGGCGCTTTGATTGGCTAGATTTGAAATTGCAAATATGTGCGTAAACTTCATCTTTATTGAAGTACAGATGTAGTGGAGGTGAAAGGTGGGGTGGAATCGGCGACACCGGATTTCATACGGACGGCGCATTATCGCCATTCTAACCTCTTTTAAATGTTCTGTGGTAGATAGTAACCGGGATCAACGGCTTTACGTGCCTTCCGGAAGCACGGAATCATCTTTCTTTTCGGACAATCAGGTGATTCAGCCAGCATTGTCCTAACCTAACTGGGGAAAATCTCACAAATGGATATTAGTTCGACGAGTCCCCACCGGGATCCGGACCCGGAACCTCCGTAACGAGAGGCAAGCATTTGACCACTCGACCACAAAGGCTGTGTAATATTATTGTAATAAATCTTGCTGTACCTCGTGTAACGACTAACCACTACATCAGTAGATAGTAGCCATGCCCAGTAGTAGATATTAAGTAACTCGATTCGTTCATCTTCTTCCCTTTTCGGTTCCCTTGCGAACGGAAAAGATCAACCATTATTTAAGTCAAGACTGAAATGTGAGAATTACCACAAATGAGGGGAAAAATATAATGTAGCGACGCTTATGACGGGGAAACACCTGTGGCTACACTTAGGATTTCATTCATGAGGGAAAATTTAAGAGCGTCTAAGAGAACTTTGGCTATTACAGTAATTGCAAAAAAACAAAAAAGACATTTTGTTTTCGAATTTCTCATACCAAATCATTTAACCATAGATTTACTACGGACTAGCCTTCCGCCGCGGCTCCGCTCGCGTTATCAGTTTTTCCCGTGAGATTTTTGCCCGCAATTAAAGGTATGTTATGTTACTCCCCAAGGTTTATTCTATCTTTATACCAAATTTAATTGAAATGTTTTGAATATAAACAGTAAAATTCAATTGGTTGTTTATCCGCAACATAGTGGTAGAACTCATGAAACTGAACAACTATTCCCAAGGATTAGTGAGAAACATTTTTAGAAATGAGGGATTTGCATTTTGATAGTTCTAAAAACAAAAAAAGGTTCATTATGGTCATAAGAGATGGCGCTGCACTAACTCTTACGTCAAATAAAATAGACGTGCTTGAAGGTATGAAAAGAAGTCACAAATTTATTGGCAAAAAGGTCACTGGTAGAACGAATTAAAAATTTTAATGCAACTCAGCACGCCAAAACACGAAACGAAATTATAACACAACAAAGTGCGTGACGATTGACATCACAACAACAGTGTTGCCAGTTTTTTATCTGCCCTGATTGGTTTGACAAGCTCGCGTTTGACCTTTTATTCGACATGCACGCCATCTATTTGAGTCAATAGAACCTTTTTTTTTCTTAAATGGCATCTTGTAAATCCGTCATTATCGTTAAACTTAATTATCTAACGAAGACGATGAATTTTGATTCCGTCATTAAACAGTCTATCTACACTTGAAACTTCCTAATTGCGGACAAAATTAGATATTTCTTCGATATCTTCAAGTGGGTTTTAAAACCAGAGCTTCGGCACAAAATTAAATTCGAACAGTCTGTTCAGACACAGCGGGAATCGCGCGGGTTTTATTCGAACAGCTATCATTGATTTCGTTCTGACGTCACCGCGCAGTTTGCCAAACCAATTGGCTAACGCAGCTTAACCGCAAAAAATAAAATAACACGGTTTCGCTAAACTAACTTATGTCTGACAGGCTTGTCCTTTGTGTTTCTTAGCTCAATATATTTTCCCTGATCAAGTCAATCATAAGGTCATCCACTTTGGGTCGTTAAGCCCATCTAGTATGTAATTCATTCATCAAAAAGTTTTCTTTTTTACAAACCTTAATTTCCGATATAGTGTTGCAAATCGTCATTGATTTAGTATCAAATTCATCCAATACAGCCTTTTCCTTTTTTTCTGTGAGCAACCACAATAAATTATATTCTTCATCGACATCCATTCTAAACTGATGCTATGCCAAAGGGCCGCCGTTTAATATGCCAAATCAACACACAAAAACCGCGACCCGAACCGCGCGGTTCCCACCGTGTCTGAACGAGCCCTAAAGCGATGAATATGCAATCTTTGTAATGAAAACGCGGGGAGTATTTTCAGAATCACTTATCGATATGAACTGTTTGCTCAAAACTTTGTGTTAACACATTATACTTGGGAGTCCATTATTGTAAAGCCTTGTTTATAAGTTTCGTAAATTTTCAAATACTTAAGTTATTATTATTTTTTACTGTCTTGCGCCCTCGTCCGCATTAATAATATTTTATTTCAAAAAACTAAAATTACATTGCTGCAAAAACGGAAACAACGAAGATAGCTATCTCATTTGCAAGTATTCTCAAGTACAGTACAGTCACAGGTACAGTCAAGAGAACACTAAGCTGAACCCCTCGGATTTGCACCGTCCTTATGTTCATTGAATAAGAAACAAACTAATGATATATATACTTTATTTATTATAATCATTCCTTTCGCGTAGCTCTGGTACTGACAGAATATCAGTGTTGCAACTAGTTTGTACGCTTACTAGTTGCAACAATATACTGAGTCAGTCCCTTTTCCCTGGGCAGTGATTTTATTATGTTATGTTTTCTTTTATTTACTGTTGTACACTGTTACCTGGGAATAAATGAATTCTATTCTATTCTATTCTATTCTATATAAATAATATTCTATTTAAGTAAGTAAATATTTTAATAAGCTATTTCTACGCTGTGACATAATTTGGTGCCAAAGTTATTGAATTTTCACATAAATTTAGGTATGAGCATTTAAATTCCCAAGCACAACATTTCTCACCCAGAATAAGTGTGTGCGTGCTCCTGATAAATTTTATAGCAAGGCCTCGCTTTACTAAGCGACTGTTTATAAAACACATGTACACTTTAGTATACATTACTTAGTTCATCATTTCAGCCAGTAGACGTCCACTGCTGGACAAAGGCCTCCCCCAAAGATCTCTACCACGATTGGTCCCGCGCTGCCCGCATCCAGCGGCTTCCCGCTAACTTACCCCTACATTACCTAGTTGGTTTGATAAAAAACTAGTCGCCCCGTGAGCTGTTAGACCTCGCAAGTCACTCATAGAAAATGAACCTGCAGGTTGTTTGCTGTTATTTAACGACAGATGGCGTTAGTACTATTGCATACTCCGCTAGTTACTTGAGCTTGCGAGCCCCATTACACCGTATTTTTTCTATTCCAAAATCTAACTCGACTAGTAGATCTATATACTCGTGGTTAACAAAATTGCTTACAAAGTTTCACTGAAAATCGGTTGAGTGGGAAATGCGATCTGTAGAGGAAAACAAAAATAAATGGACAGAATAACATAATTATGAAAACTATTTTGTCTGCATAATAAGGTTCATATTAAAAACCGATCCGCTAAGCAATGAACATCAACTTGTACCTACTTATTCCTTGAAAATTTTACTAGAAACGGGCACCCGTTGTTGTTTTGTTAGCTTTGTCACCTTTTTGTCGCTGGTGTGTTTTTGTAAGCCATTTGGGGCGGTATATGTGAAACTTGCTCGTTCAGTAGGATAATACCCGTTTTCCTTTTTTGTAATCCAAACATTGTCTTTATTCACCTAAACACTATTATAATAAATGTGATTTTTTTATCTAAGTCATATTTTAGTGAGATTTTTTGCATAATTAATACTGATCATCATTAAGTATCATCTCAGAATTCTCAGCTGAAAGAAGTCCACTGCAGGACAAAGGCCTCCCCCAAAGATCTCCACAATGATCAATCCTGCACTGCCCGCATCCATCGGCTTCCCGCAACCCTAACCAGAACTTCGGTCCACCTTTTTGGGCTGCCCACACTCCGTCTTCCGGCGCGTGATTACCATTTAAGGACCTTACTGCCCGCTGCTGCGTCAGTAGGTTCGCTCCATTAAATAGGCGAATGCATTGCATGTCTTTAGTAGTAACTATAGAAGCTTTGTGTGGAAAATAATGAAAAGATATATTAGGATTAAAGGGATATATAATTCTATCCTATTCTTTACTTACTTAATAACCTATTTGGGTTTTTCTATTACACAAAAGACTGACAATAATTACTGAATGTTAAACTTGGACCATTTAATTATAAATTCCACATGGCGTCAAATTTGAAAGCCTTTTTATCACCTTTGAGGTGCGACAATGTCTCTGGAACATATAAAGTTTTATAACCACACTTGGCTCAGCCACAATGTACTGCTGTAAAACGGATCTCAGCTTGATACTGGGGCATTGGAGTGCCATCTCCTTTTGTTGCAAGCTTTTAACTCTCTGGTCTGGCTGGTAAGCGTGTTCAAAAAGACAGATTTGAATAAATACAATTAAATAAAATTTTGTTTAATTACACAACTTAAAATACCTACTGTCTACAACATTACTTTCTAAACATAGTTTTTCTTGTTACAGGTACTACAAACCGGCATGAACCTGACTTTCAATGGAACAGCAAAATGGCTTATCAGAGAGTCGAAGAGCATCGAAGAATCAACTCTACTTATCCAGCAGTTCTCTCGGAACAGGAAAGTTGAAGACCCGACCAGATCTCTACTCCTCGCTTTCTATGGGATCCTGGTAGTCATCGGGACTCTAGGAAATGTCCTTGTTGTTTTATCTGTAAGTATATTGATTTTGGGCTCAATTTGGCGTGGCCGCTAGAATCTCTTGATCTATGTTCTTGGTCTTTTTCATTCATTATGGGAATCGAATTGGATGGGAGATGAATAAAGCTAATTTTGAATGGATGATATTTAAAGTAAAAGCATAGCATGACCTTTGTGACAAATATATTACCATGAGAAAAGCTCCATATCGAAATATGCTCCAATGAAGAATATCTTACTGGACTGTATACGCACGATAAAATTACGTCAGTCATGCTAGGGTGGTAGGATTATATTAACCGACGACGGGCATGCATGATTAGATGAATGAAAGTCAACTGAGCGAAAGAAAATAATTATCTCTGCTTACCTCTCTAGAGAAATGACTTTATTTATGTGTGTAATTTCATGTACCTGGGATACGAGATGAATCTACTTCTCCTTGATAATCTGCGGCACTAGTGTATTTTTTCAAATACATTCATCAGAAACTCAAATTATAATCAGTAGTAATAATTAAACACCTTCAAATTGCAACAAAATTTTTTATTGGTATTCTTTTAGTAAACCATAGTGTTACAATATAGTACAGTAACCAGCACTTGCGACATTTTGTCCTTAGTGCGCCTGTATTCCGTAGTAGTAGGGGTGAATTTCGTAGTGGGTGTCCGTCCATAAAGCAAAAAAAATAATTTACCTCTATGGTCCGGCCACATGTGCTGGCTATTGTAGGTACCTAAAGTTTGCAGAAACAACTTGGATTTTAAAAAGTTGTCAAGTGCGCGTACCAGCTGTGTAACAAAACTTGTTTTGAAGTTGCTGTAACGTAAAAGACGAACGAGATATTAAAAAGTTCGTAAACTTTGCCCCTATTACTGTTTTGTATTTATTTATGACTCAATATTGCGGCGACAGACAAAATGATGAAAATATCTGATGGAAAATTCTAGAGTGACAAATATTCGTGATCAACCAGATTACAATGCAAAACCTTTTTATTCATGAGGCATAGGTAATATAAATTACATTTAAAAAATCCCCTGCTCTTCCTTTATGAGACTCTTAGGTGTATAATAAGTACAAATATAAAAAAAGATAAATATAAAAAAGTCAAAATAAATGAAGGCAAAAATCAAGTGAACCGTTATTGATAATTGATTTTAAAAGAAAAATGATATTGTCCACAAATATTATTATTTTATTAGTGTTGAAACACTCAGTTCATAATTTTTAAATTCATGTGTTCAATGTAGTACAATCGAGATTAAATTCTCATTGTTACAGTGCGCATAATACACTTAAAATTAGGCTATTTTGAACGCTACGTCTATAGGTTAGAATATCATTTATTCTAAACTCGATCTGATTATCATCTATCCTTTTCGGTCCTTTTAAGTTTCAAGCGTGTGACTAATACAGTTATTTCATCTCACGAGTGCAGGAGAGCCTTACTTGTAGTTGTGTGTGTATAGACACGCGCGCTTGTGTGCGTACTACTAAACTGAGCGCTACGCACACAAACACAATGTGTACACACAAGACACACACAAGTATGGCTCGCCTGCACTCTTGAAATAAAATATCTGTAAGAGTTATTACTATGTCTTACTTTGATGCGAACTCGTTAAACTGCCTTACGAGTATGTTTTACGACTAAACTTCTTCGGATAAAAGTATTCCAACGGTAAAAATAACCTAAAAGTTGCTTTTTTGGTTTGCCTATCCATCTACGTACTCTGTTGAACAATTTATTTCTTTTATTTTTAATAAAATAAAATTATATAGGTACATAAACAAGAAAAAGGGCAGCAGTGTTGACATAACGTGATGTGAAAACCAAATGACGTGTCTCTAAATTGACTATCTGAGAAATTGACCAAGCTCGCCTAGAAAGGAAAAACTGGTGTTAATTTTCAATACAACAGAATAATTTTTATCAAAAACATAATTATATTATAACATTATAAAAAAAAAAAAAAAAAACTCCATCCCACAGAACCGTTACTTGTTCCTTTCAACAACTAGAAAGAGCTGATAATCTTCAAATAGCTGAAGATATTTTCTTGGATCATATGAACACTCGATTGTAACAACTTGCAAACAATAAAAACTAGATCGGAATTGGCGCATCCGTTTAAGAGCTACGATGCCACAGACAGACAATCAACCGATTGTGTACAAATTATTCAAGTTACATAAAATATCAAATTAAATCTTTGTTGTTTCTTATTACATTATAATACCACATTACACCAGCTATTTGCCAAGCGACGAATGTAGTGGTTACACGAGCAATGTGGGCAGCTCAATAATTTCTCACAATAGAGTTTGTGACGTAGAGAATTATAAACCTTCTTTAAAAAAAAATCGGTCAAAATATTGTGTTGCAAAGTCCGTAGTTTCGTTTTATGTACAATCATGTAATTCATTTGCCAATTTTTAAAATATGCATTTTCTTTCACTTCAAAAATTCCTATTTCAAAATTTTCCGTTATTTACGACTTACGTTAACGCAGGTTTTGGCAGAGGAACTGAATAACGCTTTAAGTTAAACAACAATGTTACCTGCCAAATGGCGAAAAGCCAGGATAGTCGGCAACATTACTTAGCATAAATGCATAAAAGCAAGATGACTTTAACAAAATTCACTTCTTTTTATAAAAAAGTTTGTTATTTAACTAGCGACCCGCCCCGGCTTCGCACAGGAAAATGGTTATTTTGGGTTATCCCTAAGTATATTATGCATGTATTATACATAATAACATAAATCTTCCTCTTGTACTCTATCTATTAAAAGAAACCGCATCAAAATCGTTGCGTAGTTTTAAAGATTTAAGCATACTCGTACATGGACAGAGAAAGCTACTTTGTTTTAAACTATGTAGCGATAGTGATGCATTCTTAAAGACGTGAGAATTAGTATATAAAGCAAAGTTCCTATAATCTATATAATAAAACTGTAGAGGTCGAAAATCTGTACATAGAAAAAAAATGCTTAAAATCGAGTCAGGGGGATGAAAGAAGTGATATAGAACATATCCTGATTTTTTTCAAATTTTTTGTTTCTCTGTTTGTCTGTTTGTCGGTTTGTCTGTTTGTCTGTTTGTACGGGCTAATCTCCGAAACTACTGGTTCGATTTCAATGAAATTTTGTATGATGGTACCTTATATCCCTGGTCAACATCTGAGATACTTTTTATCCCGGGAAATTAAACAGCTCCCGTGGGATAATTAAAAAACTATAGTAACTTACATACTGCTCAGTACATTGTACGGGCTAAGTGGGGCTAATCTCCGAAACTACTGGACCAATTTAAATGAAATTTTGCCTTGGTTCCTTATATCTCCTCTCCAGTCAACATCCTAGATACTTTTTACCACGGGAAAATATCAAATCCTACGGGAAACTGTGCACGGAAAAGTCGAAAAACAACGCGGGCGTAGCCGCGGGCAGACAGCTAGTAATTAAAATTTTACTAGTAAGATTACAATTTCCCCAGTTTGACGTGATTCCTGCGACCATTCTTTTTTTTTCGATAAAGCGTTGACCATGAGGAATCCTGCACGCTCAAATTGATTCAAAAAATACTGTACTGTAGTATTATGTCCCAACCGAGGGGCTCTGCTTTTTTTAAGGTTCTGCACTAGTAGAAAATAAAAGAATAGCTGATTTCTAGATAGGCTCGAGCCACTCGGTGGGGACTTATATAAGCTATTAATGACAATGAATACTGCATTTCATAGTCAAACGCTTTCTGCACCACTTTTCATATTTCCATAATCTTACACCAATTGTTTTGTTCACCAGGTCGTCAGGAAACCAGTGATGCGGACGGCTAGGAACATGTTCATCGTGAACCTGGCCGTGTCTGATGCCCTGGTATGCTGTGTTGGGACTCCCTTAACCCTCATGGAACTCCTGACAAAACACTGGCCTTTACCTGATTGGCCCAGTTTGTGCAAAGCCTGCGGAGCCATACAAGCTATATCGATATTCGTGTCCACAATTTCCATCACTGCTATTGCGCTTGACAGATACCAGGTAAATATGACGTCTAGTTAATTATAATTATTAATCCCCGACGAAAAAGAGGGGTGTTATAAGTTTGACGTTTGTGTCCGTCTGTGGCATCGTAGCTCCTAAACGGATTCGCCAATTTTGATGTAGTTACCCAAGGTGTAAAAAATCCATTGAATAGGCTCCGAAACTACTGAACCGACTTTGATGAAACTTGGTACAAAAATAGAATAGACCTTAGAATGAACATAATATTAAGTTAAGTACCTTTAACTGCGGAAAAAATCCTCATTCTCACGGGAAAGTCTGTTAACGCGGGCGGAGCCGCAGTGGAAAGCTAGTTGTTTAAAAAAAAAAAGGAAAACCATGAACTAAATTTACCTACGAGTATATACGTATATTTTCACTTCAAACGCTTATTAGATATCTATCGTTTCAAGGTTTCTTGCCAGATGTTCAGATAATTCTAATTTTATGATTACAAAACAGATTTTCCCGCTAAACGATTTATGTATTTATGGAAATTTACTCAGTTTCTTAGGAATAGTTTAGAAATATAACCGTCATACTTGAATTAAGGATATTTTTAGTCGAACCAACTGAATCATTCACTCACTTTGCTGTTTTCAAGAGTAGGTAGGGTGCGGGAAATATTCAACCCGTACAATGAGTGGTATGCTTGTGGTAGGTAATATTTAATCCGTACACTGAGTGGTAGGGTGCGGGACATACAGATACAAACACATACACACACACACACACACACACACACACACACACACACACACACACACACACACACGGTACACTCCACCACGTAGGGATTGGTATAAAAAAGCCTTAATTAAAGTAGCATTTGGATGTTTCTTTCATTAAACCCCTGATAATATCCATTCATACAGTTTCGTTCGGAATCGACATGAAGGTCGATTTTACGAACGGATCAAGGACAAATTATATACTCTTTATATACTATATCAAGTTTATAATAAATTGGCAGAATGAAAACATAAATTCTATTCTTTTTTCATTGCTTGTTATCTATGTAATAAAACTGTAGAGGTCGAAAATCTGGACATAGAAAAAAAATGCTTAAAACCGAGTCAGGGGGTTGTAAGAAGTGATATAGAACATATCCAGATTTTTTTCAAATTTTTGCTTTCTCTGTTTGTCTGTTTGTACGGGCTAATCTCCGAAACTACTGCAACTATTTAAATGAAGTTTTGTGTGATAGTACCTTATATCCCCGGTCAACATCTTCGAAAATATTTACTACGGGAAACTATCTCATTTCTCCGGGAATCTGTGCACGGAAAAGTCGAAAAACAACGCGGGCGTAGCCGCGGGCGGGCAGCTAGTTACAAAATAAACAACAAAAAGACAACAATCTGTCTTTTATGATGTGAAACATCTATTAGGCGAGGGTGCGTAGTACTATTATAATATATTCTGTGGCGAGGGGTGTAACTGATTATTAGCATGGCGACCGTGGCGAGCGGGCGTTGCTCGCCACGCTATATTGACTAAATTAAACTATTCTCTAAGTACAACCAATAAAGTTTATATTCGTAAGATACATGTTGTACTACGACATCTAGCCGATACCTGTAAAACCACTTGAAGCAATCACTAACTAACTTTACTTTCGATGTTTCATAATATCATCCAGGTGTCCCGTGACGTCATACCATTTTTTGAACTAAAATCTCCAGCCAAGGACGTTACGCCTAAAAGAAAATTCTAATCAACTTTTTCCATCACTTACAAGTGGCTTAACGTTTCCCTTTACAAGTGCTTCACATATTGATTTTGTGTGAAGTCCATTATTTATCAGTTTATCATTCAAGTGCTTGTAATGAATTGAACTACACGAGCGATAACAACACTTAAAAATCCTATATACCTAATATTGCCATACAATGTAACTATTGTTTACAAAAAAAGAGAAAAAAAAAGCGAGCATATCCATGTGTCACGCCCGAAAGCAGGCTGATAATTATTTGTCTAAGCAATTATATGCCGACTTAAAGTTGTAAGCAAGCTGTTGACAAAGGCGGCCGCAGTTACGTTACAAAATTATGACTAGATTCTCTATCTAGTAAAATAGGTTGTTAAGGGGCTCTACCACGCTAAGTGGGGCCGCCACCTTTTTAAAAATAATAATCAATTTTTCAAAAATTCGGTCCACAGAACTGTAGTCGGGGTGCTGTAGGATATATAGAAGCTATTAACTTTATTTATTGTATCTCGCTGTAGTTAGAGATAGGAAATTTGCGAAAAGCGGCCACTTTTTGCATTTTTTCTATCTATAACTACATTGAACTATAATAAACATATTTGATAATTTCCCGAGTTATTATTTTTTTCAGGATGGCGGCGCCACTTAGCATGGTAGAGCCCCTTAAAGCGACTTGATTGTTATAACAGCTTGCTTACTACTATGAGGGGGCATACAATTATTTACCTAGACAAATCATTATCAGACGGCCGCAAACATAGATACAAAGATACCCCAATGCTGTATCATACAAATAAACCACAAAATAGGGTTATTGAATTTGTTAAGCCGTCACTAAAAAAGCAATATTATACATAATGTCATCGGCAAATAGTGAAGCTCGTCATTTTACAATATGCCAAAAGCAAATTTCAAGATAAATTGTCATTATATAAAACGCTAAAAGAGTCAAGCGCATTCTGTAAACTGCAAATTGTGTAATCATTTCCTAACCTATCAACGTGCGGCGCTGTACTTAGTTTTAAAAAAACAACAATGGCGGCGAAAACTAAAACCATTATTGAAAAAAAATTGATTTTAATTACTAATTTCTACAGTACTCGTTTATCAACTTAACTTATTTTTTAAATACCATTATTACAAGTAATTTCTGATAATGTAACACAATATTCAACTCCATATGCTACGTTGCTCATTGGAAAGAGGAATGCGTTCTACAATTTCACCTTCGGCATAATACAGAATGCCGAACGTTTGCGAAATGCCGTAGCATTTAGTAAAATGACGAGTTCTACAATTTCGATCGATTTTGCCGTCAATCGTCGTCGATACAAAAGAAACTTACTGCTTTTTCTCCCTATTCAAATGTTATTAGTTTTTTTTTTAACTTCAAGTTCGAAATAGTGCGTCGGTGGCCAAGTGGCTAAAGGCCGTAGAGGGTTCAAGTCTCAGCACGTAGCAATGTGTTTTTATTTTCGAATACGTATGTGCGTTTATTCGACGCTTTTACGGTGAAGGAAAACATCGTGAGAGGAAACCTGCACACACCTGCGAATGAATTTAAAGGTTGTGAATAATGTTGACCAACCCACACTGGGTCTGCGTGTTAGACTAAAGCCTATTCATCTTGATTTCAGTGTACGTTCGATCCCCTCCGTAGGGATTTATTTTGAATTGACCTATGCTTATCTCGAAAAAGTACGACGTATCAAGCTTCACCGGACTTGCGGGGGAGCGGAAGGCTCTACCCCAAAGTAGTCATGTACCAACGCGTCTAGGGGTGGCTCGACGAGGGAACATCGAACCTAGACAGATATGGAAAAACATCGTGAAGGAGACGACGCCTGAGGGGCTCCGTCTCTGATTATTAGTTTTGATTTTGATTTTGGCCTCGCCCTCGCCGGCGGGTACGGGAATTGTTACCATATTATGTAAGCTTATTTTAACTAAATTTTTTCATATTGTCCACAGCTGATCGTCTACCCAACCAGGCCTGGTCTCCAAACTATGGGCGCCCTCATCACTATGTTCATAATTTGGGCCACGGCTTTCACCCTGGCATCGCCTCTCTACCTCTGCAGAACCCTCAAAACCTTTCTAGTTGGCTTAGAAGGGATAGAATATGTCAGCTTCTGCATAGAAGACTGGCCTATTTCGAACGGTCGCGCAATCTACTCCATACTTAGTCTCATTTTTCAATACCTCTTGCCAGTTCTTGTCGTCCTGGTAGCACACATTCAAATTCACAGGAGGTTGCGTGGCAGAAGAAGAACGAGTAAGAAAACGCCAGCGATATTAATAGCTATAGTTATCACGTATGTCATAAGCTGGTTGCCGTTGAATGTGTTCAATTTGGTTGCTGACTTGAGCAAGGAACCTTTATTCGATGAAACCTCAATGACGATAGTATATGCTGTTTGTCACATGTTCGGTATGTCAAGTGCCGTATCGAATCCACTACTATACGGTTGGTTAAACGACAACTTTCGGAAGGAGTTCTTAGAAATATTGTGTTGCGGAAAAAAGGTACAAATAAAGAATGATACAAGAACCAAGAATCGGAAAATGGAGACAGAATTAACAGCTTTAGCCCAGCTCGAACATACGGTTACAGCTAACACGAAAACGTCAAATTGCTCCCAAATTTTCTGACTAAAAACATGTTTCAAATAGCCAGAGACACAGAGTGTTGAAATGCAAAGCATATAAACTTGTCAATTCTAAAGTGAGTTTCAGTGTGAGCACGCGTGATTTCGATTTTTGCGAAAATTTTGTTTATTTATTACTAATTTTTGATTTAGGAAATAAATTTAACATTAGTGGGAAAGTCATATAAATTTATTATTTATGATGTTTTTGATATCTGCATTTTATATTTAATTGTTTCGTATATTCAATATAGATTTTAGAGGACCATTTAAATTGTAAGATGAGATTGTAATTTGGTCTGACTTTGTATTAAATAAACGAAAATAAATAAAATATACTTAAGTACATAATAAATTGGAGAACAAAAATATTGCTATCTTAAATAATCTTAGTATTTAATATTTGTGAAGTTCTAAACTAATGTTATTGTTGTAAATAAATAAATTTATAGTTGTAATAAATTGTAGATAGTATAATTTTATAAATAATAATGCACTTTGCGTTTTTTTGAGCCCAAAACGTGAAGTGCTTTTAATTAGTTTATTGAAATATGAAGATGCAGGTGATTATCGGATTTTGTAATGATAAAACCTAATGTAATTATTGTCATAAATAAAATAATTAGAAGTATAATTTTTGTATAACATTTTCTTCTTCTTCTTCTTATCGTGTCGATGACAAATTGCTCAGATAGTTTTGGCCCAGAACCTAGCTACTTCAACTGCGTTGTCTGTGGCATCCATCAGGTCCTGCTGCGAGCAGGTGGCGGTACAAGCAGGGCAGGACAGTAGATGGGCCATAGACTGCACCGTTCCACACACACACACTCCAAATTTGTGTTCTCCGAAAATCCCCACCTGAACATATTTTCTTTACTGCGGCCAACCTGAGTCCGAAGTCTATTTAATGACTTCCAGATTGGCCATGGCAGTCCATGTCCAGCCGGGAGGCTCTCAGAGATCGGGACATATGGATCTGGGAGTGGTGTTCGAGCACGCCACAAGTTGCGTCTCGCTTGAACATTTAACATTTAACATTTTTATTTACCTTAAGTACGATTACGAATAAAATTATGTTTATAATCCTAGCAGCTGCAGTCATCGTTTCTTTTAACTTTCACAATATTTTATAAAATAAATTTTAAAACGATGAGGTTTTTAATACTAGATATTATTAAATCGGAAAATTCGAAGGGTGTAAGTAAGTAGCGCGCAAATAAATGCTGAAAAATGTTATGCTACATTCCTAAAAAACTTTTGTTGGATAATATAACTATCTAGTAATTTTAATGGAACAGTTTGCATTAAAAATATTTAATTGTTCAATTTTTTTTAGTTTTTGCTCAGTCTCCACTTTTAAAATAAAAATATACATAGTACCTACGCAATAGTCAAACCAGTAATGCCTTAAAAATATTTTTATTTCTTTGATAAGATTTCAATACTCAACCTAAATATGAACCGAAACAAAGTCATAAAAGGTAAGTAATAAAATGAGCTTATATTTTTTTCGAGGAACTATGTCACAATGCATTTTATCACACAATATGTTGATACAAACAAACTACAAAGAGTTATTACAGTTTTTGTGGGTAAGTTACTAAACCATAATAAAAACGAGGTTAACTAGCATTAGCTATTGAATTAGTTTCTAACTCAGAACCTAAAAAGATCCGCAATAAAAACACCTCTCTAAGATTGATAATATTAATATTCAACCAATCAAACGAAAAATCAATAAATCTTAGAGAGGTTTTTCCTAGTTAAGATAATAGTTTATGTTATATTAAAGATGTTGAGGCACCTTGAATGATTTTTCAGTATTATCGTCCATCAGATGTGATATAAATTTAAGAAAAAACGAACGAGACGCTTTAATGGAAAAATTAGAAAATGAATTCCGTGGATACGAAGGGCGTCCCATGCCTCCAGAATTGTCTGACATGTTCAAGGATCATAATAAACATAACGATGATTTCGAAGATTGCATGCTTGATTTCACTGAGTGTTTGTCTGTGCATAAGTTAGTTGAAAATCATATCATAATTATACATATAAAGCTAGCTTTAACACCTTTTCCAGTAAAAGGTATTAAAGGGTCAATGTAGCTTACTAATTGTGAAAGAATTTTTGAAATCGGTTCAGTAGTTTTTGAGTTTATTCATTACAAACATACACAAACACAAAAACACAAATCTTTCTTCTCTAAAATATTATAGTATGATGTTAACTGTTTATTAGCTCAGTGAAAATAAACTAAATATTTTTTGTCTATTTAGTAATCTTAACAACATTGTTATTGATGATAACTATTACTATACTAACTAACCTAATCTCTAAAATATGCAACCTAAAATATAATTTAAATTTTAAAGCTTCTGAATTTTATTTTGAATGTAATATTACTTGTAAATTTGATAAAATATAATTTGTATGTAACCAATCGCTAAAAGTTTCATGCATTATAATCAGTAAATCACCTATTTATTTTTTGTGTTAAGGGACAACAGATTTTTCCTGTGATTTCATAGTCGATATCATGGTAAAATTTATTCGTTTTTATCATTTGAAATTATCGACAACTAAACTAAACTTTATTTGACAGTAAATGAGTATTTAGTTTTCATGTTTTATTTTAAAATTCATAACAATAATAATAATATTAATAAGTCTTTTTACGTTCTGCAGGTTTTACATGGTTTGTGCTAAGCATAATCAAACACAGGAAATCAAATCCTTTCCAAATATATGCGAATTTGAGTACAGTTCTTGTGTGAGTGGAGTACGTAAGTACCTATTACCTATCAATTCTGATTGAACACAGCTTTATTCACCTTTGTAACCAACAACAATTCTGATCCCACGCATGCCTTAAATTAGTAGTCAATGTTATTGAATTTAGGACACATCAAGCGCGATTTTCTTTGCTGTTAATTTGTGTTCTAAATTCAATAACCTTGACCATCACCATCATCATCTCTAGCCTTCTTTGACCAGTTTCGTGTAGGCTTTCTTCAACCTCCTCCACTTCTTTCTGTTTTGAGCAGTTTTAATCCAGTTGTGGTCCGCTATCTTCCTGATGTCGGCTATCCATCTCATCTGCGGTCTAATGAAATGGTCTCTTGTATTTCCACGGTCGCCATTCTAAGAGGCGCTTGATACAAACGAAGGTTTTTTTATTTATTTATTTTTTTATTTATTTACTTATTTATTAGGTTCACCAACAGTTATACACACTAGTTCTTAAATTTAGTTACATACTATTACATTGGTACGTTGTTAAGTGCTATATATAACTAATTAAAGGTAAACACCTCATGCAATGTATAAACTAAAAATAATAAAAGAATACCAAAACCTACTTAACAAAAATACTGCGGAGCTTACAAATGGAGTCCGTAAATAAATATATCGAACTGGTCACTATGAAGCCCTTCAGAAACTGTTCAATTCCGTCATCCTCGAAGGTACAACGCCGCAAGCGTGGCTTAGAAGCGTGGTGGTCCTCTTCTTTAAAAAGGGTGATAAAACCCTTTTGAAGAACTACAGACCCATCTCGCTTCTGAGCCATATCTACAAATTGTTTTCGAGAGTCATCACGAATCGTCTCGCGCGCAGGTTCGACGACTTCCAGCCTCCCGAACAAGCCGGTTTCCGAAAGGGCTTTAGTACCATAGACCACATCCACACGCTGCGGCAGGTTATACAGAAGACCGAAGAGTATAACCAGCCACTATGCTTAGCGTTCGTGGACTATGAGAAAGCCTTCGATTCGATTGAGACTTGGGCAGTGCTGCAGTCTCTTCAGAGGTGCCAAATTGACTACCGGTATATCGAGGTGCTGAAGTGTTTGTACGACAATGCCACTATGTCAGTCCGACTCCAGGATCGGAACTCCAGACCAATCCAGCTGCAGCGTGGTGTAAGACAGGGAGACGTTATTTCTCCGAAACTGTTCACCGCTGCACTGGAGGATGTCTTTAAGCTTCTGAACTGGAAAGGCCATGGCATCAATATCAATGGCGAGTACATTTCTCACCTTCGGTTTGCCGACGATATCGTGGTCATGGCTGAGACCTTGGAGGACCTCGGCACAATGCTCGATGACCTCAATAGAGTTTCCCAACAAGTGGGTCTGAAGATGAACATGGAGAAGACAAAAGTCATGTCAAACGCCCATGTAGTACCAACTCCAATAAAAGTTGGGGACTCCGCTCTTGAAGTTGTAGACCATTACGTCTACCTGGGACAAACAGTCCAGTTAGGTAGATCCAACTTCGAGAAGGAGGTCAATCGTCGAATCCAACTCGGCTGGGCAGCGTTCGGGAAGCTGCGCAATATCTTTTCGTCCCAAATACCGCAGTGTCTTAAGTCTAAAGTCTTTGACCAATGTGTGTTGCCAGTGATGACTTACGGATCTGAGACGTGGTCGCTTACGATGGGCCTCATAAGAAGGCTCAGAGTCACCCAAAGAGCGATGGAGAGGGCTATGCTTGGAGTTTCCTTGCGTGATCGAATCAGGAATGATGAGATCCGCAGGCGAACCAGAGTCACCGACATATCCCGAAGAATCGCTAAACTTAAGTGGCAATGGGCTGGGCACATTGCGCGTAGAACCGATGGCCGTTGGGGCAGAAAGGTTCTTGAATGGCGACCGCGCGCCGGAAGACGTAGTGTGGGCAGGCCCCCCACGAGGTGGACCGACGATCTGGTGAGGGTCGCGGGAAGCCGCTGGATGCGGGCAGCGCAGGACCGATCGTTGTGGAGATCTTTGGGGGAGGCCTTTGTCCAGCAGAGGACGTCTACAGGCTGAGATGATGATGATGATGGTCACTATGAGCATTCAGTAGTTTACATAGTCTAGGTACGGGGGAGCTGGCACCGAGAACTGTTCTGGGCAGAGGAGGGCATGGCGGAGCGATTGGGGCAAGGTTGAATATGGTCAGCAGTTTTTAAGCTCAAACTCAAGCTATGAATGATAAATAAATCATAGCTTTTTTTAAACACAAAATACCTTAGGTGTCAGAAGTTATAAAATAGTCTATAATTAAAATGGTAGACAGAATACGTAGGCTCACATAGTTCTTTTTATTTATTACACAGAGTCATGGAGTATACTTCCTGACACTGATTGCAGCCATTTGAATACTTCTCATATAGTATCAAACAAACAACAAGCTCTTGAAGATATTCTCAAATGGGACGTTAAGACTCCAGAAAATCTTACAGAAGAACTTAACAAGCAACTAGATGCAAATGATACTGGTAATGGCAATAATGGAACAGAAAGCACTATTTCAACTACAGATTCAAGTACTAAAGATGAAACCAATACTACATCATCATCATTTCGGAGATTACATCCTAATGGAACAAATTATACTCCTACTATCACATGGCAAGACATGGATCAACAAACACAAACAAATAGTGAGAAGAAAAAGGAATTGATCAATCTTCTTCAAAGACTAAAGACAGCTGTTCCATGAAATACGCCAAATAATTATGTAAATATGTCAAACATTCTAAATTAATTAAACACAAGATTGTGACTCCTTGTTTTTTATAGACCATAATATGAGTTAATAATTGTAGTTATATTATAAACCAAAATTAATGGAAGAAATGGTTTGTATCAGGATACACATTTTTATTTAGGGGAGCGAAGATAAAAAAATAATTATATGTTGATATACGTTTAAATGTAGGTACAGTCGCGTATTAACGCGGAAGGGCCCTAGATTGTGGAGGGTGTGCCCTAACTGAATCAAACGACGAAATAACTATTATAATATCTGGTTTATTATCAACGAAATTATACATTAGAACTTCTGGAATAGAAAAATGGCGGCGTGGTGGCGCGCAGCGCGGGCTGCGGCCATCTCCAGGTATCAACCAAATTCAAATATTTATATATTTCTTTTCACAATTATTAAGCTAGAAACGCGAAAAGAGAGGCTGCCAGCACGAAAGCAGGAAGCATGACGGACATATGCATGCTACACACACCAGCATATGCCACAGTACCTAGGTGTTAGGCGCATACCTATAAAAATCTGACTCTAACTTTTAACGCCTAAAAAATATTGAACTTTAACAACTTGATAAGATTTATATAGCAATATTAAATGGGCAATATTTTTCGAGAAACAATGTCGCAATGCATTTTTGTACAAAATATTTATATTATAATACGCAAAAAGTTTTCACAGTCATATTAGGTAAGTACTTAATTTTAATAATAACGTAATAAAGTTAAGATTCAAACAAATAAAATAACATGAAAATGCACAGCTATTCTTTTACTTTCTAGTAGTGCAGAACCTTAAAGAAAGCAACCAAAACTATTATTCGTATTCGTTAACAGCTCATACATGTCCCCACCGAGGGGCTTGAGCCTACCCTGATACCAGGGTGAATAAGCCTTAGTCGACCACGCTGGCCCAGTGCGGGTTGGTCAACTTTATACTCAACCTTTGAATTTCTTCGCAGGTGTGTGCAGGTTTCCTCACGATGTTTTCTTTCACCGTAAGAGCGTCGAATAAACGTACATATGAATTCGAAAATCGAAAACACATAGGTACGTGCCGAGGTTTGAACCCGCGAACTTCGGAATGGAAGTCAACGGGCCTAGCCACTTGGGCACCGACGCTCTCAATCGTATTCATTAAAAGGTTCTCTATTCGTATTCTTAAAAAGGTTTTTATCTAGTAGTGACTTCTGGAGTTCTGACATTAAGATAATATCTTATTATAATTTATGTTATGTTGAAGATATTCAGATATTGGACGTCTTTCGGCTGAGATGATGATTCAGACACCTTGAATAGTTTTTTCAGTATTATCATCCATCCAATGTGATATAAATTTAAGAAAAAACGTACGAGATGCTGTGCTGGAAAAATTAGAAAATGAATTCCGTGGATATGAAGGGCGTCCCATGCCTCCAGAATTGTCTGAAATGATCAAAAATCATACTAAACACAACGATGATTTCGAAGACTGTATGCTTGATTTCACCGAATGTTTGACAGTGCATAAGTAAGTTTAAAATTGTCACTTAAATATTTAAGTGTTTTTAATTTGATAAGTTTTGCGAGGTTTTGTAAATAATTGTATTTTCTACATCAACACCGTTTAGAAGGTTTTATAGCTTTTGTAGCTCGATTTTTTCATTAATATTAAAAATTCAAACTATCTATGTAGGCCAGTCAAATTAGCTAAAAATGGAAATAATTCGATAACTGTAAACTTCTTTCTTTATGGCATAAAATACAGTTAGTTATAGTTAAAATATACCAAATTAAGCAAATTAAATTCCCGCGTATGTACAAAAAAAATGAAAAATAAAATTTTCTACTTATTTTGATTTCAGTGGAACAGCATAATTACTAACTTTGTAAAAGTGCCTCTATTATAATATAATGCTTGCATTCCAGTTAAAGAAATTAAAATTAATATAATTAATCATTCAGAATTATCATTTATAAAGGATCTTCAGTAAGTTACAGATTTTTTGGCTTATCTGACCAGAGATTATAGATAACTATATTTTAACAGTTTATTCTGAATAGTTTATTGTGTGTGCTAATAAACTGTTGAAAATTAAGCAGATTCTCTTTGCAGAATTCAACAGTTCCGAATATTTGCAGTTTTTAGAGAACCAAAATATATAACTACTCCAAAAGTTGTTAATTTATGCCGTATAAATTTAACTAGTACTATAAGAAACAAATTAAGCAAATAATGTCAGCAATTATTCATTAATTAATATTTTTTCTTGGTAACGTTTCAATATGAACGTTATTTCATGCAGAATAAGGTTGTAATTTCTTTGTGTCCCAATTCCCCTCGACCGAACGTACTGTCGCGAGTCGCGAGACGCGCGCGCCGCAGTTTCACCAAATTCCCAAGGTCTAATCTTCGTTTTCCAAATAAGTATGGCTCTTTACTAAACGTAAAGAGAAAAATATTGTTTAGCATTCGGGTCCTTATGTATTATGTACAGGGTAGTCAAAATGAAAATGTTTTGTTCTGTGTGCATCCTAAGAATATAGAAAGGTAAAATAATAATAATGATGTTTATTTTTACCTACAATACAACTTATCGGGTAGATCTAATTAGGTTGTTAAATATGTAGTAGGAGTTTTGCCGGTACAGATTCAATTTTATTTTACGTATAATGTCAATGACCTTAGATATCGTTCAGTGTATTATGATATGACCCGCCATAGACCGTCGTCGTCCGAGAAGCGTTTTTCGTACCTATCGTACTTTCGTGTCAGACTTTAATATTCATATGTGAACTTGTTTGGTGTCTCTAGATATCGAAGACTGCCGAGCCAAATAGGAAGCGTTTGGGAGTTATGTCACCTTGAAAAGTGCTCCAGATGTCGAAAAATTACCTATCTTACTTTTGAAAAATTCTTTCTTAGGATCGTTCGTAGCATCATTATGAACAGCCTAGACAAATTTCCAGACCATTTACAGGAAGCGTTTGGAAAATCAGCCGGCTTTTGTGGGTGGGATTTTCACCATGAAAATACCTATCTTACTTTCTGACGAAACTACATCCAGGTGATGGGGTAGCTCTAATACAACAATAAAAGTCAAGTCTGCCGCTAATATTAGCCGCTCACGTGCCCAAGGCCGCCATCCCAATACCCAGTTGAACGGCCGCGCTCGCCGCCTCAACTTACCGTAACTCGCCCGCGATCCATTTGTTTATTTTAAACCGAGCGCGCGCCGCGTCAAGTGGCACAAAAACGCTCATTGTGCCTTGGTTTCTTACAAAAACACTATCAAGTGTTGATTTATGGGTTGCTGAATGAATGAGTCATGCTACTATGGCTTATTTTATTTGAAAAGCGATCCAGTTTTTGATATATAGAGTCGTGAAAATGGAGATTATGAATTTTTAGCGCGACTTTTACAAAATTGTTCAAAACTCAAAAACAAACCTCAATACCTGTGACAAATTGTAATAAAATAGATTTAAGTGTGTACTTACCGAAAAACAAGTGTATTTCCGTCAGATTATTATTAAAAAACCCACAAAACTTTTCAATAACACGCGACGTGACGTACTCCGTGCGGTCAACTGACAGACTGCACTTTGACATTGTTTTTTTTTTTTAAATTTTGCTAGTGGTGGGCTTGTGTTGCCGGTTTTTTAGACGTCAAATTTAATAGAGAATACGAAGCAAGTACGATAACAATATTAGACTTAGTTATTTAGAAGAAAAGGATCATTTTTCAACAGCTGTGAGCAAAAATGGCCTTGTTAACCAGGAGTTTGCAAGGTCAATCAACGAGTGTTTTATATTGTTAATCGTTAGTTTACATTGTCGATTAACGGATGATTTCATTTGTTAATCCCTGGTTAACTGGGTCACGTGAGCGGTTAGGAAGCGTTTGCAAAATCAGACGCTTTGAATGTGCCAAAGACTGAAGGCGCTTACTACTGAAAACGATAATATTATAGTTTATTTTCGTTATATTAACCTGTGAGTTGAATTTTAACCTGTTAGAAGACTGTCTTAATCGAAAATAAAAGCAATAAAATATGGATGTATGCATAAATAAAATTATAAAATATTTTTTCATACAAATATTTTTATTTCATTGTCACGTCTACTATCGTCTCACTTATCAATACCTATAATTATTACAAAATAACAAATATATATTTTTTTAAGTACAAGTAACGCTTATCAATCGCTTTAAAAAAACGATATCCTTTAGTTTTTGTATTCTGTGGTTATATCTTTCTTAAACTTACTCGAATAAAAACAAAATCGATAAAAACAAACAATCTACCTAACAAAATAGATTTTCGCAGGATGTTACCTACCTAAATATCTACTTTACATAATATAAACAAGTTGCTTGTTATTAAACCAACTTCAAAGGTAAGTCAAAAAATAGCGGCCGAGTATCAAGAGAGATATATCTTGGTATATTATAATCTGAACATTGCTAAGCCTGCCTTGCAAATTTATTCAACTGAATCGCATGCTTATGACAATCGCACTCTACCTACACCTTTGTAAGGTGGACTATAAGCTGCGTATCGATTTTGCGCTGCAAACCATCGAACTTTGAATTGCGCAGCAGCCGCGCACTATGTGACATGAGTAGTTAACAGTGGCGAAGGGTCCAAATATGCCGATTCCCGTCGGCTTACCTTTTGAAAATTGATCCGACATACATTAATACATTCATATTATTCCTAATTATAATAGATTTTATACGCTCGAAGCATATTAATATTACAGAAAATATGCCTGCCCGTAACAAAAAATCAATAAGTTTATTATTTTTAATTTGCCCAACCATAATATGACCGGCGGTCATTGACCGCGCCACCTAATACACTCAGCGGCACGGAATTTAACCCAAATTTTATTTTTGAGTTTACACTAAATAGAATTATTTTTTTTGAAAACTTCCGTTTCAGTTCAGAACCTCATTAGTGCTGGCTGTTTATAGGCAGTATAATGAAAAAAAAAATGCAAGCTGTCAATATCAGTTTTAAAACTTTTGGCGGGAAACGTTTTCCCAGAAAATTATTGCTAAGTACGGGTAAGTTTATTTTGAGTTAAATTTAATTTAATGATAATATCGTAGGTTTTATTGAAATTTTATTGTTTTTAAACGACTTTTTATCGTTTCTAGGTTTGCAATATGTCGCTTACTCCTGCACAAGTTGCTCAAGCTGTCGCTTTAATCGACGTGGGCCTGACTCAACGCCAAGTGGCTGCAAGATTAAATATTGCGCGTTCCAATTTGAAATATGCTGTAAAACGATACCGCGAGACTGGCCTGTACACGAGAAGACCAGGCAGTGGTGGGGTAAGATGCACATCCTCCCGCGATGACCGTTCTGTCGTCTTGCAAGTACAGCGAAATCGCTTCCTTACTGCTGTAGAGGCTAGGCAGAGTCTGCAAATGGTTCGAAATGTAAACGTCAGTGAGCGCACGATTAGAAGAAGTCGACTTACATGCATGTAGGCCAGCCAGAGGTCCAAAGCTCGAGAGGTATCATCGTGTAGCACGCCTTCGATTCGCACGAGAGCACGCTAACTGGAGTCTGGAGGACTGGGACAACGTTTTGTTTACGGACGAAAGTAGAGTGGCTTTGCGAGCTCCAGATGGTCGAGAGCGCGTGTATAGGAGACGTGGTGAACGGTTCCTCCCAATAACTACCCGACAGACAGAAAGTTTTCATGGAGGCTCGGTTATGGTATGGGGTGGCATAAGTTCCGACGCTCGCACGGAGTTAGTTATTGTGGAAGGTCGAGAAAATGCAGCACGCTACATCGAAGAGATTCTCCAAGAATACGTTGTACCATATGTGGACTTCATCGGAGCCGAAAATTTCCTGCTAATGCACGATAATGCCCGTGCGCACACTGCACAGAGCGTGGAAAGCTACCTTGCAGAAGTTGGAATTCGCAAACTACAGTGGCCAGCGCGAAGCCCGGACATGAACCCAATAGAACATGTCTGGGACATGCTAAAACGTAGGGTCAAAGCTAGCCCCAACCCACCACAGAACCTTCAGGAACTAAAATCAGCCTTAGTAACTGCTTGGGATGAGATCCCACAAGTGGAGATTAAAAACATAATTCACAGCACATTATTAAAGTTATTTACGGGTCTTAGCGCGATATATTTTTTTAATTTTTTTAATGTGTAGTAAGCGCGAAAGCCTCAAACAAACATAATTCACAGCATGCCAGAACGCATGCAGGCAGTTATCAGAGCAAGAGGTGGTAATACACGCTTTTAATTTCCTTCTGGCTGTTTTTAAATTTTACTTTTTAATGTTTTATTTCAAATTAAAAAAAAATCTTTAATGTATGATTTTTATTGAATACCCAATTAAATCATTATTTCGTCCTAAAAATAAGCTTTAACACAAAAAAAATACTACTTATATCAAAGAATAACGTTAGAAATTAAAACACCTGAAAAAAGAAAGAAATATTACGTAAATTTTGTTTAAATCGAAAAATTAAGTTTGGGTTAAATTCCGTGCCGTTGTGTAGTACGCGCGCCTTGCATTCCGCGATCTTCATATTATAACAATACAGAATATCAAATGAATCTGTGGCTTGCATTCATTGACTATAAGAAAGCCTTTAATAGTATAGAGGCCTGGGCGGTTATTAGAATAGACTACCGTTACAATCAATATTTACCACAATGCAAGCTTACAAGTAAACCTCCCACCCACCAGAAACAGACTCAATAAAGATCTAGAGAGGAGTTAGACAGGGTGATACCCTGTCTCCAAAATTATTCACGTTGGTTTTGGAGGACATCGTTAACTCACAGGTCAATATAACGAAAATAAACTATAATATTATCGTTTTCAGTAGTAAGCGCCATCAGTCTTTGACACATTCAAAGCGTCTGATTTTGCAAACGCTTCCTAATATTAGCGGCAGACTTGACTTTTATTGTTGTATTAGAGCTACCCCATCACCTGGATGTAGTTTCGTCAGAAAGTAAGATAGGTATTTTCATGGTGAAAATCCCACCCACAAAAGCCGGCTGATTTTCCAAACGCTTCCTGTAAATGGTCTGGAAATTTGTCTAGGCTGTTCATAATGATGCTACGAACGATCCTAAGAAAGATTTTTTTTTTAAGTAAGATCGGTAATTTTTCGACATCTGGAGCACTTTTCAAAGTGACATAACTCCCAAACGCTTCCTATTTGGCTCGGCAGACTTCGATATCTAGAGACACCAAACAAGTTCACATATGAACACGAAAGTACGATAGGTACGAAAAACGCTTCTCGGACGACGGTCTACCAGTACAAGTGATTGCCTACCAATACTATGCTAACCTTTAGCATTATTTCGGTTATTATTTAAACACCTATGATTCAGTGAATGAATACATTATTATAATATTTTCTTATCATTATATTTGTGCCATTTTGTGAAATGAAACAAATATTTATTAACAGTTTTTGCGTGAAGGAGAAACAACCATACTAACATCAACACTTAATCTAAATATATAAACGAAGAAACTGACTGACTGACTGAATGACTGACTGACTGACTGACATATCAACGCACAGCCCAAACCGCTGGGTCTAGAGATTCCAAAGGCACGTAAATTCCTTGAGAGGTCTAGGGGTGCACTAAGAAAGGATTTTTCAAAATTTTCCTCCTAAAGGGGTGAAACGGGGGTGCAAAGTTTGTATGGGGAAACAAGATTAGTTTAACTATTTTATTCGAAACTTCACAGGAGTACTTCTATCAATAAATGAGTAAATACGTGTTTCAGTTTTTTCAAAATTCAACCCTTAAAAGAGAGAAATGGGGTGACAAAGTCTTCAGTCTTCAACATGAGTATCGTTTGTATGGTTTATCGGGTGGCTGATTACGAAAACAATAACGATTTTAAAATCCTCTATGGCGGACGTGAAATACCATCATCCCCTATTGTGGTGCGGTGGGGTTGAAATGTCTAAATATCAATATGGGTGTCGTTTTTATGGTTTTCGAGGACGATAATTACGAAAAAGGCATCGTTTTTGAAATCTAATCATAGGTTTTCTTTGATCTAATGTAGTACACATAAAAAAATGATAAGGGTTCGTGTGGGGTGCGCGTGGTGTGCGCGTGGGGTGCGAGTATGGTGCGAGTGGGGTGCGAGAGAGGTGCGTGTGGGGTGCGAGTGGGGTGGGGCGCGGGGTGCATGTGAGGTGCGCGTGGTGTGCGCGTTGGGTGCTCATGGGGTGCGAGTTGGGTGCGAGTGGGGTGCGTGTGGGGTGCGAGTGGAGTGGGGCGTTTACCTATTTTTCACGACTGCCCTAAAAATGTACTTAAATATTAATGTTTCATGAAGTATAGTATGAGACATAATTTGTGAAGTTAAGGTAGTGAGGTTCTTTTATTTAATAATTTGATTATATAATATTAGCTTTTAAGCTCTCAGTTTTTTGTATGGAATTATAAAAATAATGTTAATGGGGTAGTGTCCTGGAAAAAAGAAATCAATTCTAATTAGTCCGCCAGTTAAATAATCAAAAAAATTGAACACTTAGTAATTTTTTTTTTCAATTTACTGAAGATACATCGCATCAGAATGTAGGACAAGGATGCTATGACGTCACTTGTTCCGTACAATTTGCATGGCGTCGTGTCGGCACCGGAAATTTCAAAGTGCTGTATTGTCGGCATTTTTCGTATGCTGGACAAAAAAAAATATTTTTTACCGATCGATGCAAACGGTACATAGCGCGCAATTGAAATAAACTCGTTATGACATGTCGCGGTCGCCGCTGGCGGCAGCGCTGCGCCCTCCCCACCGCACCCCGCACCCACCGCATGTATCCCGCTTCACTACTTGCTCGCGCGAGCTATTAATTATAATTTAAAATTTTTAATCGTGATATTTATATGCTTAATTATAATGAAAACATGATTCTAGTACACGAAAACCTATTATTAAAACAAAAAAATACAGTTTTATTTTTTAACTACTGAGAAAAACATAATTTTAAAAACGTTAAAGACTGATGCTTAATTTTTGTCTCAAATGTATAAAAAGACGCAATATAGCTTAACTAGATGCAAGCACCATAGTTATTGTTTTGGCTTATTCAGATATTGAGATCAGATGGATACTGAAAAAAAAAACATGGATGTGAAAATGATTTCTGCTTAATTTTGATATTGGATGATAACATTCGAACACCCCTAAAAATTATACTAACAAAGTACTTGGTTACCTATTTTACTTTTAGGAAAAAGTTAGGTACTGTACGAAATCTCAATTTTTTTATAACAAACGGTAACCACTGCGGATTTTTTGCTTCATATATCTAATTAGTATTTGATACTTAATAACAAAAGCCAACAAAAATTAAAAAAAGCGAGTTTATGAGTTTTGTCCAGGGTAAGCTAATTTGACTGGCCTAATGTGACCAACTCTAAAATCAAGCAAATAATATTAGCTGGTCCATACATTTCATCCAACTTCTGTATGAAGCAAGAAATTATATCTTCTGCAATTTCAGATTCGATATAATGCTAAAAATTGCTCACCGTTTAGGAGTAGGTATTTCTTTTTCGACACACGTTCTAGATGACAATTTTTTTTTTCTTCAGATTTTACATGGTTTGTGCTAAGTCTAACCAAACAAAAGAAATCAAATTCTTTCCAAATATATGCGAATTTGAGTACAGTTCTTGTATGAATGGAGGACGTAAGTATTATTATGTGTAAAAAGTTATCCGAATTTACACTTAATGGACCCGCTGCAGCTCTGTTCACGTGTGTAACCAACTACGAGTATAACTGTGATCCTAAAACGCTTAGTTCCAGCAGACAAGTCAGTTGAATCTTTGATACAAATGTAGAATAACGTAGGTCAGCAGATTACAATGTAGTCTATAATAATAGAGATAGAGAATATACTTTAGCTTCTTAAATACTTTTAACAATGCTTTTAATTTATTATACAGATTCATGGAGTATACTTCCTGACACTGAGTGCTGCCATTTAAATATTACTAATATTGTATCAAATAAACAGCAGGCTTTTGAAGACATTCTCAAATGGGACCTGAAAACTCCAGTCAACCTTACCGAAGAACTTGAAAAGCAACCTGATGTTAATGATTCAAAAGAAGTAGATGATAAAGATGCTAAAACCAACGATACTGATAATAGCAATCTTGCAACAGATAAAACTATTTCAACTGCAGATCCAAGTACGAAGGGTGAGACCATTACTGAAGATTTATCATTTCGTAGATTACGTTCTGATGGAACAAATTATACCCCTATCCCATGGCAAGGCATGTTACAACAAGCACAAACAAATAGTGAGAAAAAAAAGGAATTGATCAATCTGCTTCAAAGACTAAAGACAGTTGTTCCATGAAATTTAATATTATTATATTATGTACCTATTAAGCATTTTGAATTCATAGAAAGTAAGAAAAATTTTTATCTATCTAAAATAAGGGTGCTCCCTCACCGGGAGCATTCACGGGTAATGTATGTTACATTATTGTAATGTGCTCTGTTCTTCTTTACTAAGTGATTCTACAATTTGTAACGTTACATTACACGCGAATGCTCCCGGTGCGTGTAACTACTTTCATTTTAAAATACTAAAATAATTGTTGGGAAGCCAGTGTAGTTTTATTACCCATAGATAACTAATAAAATGAATAGCTTGTTTTACGATACACCTTTTATTTGTCATCATAGACAAAAAACATTACTTAAAATATCACTTTAAATAACTGCACCACCATTCTCACACAGTTTCTAAAGCGCCTGGCTGAAAATTAGTCTTATTTCACACATCTGAAATAAAATAATAGACGTATAACTATTTTAATTAACTAAATATATAAAATCTGTAACAATTAGACGAGGTTTACTAATGGTACGCACAACGAATAAAAAAATTATACAGCGTGTAAACAAATTGATCGCACAATATTTTAAGGGAGAAACCTACCCATGAGACTGGATAATTTTCCCCAAGAAATGTGGGCTGAAATATGAAAAAAAAGCTAATCAGCTGATCACATCACCGTCATCACCGTACTTGTCATTTCTACTTCAGATATTATTTCTCGATGCGCTCGCTATCCCTACACATACATACTTATACTACTATTACTACGTAAACAGTATTGTAATGTCATTAGTCAAGATTACACACAGAAATGGTAAAATGTTCTCATTGTTAGGCATGTCGTGTTTTTTTCTGATCAGTTTTTTATTTTCATATTTCAAGCATGTTCATTAGAGAAAACTGATCGTGGGTAAGTTAAAATATTTTGAGCTAGTTCAAAGTTCAATTATTACTTTTAGGATATTTACATCACTTAGTTATGTCACATTCTTTTGTGGCTAGTTCAGAATTTTGGCTGCCTTCTGTGGAGAAGAACTCGCCGGAAGAAACGCCCCAGGCGTTGCATCTCTTCAAAATATTTTTACAAAATATAAATTATTTTATCCAATTTAATATAAAAATAATAAAGTTACACTCTCTTTATAAAAAATACAGAAAAATATAATATAAAATTGTATACCTGCTGTACTTATAGACCTAGTTTAACATCTTCCATATTTAATCAAACTCCACTCTGAAACACAATTAGAAACTTCAACTGCTTAAAATGTAACAAAATAAGTTTCCACAAAAAAAAAATGCAGGACCCAACATTATTTTTTTATGTGGCAAGTTTGTTTAGATTTTGACGTTTGGTTTTGTCTGTTGAAAATGGCGTGGAAAAAGTGCGCGTGTGCTGAAAACAAACTTGTAATTCGTACTTTTAATATATTTTAAACTAGCTTTCCGCCGCGGCTCCGCCCGCGTTAACAGTTTTTCCCGTAGGAATGAGGCATTTTCCAGCGGTAAAAGGTAGCCTATGTTACTAAGGATGAATGTAGCTTTCTAATGGTGAAAGAATTTTTGAAATCGGTTCAGTAGTATTTGAGTTTATTCATTACAAACATACACACACACACACACACATACACACACACAAAATAAAAATGTTTCCTCTTTATAATATTAGCATGATTGCGAAGAATTGGCGTTATTCTCATTTTCTGTCCACCTGCTATCCCACACAACTGAAGCTGTCGAAGGCTGAATTCACTATAGGTAGGTAAAGAAGCTAAAAAAGGTTGAGTCTTTCGTAAAAGTTGTAAAAGCCCAAAGCTGGAACACCATCCAGACCAGACTGGATGCGATATAGGTTGCGGAAGATAGACTAGACTTACTTCTCCAACTATTGCAGTTTTCATACTCTAGCTCACAGTAACTCGGGAACGTTTTATAATGTCCGTCATAGTGTCGTGCGCATGACTGAAGTCTGTAATAATTACAACGTGTTAATTAAAGCGCTCCTTAAAATGCTATGGACGCCATTTTCTACAAAAAAGCGTTCAAGACAGAAACGCCCCAACGTATAAGGCTGCGTCCTCGACGCCAGCGGCCAAAGCGGGCGGTGCGAGCGGTGGCACGCGCGTCTTGATCAAAATCCATAGATTTATATGAAAATGTTCTGGACGACAGCGGGCGGCACGCGCGTCGAGCTGTAGGTTACCGCCTACACCGCCCGCGCCGCCCGCTCCGCCCGCGTGCGTGGAGGACGCAGTGCTTGTTCACGTAGCCTCGCGGGCGCGGTGGCGGGCGCGGTGACGAATTATCAAACTTAAGTAGTGATTCCAAGTGTTCACGTACAAAACGCACGTGCGGGCGAAGTAGCGGGCAAACTCGCGGCCGGCGCGCGCGGCGCTCTCGCGGCAATTTCAAACGCGTGAGATGTTTGCGTGTGTTCATGTCAAACTAGCGGCGGCGCGCGCGGCGCTCTCGCGTCGTCAGATAAGTTCAACCAGTTTGAACTTGTCGCTAGTAACGATAGCACGTTTTTATCATGTCGTTCAATACAGAAGAGTTTATTAGTGCTGTTCAGGCTAGAACACCTATTTGGCAAAGTAAACACAGTCATCATATGAACAGAAATGGTCTTAATAAGCTATGGAAGGAAATTGCTGAATTGTTTCCTGATATATCACCATACCGTTCTCTTTCTTTATTAATCTCGTGCACACCAATTCTAATTTTTAGCATCTCCCACTTTAAGTATGAATTTTCGGTTAAAAATAAAAGATCGTCGTCCATATTCGACCTCTGACAATACGTCACACTCGCGCGAACGCCTGGTGGTTAATGTGAACACGAGCTCGCGACGTTTCCCGCGCCCGCGCCCGCCCCCGCGCCCGCGCGTACCTACGTGAACAAGCACGCAGCCTAAGTCGCGTCACGTAAAAAGAACGCTGGCAGTCTAGCGCGCAGTCCCAGAATAATAATAATACTAGGTACAGAAGGCGCACTCTCTGATAGCAAACGTGCGAATTTAATACTAGCTACCACGCCACTAACGTTCAAATTACATTGAACGCGTCGAACGTGACCCTGGCTATAATAGCCTACCGTTTGTCGTTGCGCTCGTATTAAAACAAAATGCACCTTAAGACCGCGGCGCGACAGTCCGTATTACATTACCACAGACGTATTACGCATTACGTATTTGCGTCTTCACAAGCGCAGTAGGCGATTTGTATACCCCCACCACTTTCTTCAGCGTTTTTTTTTACATGACACGAACTATACCAAAGCTAAAAAATCTATAACAATATGTTTATACAGTGCAAAAATGTTAGTTTGAAAATTCACGAAGTTATGCATTAGGTCGGCAATCATACAACATTTTCTGTGCTTTATTATGTATCTGTGTTTGTGTGGAATAAATTGTATTTCATTTATTCATATATTCAAGTTATGGGCAAATTAATATCAGTCGTAATATCATAGCTGCATTAATTAGTCATAACTTAATAAAGAAGAAGAATAAGTATGTCTGGATCGTAGCAAGTGGAAAGAACTGGTTTCTGCCTACCCCTCCATGAAAGAGGCGTGTCTGTATGTATGTATGTGTGTAACTTAATTAACATCGTTGAACATACATATTCATCATTATCATCATCCATCATCATTTCAGCTAGTAGACGTCCACTGCTGGACTAAGGCCTCCCCCAAAGATCTCCACAACGATCGGTCCCGCGCTGCCCGCATCCAGCGGCTTCCCGCGACCCTCACTAGATCGTCGGTCTACCTTGTAGGGGGCCTGCCCACGCTACGTCTTCCGGCGCGTGACCGCCATTCAAGAACCTTTTCTCCCTAACGGCCATCGGTTCTACGTGCAATGTGCCCTGCCCACTGCCACTTAAGTTTCGCGATTCTTCGGGCTATGTCGGAATGATGAGATCCGCAGGCGAACCAGAGTCACCGACATACTATGTTATATATTTTTCAGCTCCATTTACACTTTCAAATAAAATCGGGATTTACAATTAGCAGAAGCCTAGTGGATGAATTCGACCATAGGATCTAAGATTGCGTTTGAAAAAATAAACTCACTTGTATATTGTGGGACATTGTTTGAGAAATACTGCACAACCTTGGTCAATCAAATCTGCTTTCTTGAAAATTGACTTTTTGGGGTAGAACCGTACTCGCCAGGGCTTCGTGTGCGTTTTGTTTATGTAGGGTTCAGCGAAAATTGCTGCGATGAATACTGAAACAATATTTTGGTAAGTTAGGATGCAATTTTCATTAAAGTTTCTCTTGATGGAACCACTATCGCTGTTGAAGCAATCAAAGTCCTTATCAATGACTTTAATGGAGATAATAAACACGACGAAGCAGTCAAAAGCATACAAGAAGATTCTGGAAGTTAATAAAACCGCCGCTGCGCTCTAGCCGATGTGGCAAACAAATTTTGTAAAGGTATGACCGTATGACCTGTCTCAAGTAAGAGTGCGAACAATTACAATGTATTTGCACTTGTTGAACTCATTTTATAATACATTCTGATCGTAGAGCGGCAGCAAAAACAACAAAACAAAGTTATTTTTGCCTTTTGATACAGATGACTACAACCATTGATCTACCCATGTAGAAAGGAAAACTTAAACCTGCCCTTGAAAATGTTTGGGCTTTATTTTGTATCTTTTTCAATTTAAAACATTAATTTGGATTATATTACAAACACAATTTACTTACGTAATACAAAATATACAACTAGATATTCTTTCATTGTTGAAACATTCCATAAACTAAAGTAACAACTATCACTCAGAATAAAATAATATTTAATCGGTAGAAAAAATATACCAAGCAAAAATGATTGTTAGGACTGAATTCAAGGCTTACACTTATCTTACATAACATAATAATATTACGAAAGACATAAAATTCGCAACAGTTTATATTAATATTGATTGGAGAATTCAGAATAAAACGAAACTTTAGAATTCAGTCATAAAATATAAGTAACTTCTAGATTTAATAAGTGCTTAGGGTTTTGTTTCCGATAGAATTACAATTTCAGTTTTACCTAAGACATTATTATTTATGTATGTATGTATATTATATGTATTTACATCTTATCTATGTAGTTTATATTATTATTGTTATATAATATTATAATAATATGCATTTGATTTCATATACTTAGCTAGGTATGTAACTGTAATTCTTGTTTATTTACTTTTTATTTATTTTTTAAATCCCATTTCGGTGCACTTTCTTGTCTATCTCAAAATTATTTATTAATCAATTTTCTTTAACTAGCGTATAGGTTGGCTGGAAGAGATCTCTGCGTAGAGATAAGCTCGTCTAAATTTGTTTTGTTTTACTCAGAATATTTTTTACAATATAATGATGTCGAAAGAAAATTATTTAAAAAATTACAGATACTTACGCCCTTTATTCTTATGACGACAGTAATATCACCCTAGGGGCTTGGGCCAACCCTAAATTTAGAACCGACCATTCTGGCCGAGTGCTGTCGGTCAATTTCAAAGACGGCTTTAGAATTTCTTCGCATTTATGTGCAGATTTCTTCGATTTCTTGTACTGTAATAGCATCAAATAAAGGTACCGTCGGTTCCCTAACATCACGTCTCGAAAACGTAAGGATTTTTTCAAGCAGTTTTTAATACTTTTAAATTATGTCTACTTAATATCAATCTTTACAGTTGTCAAAAATCATACATAAAAGCATTTCTAACATTTATCTTTCTTCTAAATGTCTTGAAATGAACTTCGGACTCAGTTTGGCTGGAGCAATGAAAATATGTTCAGGTGGTGACTCTCGGAGAACCTAAGTTTGGAGTGTGTGTGTGTGGGACGGTGCAGTCTATGGCCTACTTAGTGTCCTGCCCTGCTTGCCCTGCCACCTGCTCGCAGCAGAACCTGACAAAATGCCACAGCTAATGCAGTCGAAGTTGCTAAGTTCTTGGCCACAATTATGTAGTTTGTTATCGACACGATAAGAAGAACAAAAACTTACAGCCTTACTACCTTATCTTATGTCACAAAACAGACTGTACATTTAAGTTTCAAAACATTAGTAAGTGTCGGGGTTTGAACCCGCGCCTACCGGATTTATCATAACAGTCCGAATTACGCCACTGAATCGCTTACGTAATACCATAATATTTTCTTCCTGATTCAGGATTAGGATAAAACAAATCACATGTGTACGGTATGACAGAGGACTATAATAAAAGTGAGCGCGGTTTTCCTCATTCCGTCTACCAGTCATAAATTTCGTGCTTGGCGTGAGATCAAAATATCTTATGTTACCACGTCAATTTCGTAGGGTAAGGGTGCTAACAGACAAACGGCACTTTGTAAACTGCAGGCAAGCGTCTTACGTCGGCGGCAGTCATAGACAGGCAGATAATGGCTGAAAATCAGCTCTGGGTTAAATAATGGTTTAGCATACAGCTAAGCCATTTCCATTTTATTTTTTTATTTTAATGTTGTTATAAATAAGGTATATTTTTGTATAAATATGATTTCTTTCTTTTCTTCTTTATAATGGCTTTCAATTTTATGTGTTTTAACAAAGCAGGGTACAGAGAGTATAAAAAAATAGTTGCTAAATTATTGCGTTGCGAAGATTTTAAATTTCAATCCCACTAGTCTAACGAAAATAATTTTGTGAAATTACTACGAGTACCAGTTTCGCAAAGGCATTGTTGTATGCTACTAAATAACTTGATTGTCAAACAATATAATTTATTTTATTTGTTTAAGACCGTGCTTCGGAAAGTACATATAGCCGTGGGAATCGGCTAATATCTACACATTTATTTGTCGCTACTCAAGCAAAGAATTATACTCTTACTATAGAAAATAATGATTCAACATCTCCTTAGACCATATCGAAATCAATTACTGAACACAAATTACATTGTATTGAAAAACCATTACAAATGAAAGGAGTTACTGAGTTACATACGGTTACATATTACCCTCTAGACCCTTTTAGGGCACATTGGTTCATCGCAAAGGATTTTGTGTAACTACCCTCTAACAAGATTAATTCGACGATCCATCTCATGCCCTACATAGGCAAAATTCTTGTTCTCATGGAATTGATGGATATCGATAGAGTAAGCAACTGCCTACTCCATCAATAATAGTAATAATAATAATAACCGAAGCAGCTACACCAGTCACTGAAGACACTTAACTTACCCCCCCCCACACCTACCACCTCCTGCAGAAGGCTGCAATAATGAACACATGTCGCATTGTCAGAAAATTCCTGCAAAATAAACCAGACTGCTCACCTTGAATTATTCACTTATTATTTATTTACTTCACCCTATCACATCAACCGCAACCGCGCCATCCACACATAACCATACCTCACAACTTTGTACTACAGAACCTATCCCACAACCTAACCTCACAAACTCTCCCTTGTCCAAACATGAATTATAAAAACTCACAGAGTCTCCCGAACTCTTGTCCGGATACGCACTTGGCTTAGGCCCGTGCGTATTAAACCGGTGAAAGTCGAAAACAAAAAAAAAAAAAATTTGCCAATTTAATAATAATATGAGGAGTATGGGTGTCAGATAGCTAATATACATACTTCGTCGGCCTCATAGCCTAGTTGGTAGTACGTCTGCCTACGAAGCACAAGGTCACGGGTTCGAATCCCGCCCAGGGCAAACATTCCTAAGGGTCTGTACCAATTTTGACCAATTGTGTACAATATTGAAATCAATTTAGTTAAAATAGGTAACAAATCTTCGATTTTAAAGCTATTTTGCGATTTTGTGTTAGTACCTATTTTTAGGGAATTCAAAGGTAGAGAATAAATTATAAAAACATGATTTCTTATATGAACATTTTAAAAAATCTTTATTTCAAAATATTTACAAGTTACTTTAATACATTTGAACTATTAAGATATTATTAATAATAACAATAATATTTTATTAGACTCTCCACAAAATAGTACCACTGCTTTTAAAAAAGATAATATTAGTAATTGCTATTTAGTATAATTAGAGATATTTAAACTTTTTATCCTTTGGCGATTTGAGATGCTTGGCCCACAACTGCTACTGCTGGTCCCGCCTTGATGATGCCATCACGAATGTTCTGGCCGACTCTCTCCTGGAAATGAAGGATATATTTTAGCCAATCATATAACAATAGGTCTGATGAAGGATTCAAAAATACCATGGTCTAAGAAAACAAGGTCTAACCACTAGACCACGTGACTGACAAAAATCTACGTCATCTTGCGCTGTTCGTCCTTGTCGAATGCGTGTTAATAGACAAGGATGAACAGCGAAAAATGACGTAGGCTCGTGTCAGTCACGTGGTCTAACGGTTAGACCTTGTTATCTTGGACCGTGAAAAATACTCAAAGGGCTTTGGAGTTTTTTTTTTTTTAATTGACCTATGCTTGTGTAGAAAAAGTACGACGGATCAAGCTTCACCGGACTTCAGGGCTTTGGAGATTGCTATACATCATGGTCTATGAAAACATGCATTCGGACCACGTGAATTGACACAAGCCTACGTCATCATGCTGTTCATCTTTGTCTATTAACACGCATTCGACAAGGACAGCATGATGACGTAGGCTTGTGTCAAATCACGTGGTCCGAATGCAAGACCTTGTTTTCTTAGACCATGCTATACTTACATGGAAACATTCTTAAGCTACTGAATTAAGAATATTGAGCGCGTAGTTAGCCAAGTGGTTGGGCCGTTGACTTCCATTTAAACGTTTGCGGGTTCAAACCTCGGCATTATAAACCACTGTATTTTTGATTTGCTTACGGTGAAAGAAAACATCGTGAGGAAACCTGCACACACTTGCGAAGAAATTTAAAGGTTATGAAGTTGAACAACCCGCATTGGGCTCAGGGTAGACACGAGCCCCATGGCAGGGACATAATATTAATATTTATAAAATAAAACTGTAGAGGTCGAAAATCTGTAGGTACTTTAAAAAAAAAACAAAAAACCGAGTCAGGATGTAAGAAGTGATTTAGTTAGAACATAATATACAATTTTTTTCCTTTTTTTTTTGTTTCTCTTTTTGTCTGCTTACCTATATGTTTGTTTGTACAGGCTAATCTCCGAAACTACAGGACCGACTTTATTGAAATTTTGTATGGTGGTACCTTATTTTCCCGGTCAACATCTTAAACACTTTTTATCCCAGGAAATTAAAGAGTTCCCGTGGGATCATTAAAAAACTATAGTAACGTATATACGGCTCCGTACATTGTACGTACGGGCTAATCTCGGGAACCTTTGGACCGATTTGAATAAAATTTTGCATGGTGGTACCTTATATCCCCATTCAACATCTTAGATACTTTTCATCACGGGAAAATATCTTATTTATATGGGAAACTGTGCACGGAAAAGTTATAAACTTTTGTTATTTTATCTCTGTATGTTTGTTTGTAATTTTTGTGTTGTGTTGTGATGTCCAAAACAAATAAAAAATTCTGATATCAAATAAAACAACGCGAGCGGACAGCTAGTTAGCCAATAACGTTGAGATACGACAGTCATCGACATATTATTTTTTTGTATATGGCATAGGAAAGTAACTGAAAAAGACACTAAACAAGCAGCTATACTTATAAAAAAATATATTTATGTACAGATTTTCGACCTCTAGAGTTTTATTATATAGATGGTCAGAACAATTTTTTAATGTTGAAAAGTGAATACTTAAGGCTTATATTTCCCTGCAAAAATAAGATTATTAGGACCATAATGAACTTTTGCTCAATGTAATTTATCAGGAACAATAAAGTGAAATTGAAATAACTATAGAAAAAAATCTTACCAGTTTTTTGAATGGATTCCATCTGGGTGCGCCTGCGACGGAGTTCAAAGCCAAAAAGCAGGCAAAAACGAAGAACAGAATCTTTGAAAAGTCCATGACTATTCTTTTTTTTTTTTTTTTTTTTATGTACTGCGGTTTCTTTAGCCACTGCTAAATGGTTGTGAATGACACAGAACATCCAGGGTGCCAGTATTTATACACTGAAATCGCAACAAACTTGTACAATCTTGTTAATACTATTAATTTCAATAAAATTATGAGACAATCATCTCTATGTCTTTCTACATAAGACTCACAAATGTACCAATTAAGAGGAAAACGTTTTGTTTCATCGATTTTGAACCAGCAAACGAAGCTGCTATAAAAAAAACTACAGTGAGATAATTTCAACTCAATGATGTTTGCAATAAGAGTCATATATCGTTTGAAACAACAGAATGTAGAGTTTGTATCTCGATATGGCGTAAACGCATACATTGCGAGGAAACCCCCTTACAATACAGTCCGTTCGAGACTAATGTTATACCCAGAAAGTGACTTTGTTTTTTACTTAAGGTATAATATTGGTGTAAAGTGAAAGTTTTTGCTAGTTCTTTGACTGTATCTATTTATATGACTAGTGATAACAGTTTATCCCCTAGTGTTCCTAGAAATTAATTACAATATTGCTGTTTATAAGAGGCTTGAGGAATTAATTAAGCAAGGGGATGTACCTTATACTACTATGATGATTTAAATTTATAAGGAAATCAGATGTAATATTTTCCTGGTAATATTTTATGGTTCTGATTCATTTAACTGGAGCCATTTTAGCTTCATGTTGATTAATAAATGTAGTAATGTGTACCTACGAAGCACAAGGTCGCGGGTTCGAATCCCGCCCAGGGCAACATTCGTGTGATGAGCACTTGTATTTGCCTTGTGTCTGGATGTTGTATATTTATACGTGTATGTATGATGATGATGATGAGGCTCTGCCTAGTTTGGGGTCAAACGGCCGTGTGTGAGATGTCCCACATATTTATTTATTTATTGAAAGTATTAACATTCAAGTTCGAATTCATTTATTTTTATCTGGGACGCATTATTTTCTTGCTTGTGAGTTTTGAGGTTTAATGTATCTCGTTTAATAATTTACTGGTAAAAGATATAATTAATTGAATTAAGACTGCCTGCGGCTACGCCCGCTTTGTTTTCCGACTTTTTAGTAGTAATTTTTAACGATTCCACGGGAACTCTTTAATTTTTCGCGATTAAAAGTATCCACGATGTTGACCGGGGATATTAGGTACCACCATGCAAAATGTTATTCAAATCGGTCTAACAGTTTCGGAGATAAGCCCGTACAATGCGCTGAGCCGTATGAGTTACTACAGTTTTTTAACTATCCCACGGAAACTTCTATATTTTCCGGGATTAAAAGTACCTATACAAGATGTTGACCAGGGACGTAAGGTACCAGCATACAAAATTTCATTCAAATCGGTCTAATGATTTCGGCAATTAGCCCGTATATATTAATCTATTAAATTGAGAAAAAAAAGAATAAAATCTGTATATTATTATGTTCTACATGACTTGTTACATCCCCCTGACTCGGTTTTTAGATTATTTTTATGCATACATTTTTGAGTTCTAAAGTTTTATTATAGACTAGCTTCCCGCCGCAGCTCCGCCCGCTTTAATAGTTTTTCTCGTGGGAACGAGGTATTTTCCCGCGGCAATTGTTAGCCTATATTCTTCCGCAAGGTCTATTCTATCTTTGTGCCAACTCCACCCGTTTTAACATTTTTTTCCACGGGAACGAGACATTTTTCCGCGGTAAATCGTAGCCTATGTTCTTTTCTAAATTATATTCTATTTTCGTGCCAAGTTTTACCAAAATCGGTTCAGTAGTTTCAGAGCCAATTCATTATTAGGAATATTTTAGGTATTTTTTTACACCTTGGGTTACATTATTGAAGTTTTATTCATCATCATCATCATTATAGCCGAAAGACGTCCACTGCAACATGAAGTTTTATTATGGATCCCTAATTTTTTGAAAATAAAATATGGCCTATGTTACTCAGGGTGAATATAGCTTTCTAATGGTAAAATATTTTTTTAAATCGGCACAGTAGTTTTTGAGTTTATTCATTGCAAACAGACACACACAAATACAAATCTGTCCTCTTTATAATATTAGTATAGAAGTATAGATATACATAGATAGATACGAGTAAGTAAGGAGTAGTAAAGAGTAAGATGGAACATAAAAATTACACAAGCAAACACACAGAATTAATAAAAGATACATAACAGAGAAATAGGAGGTACATAAACAACACACTAAACAAATATAGGTAAACTCTAGGTAATCTTTTTCTTTCAACAGAGATTCAGCAGCGTTTTTATTTTGTTTACAGCCCACATCACCGAGGGGCTCAAGCCTACCCTGAATCAGGGTGAACAGGCCTTATTTAACCACACTGGCCCAGTGCGGGTTGGTCAACTTCACACACAACCTATGAAATACTTCGCAGGTGTGTGCAACTTTCCTCACGATGTTTTTCTTCACCGTATAAGAGCTTCGATTAAAGGTACATGAACGCTTGCTTCAAAGTACGAGGTATCTAGGTATTTATTTAATTATTAAAATAAAATATACAAAAAATATATTCACAGCGTAAATACATTTTTATTTAGAATAATATAAAGATTATACGTTTTACATAATCATAAAATACTTAAATGTTACATCTATTACCCTATTCATAATTGATGCTTAAAATTAAACAATGTGCCTACTTCACGTCATTTTCATGTCTATAAAACTGGCAACAGACATTAAAGTATTGGACAAAGACAGAGAAACGAAAAAGTGACAGGACAGGTGATTGTCAAATTAAATTCAAATGTGTCAAATTCAGCTTGCCACCAACTTATCTGTGAAGTGGTCAGAATTGGTACTAACTCCGCTATATGGACGTCAAGTATGAATACCTAAAAGCGATTGGACAATTTCACATCGCTACTAGCGCCGCCCTTCAGCTCACAGATAAGTTGGTTGATCGATGACGTCTCTAGTCAAATATCGATTTAACGCGCTTGACATTGGCGAAATCACTAAGGAAGCGCCATACAATAAGAAATTGAATTGAATTAGTTCGCACTAGTTTAGCAGGCATGCAAAAACATTCCACATTGAGCTGAATTAGACAGCTGCGCTGCTTATTTAAAACATTATTCATTCAAAATTAAATGCATGGAAGACCAGCGCCGTGGCCTGCGACAGTCGATATATTGCTATTCGATCTTGAGTAGGGAACCTGCCCGGGCTGCGGCTTTCGCTGAGGGAGTCCTTTTTGTTTGGAATCCAAACTCTGGATATCACAGCACGGGGAAATATCAATGCTTTACCGTTTATTTGATTCTTGTTGATTAGATGGTTGTGTTTGGTTTTTGTTTGTAGTTATTTATTTGCTTTTGTGTTCTAATGTCCAAATCAAATAAACGATTTCTGATTTTTTCTGATTTCAATAATCTCCCTTCCTTTTCGATTCCCATAAGAAAGAAAGAATCCAACAGCTTTTTAGAGATTTTAGCGGCCACGCCGGAATTGAGACCATTGTTTAACTTAATTAAGCAATGCTTATGAATTAGGTGGTAAGTCTTCATGTGACTCTATGTAGTCTTCTAATTCTTGACCAGTTTGGTAGCATCAGTCAACACAGCAACTGCCGGAGCAGCGCTGATGATGGCATCGCGTGTCCTGGCAACTGCCCTTTCCTGCAAAGTGACGTCACAACTGAACAACTCTGAACAACTTTTGCAAACAGTTGGTGTAATAGGATACGCAAATATTATAAAATACAGAGTCAGGACTGGAATCAAGACAGTTGAAAGTGGGATTAAATGTTCAAGCATTTGGTTTTTTAGCTTTTGGAGTTATTTTATCATTTAGTTACTTAAGTCTCTACATTTATTTATTTTTCTGGCGAGTTCATATTTTTGATATGATGACACGATTTTACAACTGAACAACATTTTTAAATGATTGTTGCCTAAATTCACAAGTAACTGACAACTTTTTTAGTTGGTGCAGTCGGTGTTTTTCTAGGAGAAACTGTGCACGGAAAAGTAAAAAAACAACGCGGGCGTAACCACGGGCGGGTAGTAGTCGTTAAATATACCAAATTGGGAATGGGATCGAATGTTGAAAGTATTGTTTTTCCACTTTTTTACAACGAAAACTGATTTATCGAAACAAAATGTAAATGATTTTATAACTTACAATTTCTTTGAAGAAGTTCTCCGGGGCGGCAGACACGAAGTTCATGGCCGCAAAGCAGGAGAAGAAGAAGAAGAAGATTTTAAAGAAGTTCATTTTCAAATCTGGAAATATATAAAGCAATTATTCTATTAGTTAAATAACTGTGTGAAGGACGAAAAAAATATATTTATTTTAATTTATTTTTGGGCTTCCGTACCCTAATAACAAAAACGGAACGGATGAACAAACTCGGGTGTCTGTCCATCCGCCTGTCAGCGCCAATTTCCTTTGAAATTACTGGGTTTTTGTACACGTATGTAGGTAGGTACACATACCTATGTATGTCCGCGACCTAAAGACGGACACACTTCGTTGTTTTTAATTGACCCACGCTTATCAACTTATCAAGTTTGATTTGCGAACGGCTCTACCCCAAAGTAATCATCACACCAACACGTAAATGGTTTTTAGGGTTCCGTAGCCAAACGGCAAAAAACGGAACCCTTATAGATTCGTCATGTCGTCTGTCCGTCTGTCCGTCCGTATGTAACAGCCACTTTTTTCCGAAACTATAAGAATAATACTGTTTAAACTTGGTAAGTAGATGTTTTTTGTGAACCGCATTAAGATTTTCACAAAAATTTTGAAATAAAGCAATAAAATTTGGGGGGTCCCCATACTTAGAACTGAAACTCAAAAAAAATTTTTCATCAAACGCATACGTGGGTGGTAACTATGGATAGGTCTTCAAAAATGATATTGAGATTTCTAATATCATTTTTTTCTAAACTGAAAGTTGGCGCGAGAGACGCTTCCCAAGTGGTAAAATGTGTGTACGAATCAAGCTTCACCGGACTTGCGGGTGAGCGAATAACTCTACCCCAGAGTAGTCGTAGTACACGTCTAGGGGCGGCTCAACGGAGCCTAGTACATAGGCCTAGGGAGTTATTATGGAAATATCGTGAACTAACTAACTGATATAAAGGCAAAACAAATAAAAAAATTACTCACCTGTTTTAAAAGGTCTTTTTAAAGTTATAAAGCAATAACTAGCTTTAGAAGGTGTACTCACTAGACTATAACTTCTGTAAGCTCTGGGTTTCTTTATATACTGTTCGTTTGGACCTACAATTTTATCAACAAGTTGTCTCGATTTGACACTGGGGAATTACTTCTTAGGGACGTCCATTCAATACGTGAGGATTTTATATCGAGCGCCAAAAGCAAAAATTCTGAAAAAAAAAAATTACAATTTCGGCTATAAATTTTTCGTTTCAAAATTTCTCGAATAATTAATTTTGCACCTTGCAGCTCTCACAATATTTTGTTTCCCCCCTAGAACGTAATTAATGGATGCCCCCTTATTTTTTACTCCAACAGCAATAATAGATTTGTAATAAATAAGATAGAGGGTGTATGTCTGTTTGTGGCATTGTAGGTCCCGAACGGATTGATCGATTTTGATTTATAGATTTATCTCAAGGATAACCGATCTTCATCGATCTAGTTTTTCACTTTGAAAGCTCGTATTAAAATCGTCAGTTGTTTTTTAATTTAATAGATAGATACAAACCATTTGACGGCCACATAGCCTAGTTGGTATTACGTCTGCCTTCGAAGCACAGCGTCGCGGATTTTAATCCCGCTCAGGGCAAACATTCATGTGATGGATGAGCACTTGTGCTTGCCTTGTGTCTCGATGTTGTATATTTATAAATATATTATGTATGAATATCAGTTGTCTGACACCTAAAGGCACTGCCTAGTTTGGGGTCAGAGGGCCGTGTGTGAGAATATATCCCCACATATTTATTTTATGTAAAAAACCATAATTTTAGTACCTTGCTCTATGTCATGTCATGTATTTATTTGAAATGCCTAATGCATTTGTCAGCCACTGCTGAACAAAGGCCTCTTCTAAGGATCACCACAATGATCGGCCAAATATTAGACAATCATACTACGAGTATATATCATTATTATTATAAAGAGGAAAGATTTGTTTTTTTGTCTATAATGTTTGTAACGAATGAACTAAAAAACTACTGAATCGATTTCAAAAAATTCTTTCAAAATTAGAAAGCTACGTTCACCCTGAGTAACATAGGCTATATTTTATCGCGGGAAAATGCCTCATTCTCATGGAAAAAGCTATTAACGCGGGTGGAGCCGCGGCGCAAAAGCTAGTTTGTTATATACTTACAGCGCAGATTTGGCGAAAGTTTTTGTACATCCTTATATTAATTATGAAAATATATTTGTATGATTAATTATTATACAAACAAGACATGATAACAGCTTCGGTCGTGGTCGTGAGGGGATCCCCGTTTATCAAATAGTAAAGGTCATGAGGGTAAACTATGTACTTACCATTTATTTATTATTATAGGCCAGTTTTTTCTTGATTTAGTTTGTTTTTCTTACCAAGGGACTTCACCTAAAGATTCTAAGCTTATAGACAAATTAAAGCGATCTAAAAATTTAATTTATTTTACCTATTTCTTATAAAATATGACAAGTGGTTGCGTGAGTTGGGTCGGAGACCTTAAAAAACAATTTTTATTATTTTTAAGTGTTTTTAGTTTGGGCTTCCTGTGAGCATTCTAAAGCTCGGCTCATCCCGTTAGGGAAAACAATGTAAGTAGGTGTGTATTTTATTTTATTTTTTAATTCGAGCCTGTTCACAGAACATCACGTGAATCAGTTGACATTTGCGAGCACAGCCACAGAATAAATAACATAAAAAAAAAATTCAATAACCCCCTCCACAAAACGTTTTTTAAATCCTTTCAACAACTAGAAAACAGCTGAAAAACAATCTTCAAATGGCTGAAGATATTTTCTTGAATCACAGCTAAGAACAAGAATACTCTCGATTGTGACACCTTACAAAAAAAAATAGATCAAAATCGGCGCATCCGTTTAGGAGCTACGATGCCACAGACAGACAGATACACACGTCAAACTTATAACACCCCTCTTTTTCGTCGGGGGTTAATTATAGTCCACATCGCAGACCTTGCTAGTTGGCAAACCTCATAATTCTGCTTTTTTTTTATTTCAAAAACTGTTTCAACTCTGGGAAAAGGTGGAAATAAAGTCAAAATGTCACCCAAAATATTTGCCCTAGATTGTTGAAATAAAAATTTAAGAATAATTTATGATTACACTGCGCCGCGGCTCCGGCCGCGTTTACAGTTTTTCCCGTGGGAATGAGGCATTTTCCCGCGGTAAAAGTTAGCCTATGTTACTCAGGGTTAATGTAGCTTTCTATTTGTGAAAGAATTTTTGAAATCGTCACATTAGTTTTTGAGCTTATTACAAACATACACACACACACACAAAAATACAAATCTTTCTTCTTTATAATATTAGTATGAAGTATGATTATATGCTTACTAGGTAGGTCTCAACCTTGGTATAATTCATTGAAAACTATTGCTAAACCAATAAACAATTATACCTTTTCTTTTAAGAATGCTCCTTTTTTAAACGTTTGCAATATATCCTATTTTTTTTTCTTTTTAACATGCAACATGTATAGTTTTGGATGCGTGCGGCCGAAGATCGGGCCAAATGGCGCGCCTTAGGAGAGGCCTATGTCCAGCAGTGGACTGCCGCAGGCTGTTAATGACGATGATGATGATGATGCATAGTTTTAAGACAGAACGACACATTTTCGGATATGGTCGCTTACAATGAGCTATTTGAAAAAGCTCTAATGATGATCATTTCACAGAACCATATAGGAACCAAACATAAACCATTTAAATTATAACATAAAAATCGAAATAACTTAAAAAAATTGAATTGATAAAAATGAAAGTTTCATCGAAAACGTTTCGTACATGTTTAGTTTAACCTCTTTAGATAAACGGTTAAAGTTCATTGTGATTGATAGTGCGTCAACAAAGTGATTCCCCTTACGAAAATACGTAAATTCAATACTATACTTTCCATAGCAAACGCGAAATTCACATTGAAGTGAGCTGTTTAGATGCCCCACCGAGGGGCTGGAGCCTATCCTGACATCAGGTTGAGTAGGCCTAGTCGACCACGCTGGCCCAGTGCGGGTTGGGCAACTTCACACACAACCCTTGAATTACTTTGCAGGTGTGTGCAGCTTTCCTCACGATGTTTTCCTTCACCGTAAGAGCGTCGAATAAACGTACATATGAATTCGAAAATCGAAAACACAATCGCTGAAGTTCGAACCCGCGACCTCGCAACTTTAGGTACATTTCCTGTAACATAATATTATGTACGTACCGAAGAAAGAAAAGAAAGAAAAAAATTAAGAATATTTGTATTGTATTGTGAGCGTCGATGGCCAAGTGGCTCAGCCCGTTGACTTACATTCAGAAGTTGAATGAATGAATGAATGAATGAATGAATGAAATTTTTATTTGCATAAAACATGGTCACAAGAGTTCGTGGGTTCGTGGGTGGGTCGTGGTGTTATGACGTCACAAGCTTGTATTGTCGTTTTTGTACGATTTTTATTTTGAATTGCAATAACAAATCATAAAATTGGCAAAATCACCCCTAAATAAGTTATACTAGAGTAATTTCAGATGGTTTATTTCCTACATAGTGTAAGATAGTGTGGTGTAAAACTAAATCGTGGAGAAAGCCCGTGAAAATGTAATAAAGACAAGATAACTTAAGATAACTTAAGATAAGACAATAAAACTTATTTTGAAAACAGTTAACATCCCTATTGCATTGTAAAAAATCTTATCCAAACACTTTCCGAAAGGTGTTTATAGTTTGGGCTTTAGTGAGCTTACGTGCTAAACTCTGCTCACCCTGTTGGACAAAAAGGCGAGTCTTTATACGTATTTAAATCATCTTATATAAATCAAACCCATTAATTACATTACATAAGCCAATCTTAAATGCTTGTTGTATTACAAATGTAAAGCTTGAACACAGCAATCGTTACAACGACCAGTATCACTTGACCTTCCATACATTGAAAAACACTACTATGGTTAAACTGGATGTTCGGTTTTCCGTTTCATTACTCATCCAACTTCCTTGTGGGACTAAATCCGGTATAACTTGAACTTTATGTTTCTACAAATTATATGAACTCATAGGTCTTCTTAAGCTAGTTTTTTTATAAGCTGCAGTTTTTGCCGCCCCAGGGATTCACCGGATAGGGGAATGACCGATCAGTGTTCAATGCTCAATTTTCACATTCCTATAAATAAAAAACAAAAAAACATCCAGTGGTTTATGAGTGAGAAATAATAAAACGAGTTAATACACAACACACCACACGAAACACTGCACGCACACATTACATAGATACGATACAACACAATAGTTTCTGGATAATCTGCCTGACTGTATAAGCTCTTCATGTGTAAGTGGCACAAAAATGATAAGACCGTTTAGATTATTTTTTTTTTTTTTTTAAATCAATTTTCAAAGTACCCGCGTTCATCTCCTGGGTGAGGGCTGAAAATCAGTGTTGCCTCCTTGGCAAGTATATCGCTGAGCCTTGACCCTTCTGCATTGCAGCACACACATGTGCATGTCTATCTATATGGCTTTTATGTATGTGTAATTTCTTTGTTTTCAATGTCAATTGTGTGACATGTCTATGTGTTTTTTGTGTAATGCAATAAACGATTTACTTACTTACTTTTTTTTTTTACTACCAAAAATATAAAGATCTGTTGAACGCGTGTCTATTTACTCTCCATTTTATGTTATCTTTTCTAGACATAACCCAAAAAATAAAATAAAATAAAAATAATTCAGACGCTTATGATATGACGGGTTTCTTTTGTCAGACCGTAAGACCGAAAATATTGATTTATACTGGACTAGCGACCCGCCCCGGCTCCGCACGGGAAAATGGTTATTGTGGATTATTCTTAAGTATATTATGCATGTGTTATACATATAAACCTTCCTCTTGAATCCCTCTATCTATTAAAAAAAACCGCATCAAAATCCGTTGCGTAGTTTTAAAGATTTAAGCGTACAAAGGGAGGGACATAGGGACAGAGAAAGCGACTTTGTTTTATACTATGTAGTGATGATGAAGAAAAAAAGTTTTGGTTCTAATAAATAGTAGGTAGGTAGGTAGTTTTGTATCTCCTCAAAATGGTCAATAACAGTAGCTATAAATGGACAGTAAAATATTAGTTCAGTGTGTATGTTTATAATGTTAATTATTTTTATAGTCGGTTACTATACCTATAAATTGTGTCCATGTCTAATAAAATTAATAATATCAATTATTTAGTTTTCTTATAATTTAATAACTCAGCTTTGTGCTTGCTTATACTTGACTAAGCTACCCAATAAAAAAGATAAGCTTTCTGTCGTTTAGTCCACATTGGACAGATTCCATACTAAACAGATTCCACATAGGACAGATTCCACATTGGACAGATTCCACATAGGATAGATTCCGCAATAATGGTCAGATTCCATACTGGACAGTTTTCCATTTGTTGCTTCTTTTTCTGTTAAGTCAAAAGAGCATAGTGGTAGAGTATAGTGGTAAGCTGGATGCGGGCAGCGCGGGACCGATCGTCGTGGAGATCTTTGGGGGAGGCCTTTGTCCAGCAGTGGACGTCTACAGGCTGAGATGATAATGATGATGATAGTGGTTAACATATCTTCAAACAAACATCTTGAGAACAAATTGTCTCGCCTGCGGCTCACCAGAACCTTGGCTAGCCGTCAGGAGCGGCTGAAGATTGAAGTGTCCCTAGGCTCCACGCACTAGTAATAAAATAAGAACGCCACGAGGAACTGTCTGGACTGAACTGGTTTATTTACATTTTATACACATGAAAACAAATTAAGCAAGTATAAACTCCACTTATACGGAACTATACACAATTAACTATAGAACTATGAAAACTATCCTCAGAAAACATCCTAGCGTTCCACTGCTTGATCCCAATAAGCGTAGGATTTTTTTTTAATTGACCTATTCTTGTGTCGAAAAGGTACGACCAATCAAGCTTCACCGGACTTAGCAATAAGCGGAGGAATGAGTTACCCGCACCTGAGCACAAAACATATTTTTCCAAACGTCACTTATATTATGTCTTACAATCTATCTACATTTACTATTTTATAAATTCAACCCACGTTTTTGTTCCTGAACCTTGTCATGCAGCACACAAATTCTCACTCTTTTTTTTTATTTAAAAAACATAACAAAGTGAAATACAGTAAAATAATAAAAACAAATCATATATCTGTAAATTTTGCAATCATTTAATAATGTTTTACTAAATGTTGTTTTTGTAATCAGCTCATGTCGATCACTGCTTCTTAAAATACAAGATATTCATTTGTTATGTACTTATACCTCCTGTACTTAGATAATAATAATGCAGAATTGTTAAAGGTTCAATAAAATTATTATTATTTTAATTAATATTAATTATACACATTTTTAAGAAACACTGTCATCGATTTTAAAAGTAAGGGGGAAATCTGAAGAAATATGGACGAGGATGACGTATGCAAAGCACCTTGTTACAAATTTGAGCTGAAAACGCATATATTCTGTATCTTATTCAACAGATATAAAAACGGTTCAAATTCCAAAACGTTTAGCTTGGATTGCTCTAGACTGTGTACTTGTAGCCTTGTTGCAATGCTCTAGAATTCTAGATTAATTGTACTCAAGTGCACTTAACCACTACTTCACTAACAAAGAAAATATAATTTAATGACTTCTTTCATCAGATTTTTCCATATTTATGACGTTATAGCTGTTCGCCTCTAGCCATATTATTATTTTTTCATAGAAACTTTGTGCGTGTGGTAAGTATAAATAAATCATCATCATCGTCTAAGCCTGTAGACGTCCACTGCTGGACAAATGCCTCCCCTAAAGATTTCTACAACGATCGGTCCTGCTTAGCCTGCATCCCTCACCAGATCGTCGGTCCAGCCTATCATGACACGACAAAAAAAATGCATCACCCAATTTGGTGCAGCCATTCTATACTTTGTAACGAGCGTTTGTACAGTAGCCAGAACATGCGGCTGGACATGTTGACCTTGAGACCGCGCGTATTCCCTAACGGTAGGGGTAAATTTCGAAGTGCAAATGTACAAGCGCATGTTTTTGGCGATTTTTTTTTAATAATAGAAATATTTTGTGTCAAAAACGTCTCATTATTTATGTTCAACTTTTAAATTATTGTTTTGAGCTGCTTCAAATTGATTGTGATTGATAGCAAATATCTAGGTTCTGTTACAGCAATAAGGCTGTTGTAAGATATGAAGACCTGTATCACTTTTTAAATCTACTTTAATAAACAGGTACTCGAGCACACGCGCACATACAATTAACTAGCTATAAAGATAATAAGAGGGAAAACGGCCTTCCTCAGTTCTAACTAAAATAAAACTAACCCACTCAAAAGTTAGCTGGGATGGGAAGATGTCAAATTCAAAAACTGAGACAATTGACGAAAACAATTTTATTTGTGACATGTTCCTGTGGTAGATTTAAAATATATTTTATACCCTAAGTCCACATGATTCAGTTTATTTCAGATCAAGAAGTCCCTTAGTCCTCAGTATCTAGTTGTCACTAAGTCCGTTTTACTGTCACAAATGAATATGCATGGCCCATTTCAAAATGTCCCTAAGTCCATTTTTGCACTTTTGAGATATATGTTTCGAAAATATTTTAATCTAGAATATACTAGCAGCCAGGCCGACAAGCAAAAGAGATGGCATGACCACCACAGTACTCATATAAGAGAGAAGAGATTAATCTTATCTTGATTAAATATTGGTTTAGTCTCATTTAATCGTTTGTCATACTTATTTCACGTAGAAAAGAAGGTAAGAAATTAACAGATATGTTTTTCAATAAAGATAACAAAAAGCAAGCTAGAGCAAGAAAGAAAAAAAGCCGAAAAGCGATAAAATTTACTATTTATTACGAGAAAATTTTATGCATCATTCAAAATGTAGAAACAATTCAAAAGAGATTCGAAATTATGACGGTTTATCTGAATAAAATCGGATAAAATGAAACCGATACTAATTATCATTTATTTAATAATCTTTGTAGCTAAAGAAAAACTCATCTATACGATAGTTACTTTTGAACAACATAAAAATTGATGTGTGTTTAGAATTTTGTCAGTACGTAAATAAAAAGTTTAAAAATAAATAAAAGTAATTAAATCAACCACTCTAAACTAGTAGTTTTTTAATTAAAAGTAAAACAATATTTAAATATGCTTCATAAAGAATAAAATAAACGATTCAAATTAAAATATTCGCGAGCGAAATCGCGGGCGCTAAGCAAGTATTTAATTTAAATAGTTCTTGTAGTACAGGAGAAAATAAATCCCCGAAGACTACGTCATTCTTATTATAATAGGTCAATAAGTTCAGCGCCTTATCAATCACACTCAAAGAGGTATATAAGACATTGACTCCGCTAGCTTCTACATCAGAAACCATTCAGAGAGCGCGAAGTGAACATCGCCATTTTGAAATAAAACAAAAATAATAATAAAACTAAAAATGAATTTTGCTAAATTCTTCTTTTTCGCGCTGTTCTGTGTGTTGATCGTGAGTTCTGCAAACGCCGCACCTAAATGGAAGGTTTTTAAGAAAATTGTAAGTTAGATTTTTATTTTGGTTGTTAGGTAGTATGCGGCACTTATGTGCGTACCATTTTCATATTCCCGCCTCAAACATTATACTTATATTCTTTAAGTTATTTGTTCTTAATTTGAAAAACATCCAGACTTACGTTCTATTTGGGTTACTGAATACTTCTGGCGTAAATATTAAAAATATGTAAATATAGATTTGTTCCATTTTTAAAAACTTTTAATCTAAGGATTAAAAAGGCGGTAACAAAAATAATTGTATGACCGCGTGTGTGGTTCCAATTTAAAAAAATACCAAAACAGTCAGTTAATCGTTATGACAGTTAGCTGCAGATGTACAGAAGGCAGCACACGCTACTTACAGCTCGCGTTTTTTGAGCCTTTTTAAATATCATATCTTCACAATTCTCCTTTAAATTTCTTAATCTCCTAAGAGATTTCTCACACAAAACAAAGTGTACTTAACTTTTTTGTAATAAGTTTTTTAGTGTTAAATAGACTGTTATAGCATTTTTTTAAACTGTTGTATTTTTTTGTCACAGGAAAGAGTAGGGCAGCATATCAGAGATGGGATCATCAAGGCGGGACCCGCCGTCGCCGTAGTCGGTCAAGCAGCGGCCATATCCGGTCGATGATTACAATTTACAACTAGAATTATTATTATATTTATTTTAGTTTTTAACTTAGAATCATTGCCATAACCATCAACATTTTGCAACAGTTTATAACCCTTCCAAGTCACAACCACAACCTATACGTTCAAGTCCGGTGAATTTTCGACCCAAGCGTAGGTCAATGAGGAAGTGTCTTAAAAAAATCTAATTAGTCCGTCAGTTAGATTACTAAAAAATAATATACACGTTTTTTTAGGGTTCCGTACCTCAAAAGGAAAAAACGGAACCCTTATAGGATCACTTTGTTGTCCGTCTGTCCGTCTGTCAAGACCCTTTTTCTCAGGAACGCGTGGAGGTATGAAGCTGAAATTTATATCAATTACTCAGGTCTACTGTCCCTTGAAGCTGTGAAAAAATCAAACTTCTAAGCCAACGCAATCAAAAGATACAGCCGTTTATGCCGCAAATTTTCGACACTTGCAAGGGAATCAAAACCTACAGGGTGCTTCCCGTGAACTCAGAATCTTGAAATTTGGTACGAAGCAACGTCTTATAGCATAGATAAAGGAAAAATTACGAAAACCATAAATTTTTAGTTACATCACATAATATATTTTTTTTAATAATTTTAACCTTACTACCCATTTCCTCATAAACGCGTAGAGGTATTAAATTGAAATTCATACCAAATACTCAGGTCTATAATACCTTTAAGCTGTAACAAAATCAAACTTCTATGTCAACGCAATCAAAAGAAACAGCAATTTAAGCTGCATATTTTGAAACTCGCAAGTACTCGCAAGGGAATCAAAACCTAAAGGGTACTTCCAGTCGACCTAGAATCTTGAAATTTGGCATGAAGCAACGTTTTATAGCACACATAAAGGAAAAATTCCGAAAACCTTAAATTGTTAGTTACATTACAAAATATATATTTTTTAATAAATATAAACTTATTACTTTTTTCCTCATGAACGCGTAGAGCTATCAAGTTGAAATACTTACTTAGTACTTAGTTACTTAAACGATAAAGAGATCTTTGTCTTAAATTTATGCTCCTCCATCTTTCCCCATTGTAATGTTATGAATTTCATTTTGCAATAAGATTACCATAGTTATGACTCGATTGTCGTAATGAACGAACTTTGTAAACCTTGCAGGTTTGTACGGAACCCTCGGTGCGCGAGTCCGACTCGCACTTGGCCGGTTTTTTTTGTCTGCCAAACGAAAAATGCCGACGATACAGCACTTTGAAATTTCCAGTGACGACACGCCGCCATACAAAATTGTACGAAACAAGTGACGTCATAGCACTCTTCTGCATTTTGATCTTCGTCAAATTGAAAAAAAAGGTGTTTAGTCGTCATTTTTCTACTTCAACAATATTATGAGTTGTCATTTTTCTACTTCAACATTATTATGAGTTGTCTTTTTTCTACTACGACATTTTTACATACTGACATTTTTCTACTTAGGCATTAATATTTATAGACATTAGACATTATTATACCTAGTCATTTTTCCTTATGGACATTAGTCGCCTAAATCCAATTTTTTTCGATAATCTAACTGACGGACTAAATTAGAATAGATTTTGTTTTTCCAGGACACTTCCCTATTGAAAAAAAAGTATACGAATAAGTAATATATTATTAGCTACCTAGTTATTTTTAAGATTAGAATGGAATGGCGTTGATTCCATAGGCAATAAGAGCCCGACTCTTAATTTCGATGATGTAAGGTATTTTTCTAAATCACGTGATATTGGAACAAAATACGTAATCACGCTGCCGAATAGCGAAATCTATGAGCTTAATATACCTACAAATTATCACACGTACAAGTTCCTTATTTAAGCAAGCAAGCAAGCAAACTCCTAGCAAGTTTTCAAATTTTCGATGTCTCTGGCATCAATCGCCATTATGAAATGGCGATTGATGCCAGAGACATAAAAAATCACAGACCTATGGACTTCTTACCAACAGAAAAAACGAACATACCTAAACTTAATGTGGAACTAAAATGGCTCTTTATGGAAAGTTATACTTACTATTCTATATAAAGGTCGAAAATGCTAAAAACGGATTCAGGGGGATGTAAAAAGCGATAGAGAACCTAACTTTTTAAAATTTTTTGTTTCTCTGTTTGTCTGTTTGTATAGGCTAATCTCCGAAATTGTTAGACCGATTTGAATGAAATTTTGCATGGTGGTACATTATATCCCCAGTCAACATCTTAGATATTTTTAATCCCGGAAAAATAAAAAGTTCCCGTGAGAGTTAAAAATACTACGGAAAAGTTGAAAAAAAACGCGAGCGTAGTCGCGTGCAAACAGCTAGTACATAATAATAGAAGAATAGCGCCTTTTTCATTCAAAGCGGGCTTACCTCCTCAATGCAAAAAATACATGTGACTCAGAGCAAGTTTTTCATATTTTTGGCTGGTAAATTCGACACTTATTTTCATTAATCCTCAGTTAACGATTAAGTGAACTGTACTTTAGTAGATTGTATCATAAGGGAGCAAAATAATATTTTTACGGCGAGGGCGCTTTTTTGAATCCAGAGCGAAGTGAGGGATTCTAGAGTAGAATCCCGAGCGTAGCGAGGGATTCTTTAGTAGAATCCTGAACGTAGCGAGGGATTCAAAGTACGTCGCCAGAGCCAAAAATATATTTTGCGCCCGAGTGATACACTCTACTTTTCATCACCTACTATGAGAAAATAAAAGCGCCTCATATTTTATTGTAATATTATTATTTAATAAAACATAGAGTAACAACTAAATTGAAATTAAAGGTTGTTTAGTTTTGGCTAAGTACTGGAAGTAGGCCAAAAACACAGATTCTGAAAAATTCTTGGCGCTTCTTGCATTTCTCCATTCAATAAAATTACCATAGGCTTTCATATATTTCTCCCGGGATTTTGCAGGTAATAGATTATCCATCACATTTCTTGCGTCAGTTCTAATGCTTTCAGGAGTTAATTCTATACTTTCACTGTCACTTAAAGAACTCATTTTTCAAAACAAAACAAAACAATGAATTTCTAACAATCCGTGAAAATTTACGAAAACGCGGGCTGTAGTTCGCGCTTTTTTAATTTGTTTTTTTTTTTTTCATTCATCCGGCGGCGTGACTATGGGCCGTCGTACCAGCCAGTCTTTATTCAAACAATATTTGCGTTTGATTTCTTTGGTGCTGAACACTAAGATGTTCCAAATTCAAAAAGTGCGCGGCAAAGATAATTGCGGCGCACTTATAAAGAGGATTAAAAACTCATTACTGCCCGCTAAAAGTTTCTTATAGAAAACACCACCTTTGGGGTGCTTTGGGTGCACATAAAGGCGAACCAAGTCGTCCTTTTCGAATAGATGGGATGAAAAATATTTTATTATCAACTAGCCTCCCGCCGCGGCTCGCTCGCGGTAATAGTTTTTCCCGTGGGAATGAGGAATTTTCCCGCGGTAAAAGTTAGCCTATATTCTTCCGCAAGGTGTATCCTATCTTTGTGCCAACTCCGCCCGCTTTAACAATAACTCCCGTGGGAATGAGAAAATTTCCCGCGGTAAATTGTAGTCTATGTTCTTTCCTAACGTCTATTCTAAGTTTGTCCCAAGTTTCACCAAAATCGGTTCAGTACTTTCGGAGCATTTTCAATTATTAGGACAATTTTACGTATTTTTTTACACCTTGGGTTAGATGATTGAAGTTTTAGTTTGAAAATAAAATATAGCCTATGTTACTAATAGGGTGAATGTAGCTACACAACAGTGAAAGAATTTTTAAAATCGGTTCAGTAGTTTCGGAGCCTATTCGATGCAAACAAACAAACCTTTCCTCTTTATAATATTATATTATTATTCGTTACAAACATACACACATACACACACACACACACACAAAAATACAAATCTTTCCTCTTTATAATATTAGTATAGATTAGTATAGACTAGTGGCTTTGTGAACTATGTTAAACTTAATACTCACGAGTTGCGTGCGACTATAGACGATAATTTCTAATACTTAAAAAACTACCACTAAAAGGTCAAGTTTAAGGCTTTAGTTAGCGTGACTAAAATCATTTTCAGTAGATCGTATCGAGTCAATTTAACTTTAATTTTTGACGTTTTTGGTTCAAGCTATTTAGTTCATCCGGATAACCTTGAACGTTTAATATTTATTTGACTTCTATTCAAAATTTAAGAGCAGTGGAGTAGGTAATCACCACCTTTCTCTGTCCATAGCCAGTTCCTTGACTTCCAACGACACAACTCCAACTTTTTCATTCACTTGGTCTAAAAATATGCGTCTTGGTTTTTCACGTCCTCTTTTGCCTTCTATCTTTCCTTCCATTATTGCTCTAAAGAAGTTGTCGGTCATATCAGGTGTCCCAACATTTTCCTCTTCTATTTTCCACGGTCCTTAACAAATTTCTCTTTTCTCCTACCATTGCTAGAACCTCCTCTCTTTCCGTCCAACTAAACCTCATCATTTATCGTTGTTAATATTAGTTTGTTTGTCACCTTAAATATATAATTGTACTTTATTTTTTCAAAATGTTTGATTTGGGTTTCAATTTCGTAGTCTCGTGGGCTACTGAAACAGAACTCAATTTCAAACTCTATACATTCTGAAATACGTGTCTGTCACCACATTTATTAACATTGTCGCGGCGTGTACGAACTTTTTTGAGAATATGTGGAACATGTGGTAATAGCGAAGACGTAGTAACTTATTCGTGATTTGAGTTTGAAACCAGTTCTAATTCAGTAGCGCCGTGTAAGAAGGCACTAAGTCCTCGTAGCCTAGTTGGTAGTACGTTTGCCTACCGAGCACAGGGTCGCGGGTTCGAATCCCGCCCAGGGCAAACATTCGTGTGATGAGCACTTGTGTTTGCCCTGTGTTTGGATGTTGTATATTTATATCAGCTGTCTGACACCCATAGTACAGGCTTTGCCTAGTTTAGATTGGGGGTGTGTGAGATGTCCCACATATTCCCACAAAGAAAGTTAGTCTTATTCAAAATTTAAAACTTTATTGTTTTTCAATTCAGAAGTTTATTTGATATAAATTCATAATTTATTGAAGTAGGTAATTCACATCATTTTCTTTTGTCATGGTCACACATCAAAGTCTCGGGATCTTTCTCACAAATGAAAGAAGCTCTCTGATCGCAGGTAGAGTCATCCAAAAGGCCGCTCTTATACATTCCACCGCATCTTTGCTTGCCAAAAGAATTCGGTTCACCTGGGCTCCACTTTTCATACCCTGCATCCCTTAATGTATCACCTGAAAGAGCAAACAAAACACAAATAAAATGCTTGCTTACTTGTCGAGTGAGTTTCGAGGTTAAGGTACCTTATCAAAATTATTAAGCCGCCGATGGCTTTTCTGACAACACTCGTTTAACGAATACATCCGTAGATAGTAGCCAGGACCATAATATTAAGAATCAATTTTGTAAGACTTCAAAAATGGTGGGTCGATTAATTAACACTGAGGAAGTTTTGAATCCGAAAAACCGTAGTAAACGTAGTTTCTACGACGACTGCACCTAACTGGACCGTGCTGCCAGAGACACGACGGATACAAAACAGTATAAAAAATTAAAAATACCCAGTCACAAAACCGTTACTTGATCCCTTCAACAACTAGAAAAGTGCTGATAATCTTCAAATCATCATCATCATCATCTCAGCCGAAAGACGTCCACTGCTGGACAAAGGCCTTCATCTCTTCGATCTTCAAATAGCCGAAGATATTTCTTGGATCATGGCTAAAAACACTCTCGATTGTGACACCTTGCAAACAAAAAAACGACCAAAATTGGCGCATGCGTTTAGGAGCTACAGTGCCACAGACAGACAGACAGACAGACAGGTCAAACTATAAACCCTCTTCACTTTTTAAAACTTTCACGGTTGTTTTCCCACCATCCCGTTTTAAATCTTAATAGTTATGAACACCCCTCTTTTTCGTCGGGGGTTAAAAATAAAAGTGATTGGAGTTTTCAATCAGTTCTTTCGTTCAGTTTTCAGTTCCGATGGGTCAATGGGCTTACCATGTATAGTCCTCCAGTCACCGGGTTCATCAAAGTCGTTAAATCCAACGAAAGTTATGGCCGCGTTGTAGTCGGGAGCGTTCGTTGGCATCGGACCCTTGTTGAATATATCCTTCAGGCATTGCATCTCAACTTCGCTGTTTATGACTGCTAGATGACCACCTGTGTACAAAGTAAAGTTAAGTATATTATTATTAAATACCAGCTTTTCGCCCCGTGGCTCCGCCCCGTTAATTTTTTTTCCGTGGGAAAGAGGTTTTTTTTTCATTCTCTCCGTATGAACAATACTTGGACTTCAACGAACATTAAAAAAAGAATTTGTAAAATTGGTCCTTATATATTTGCATATTGCCTCCACGACATAAAATTTTCTGACATTTAATTTCGACAGTGGCCTCAATTCTGGCGTGGCCGCTAAAATCTCTTATTTTAAGTTGTTGGTCTCTTACATACACGACGAAAAATCTTTCGAAATTAAATCAAATCAGAACACCGTCTTCCGAAAATTTTACACATTTTTTTCCCTTACCTTCAGCTATACACGTCATGTAAGCTCGAGACCAAGTGCGAGGGTAGCGATGGAACTTGTAGCATTTCCCCGTGCGCTTATCCAAGTTATACTCTGAAAATAAAATAAAAAAAATGTTAAAAATTTACCTAACTACAACAAACTTCACTGCTGATAAGGATTCCCTCTTAAAAATATAAGAGAACAGCCCACTGCTGCAAAAGTTATGAGTTATCAAATTCTTCACGTTTGGCAAAAGTTTGGCAAATACAATAGATTTTTCCTTTTTTTTAGATCTTGTCATTTTAACTATGGCTGGACACGGACAGTCTGGTCCTTGATACTTATTTAATTTAGCGAAATGTTGGTTTTGTAAAATCTTACTACCTATACTTAGAAAACCTTCTGAATTGAATTTATTGAATCTGTCTAGTCCGAATTCGAACCTATTTAATATAATCTTTATAAAAAAAAAGTTTTTCTTTTTATTCGTCTATTTCTCTATTATGATGATCTTATTCTTAAAACTCGGTTAAGTTAAAAATAAAAAATTACAGAAATAGAAAATAAAGACCAAGTTTACTTTTGACGTCAAGAAAGAAAAATAAGTTATCCCCAGGGAAAAAATAGTATAGTGATTAGTGATGTAGTAAATAGGCAAAATGTTAATAACTCCCAAGAAAATATGGGAATTATACGAAACAGGAAACCCAAACATAGAGCAACGCACGGATTCATGATCAAATGAACGAATCTATAGGAAACCTTTGAAGTGGCTCACACGTTATATGCCTATTGAACTATCAAGGGAACGAGGAGTGACGTAACGGAAGATCAAACAAAACGGTCGCGTACTTTGAGTTTCGAAATAGGTATAACTATTCCGAAAATATCTCATATTTTAATCATTAACGCGCTAGTTTGTGAGGCTGTTCATCTGATTCTTCTCCTTCTTCTTCTTAGTCGATACACTCTTGCCAGAGTGGTCGTGGTCATCATTTTGAATCGCGATGATTGATGATCTTGGTAAGACGGCCTGAAACTTTCCGGATGCATTCGTAAACTGAACACTCAGTTGCGGCCTTTATTTGTTCTGTCCACCTCATTGGCTATCTGCCACGTGGTCTGGTGCCTTCAACTTTCCCCCGTACCACAAGACGCTCTGTGGAGTCACTACTACGACGAGAGATATGGCCGAAAAAGGTCAAAATTTGAGACTGCACTGTGGTTGATAGACGCTGTCTGATGCCAAGTTCTTTTGAGGCGTAACAGATTTTGGTGAAAATATACAATGTCATAGCTTTTATTAACTACTAATAGAGAGGTATTAAACATCAGCAGGGTATTTGAAATATGTCATAGATGCCTTAAATGCGATTCGCATCATCTTCGTGTGCTGATTTAGTAAGCGCCTAGAAATAAAGTTTAATAAATTTCAATTTCAATTTATTTATTTTTAAACAGTACAGTTGTAGTAAAGTTTCGGTAATGACAAATTTCGCAATAAAACGTAGCCTATGTCCTTCTCAAAGTTCTATTCTATCTCTGTACCAAGTTTCATCCTAATAAGTTACGTAATTTTGGCGTAATAGCGTAACAAACAGACAAAGTTACTTTCGCATTTATAATACCTAAGCAGGCAATAGGGATTAGATAAATTATTTGCATGACTTTTAAAGAGATATGTTCGTTCAAGTTTCTTTAATCATTTGAATTTGAATATTGGCTTCGGCTGTTATTGGTTTCTGTATCGTGTTTGTATCTATTTACATAATTTAATTAAATCCCAATGGTTAGTTTAGAGTGATATGTGTGATCTTTTGTTTATACTGTGGTGTTTGTTTTTATTTTGTGTTGATCCTAACATTTTTGGAGAATAACCAGCTGGATAGTTGATTGACTGATTTACTAAATTAGCTTCGAAAGTCATGTCATACTTTAGGTATAAAAATAACATTTTATCATTTTCTTGCTGTCATTTCATTAATCTCTATTGTTCATAATTTCAATACTAATATATATTTGAAATCTTCATTTTCCCTTTTTCTTGATAACTTTCAAAATATCCATTCATACCAAATTCTGCAATTTCGTTTATCTATTTTTTTCAAATAAATAACAATTTTACTAACTTTCGCCACTTTGCAATATGCCAAAGGCAAACTGTGAATTGCCTAGTCACTATATGAAAAGCCAAACGAATAGTGATCTGTCCACTCCCAGCGCTTTTGTGTCAAAATAACAACAATGGCGGCGTAATCTACAGCTGTTTGCGAAAAAAAACTCTCCCTATATATTAAAACTTAATTAATTATTTACTATTGTATGTCAAGAAATTTGTGATCAGTATAATACATCATTCAACTCCATTATGCCACGTTGCTTATTGAGAAGAGGAATGTATTCTACAATTTCACCTTCGGCATAATACAGAATGGCTAGCGTTTGCAAAATGGCGAAGCATTCTGTAAAATGACTACAATTTTCCGACGACATAACTATATTTAGTTACCAATTGCTTTAGAATTAAATGTAATACAAAAAAGGATCTTACCATTATCAGGTGACCCACAAGAGCTCATTGCCATTCCAGGAACAGTCTTCTTGTAGCAGACATAAGGTAGAGTTTCATTACATCTCGCATCAGCTAGTTCCTCACTTGGTTGCATCACTAGACAGTCTTCTATATTCCCATCGTTGTCTGGTTCGCATTTCATCCAATCATGCTGTATTTCAATCAATGGTACACCTGCAAAAGCGTTTATTAAGAAGATTATGTACAGTACGCGCAAGAGCTTTAGAGCTGTGTTTGTGTATGTTTTCTATCGAGTCAAAATACTTGAATTATGTTTTGAACTCTATGAGGTTCCTAAATATTCCCCTTAAATAACATATATAATTTTTATTTACTTCAGTGCAGTAGATCATGTTATTTTGTTAATCAGAAAACTCGCGTTTAGGTCATGAAATGCAGAGTACGTTTCACTTAATTTTGAGTTAATAGCTATACGTAAGTTTTTGAAATAAAACTGATTATACTCTCGGTTACAAAAGTACCTATGTAAAGAAACGATATGCTACAAAGTTACATTTTAAAATACCACATTATATTTTGTACTGGTGAATTTAAGTTGCGCGCGAACTGTACCTGCACGTTTTTATACAAATTTTATTGTAGACAGTAAGCTCAGCTTATCTTGTCGGTTTTCGAGGTTAACCTATCTCATAAACTATTAAGCCGCCTATGGCTTCTAACATGACTCGAATAACGACTACATCCGTACATAGCAGGGACAAACGACTCCACGTGCTTTCCAAAGCACGGAATCATCTTTTTTTTTTTCAAATATAACTGTTACTTCTCCTTCTGTACAAACGCACAATTTTATAGTTCTTTCAAAGTTTTGGTGTGGAAACTTTGAGCTATAAATACTCGTATAGTTAAGACGACAATAAAAGCTTTCTGATCTGTCCAATTGCGTAAATATTGTACGATTCCGAAAAGCTCGGTAAAATATACAAAAATTTCTAGACAATACAAAATTAAGGTTGCCTATTTATGAAAAATATTTTTTTTACTTAGGATATTACATATAAATGTGCTACATACGAAATAATAATATCGACTTGCAGTAATTCCATTACTTGTTTATGTCCAAGACAAATCTTAGAAAATCTCTTGTAATATTTGCTGTTGTGGGCCGAACGTGACTGCACTAGAGCAAAATAGATTTTCTCTTATATTTTGTCCGAAAAAATGTTCTTATTCTTTCATTCTCTGTTTTAATCAACATAAAATTACAGTGAAACAAAATAATAGAACACCAAAGTTATTTTTCTTTGAATCAGAGTGGGAGATTTTATATTTGCAATCATGATTCTTATCAAAAGTATTATCATGTAGATGCGTGTTATCAAAATGATGTGCTTTTTGTATCTCCTCCTGTTTCCTATCACTACATAGTATAAAACAAAGTCGCTTTTTCTGTCCCTTTGTATGCTTAAATCTTTAAAACTACGCAACGGATTTCTCATTTCGATGCGGTTTTTTTTTAATAGATAGAGTGATTCAAGAGAAAGGTTTATATGTATAATACATACATAATATACTTAAATATAACCCACAATAATCATTTTCCCGTGCGGAGCCGGGGCGGGTCGCTAGTTTATAACAAACTCGTGTCAACAAAATACCTAGTACACTATTATATACTCTGTGCTAAAACATTGAAACAACGATATTATTATTTTTAGGCTTGGTCAGTTGTGCTCGTCTAACTAATTAATAAATAAATAATATGGGCTATTAGCAATGTTTTAACCCCCGACGAAAAACAGGGGTGTTATAAGTTTGACGTGTCTGTCTGTCTGTCTGTCTGTGGCATCGTAGCTCCTAAACGGATGCGCCGATTTTGAACAAGTTTTTTTTTGTTTGCAAGGTGTCACAATCGAGAGTGTTCTTAGCTATGATCCAAGAAAATATCTTCAGCCATTAGAAGATTATCAGCTCTTTTCTAGTTGTTGAAAGGATCGTGTAACGGTTTTGTGTCGAAGTTATTTTTTATTTTATTTTAGTGTTATTATTATTACCTTCAACAGATACATAATCTCCTTTAGAGAACCGTGCGCTTATCCCCGTCCAGATTCCTCTTGGGCAGGTCTCATTCGCGACACTCAGGATCGATTCCCGGAGCGTAGGATTCAAAGGCGATGCCAGAACTGCGCCTGTTGTTGGGTAACAAATTGTGTAATGATTATTACTACCTATTCATTTATATTAATAGGTAAGACAATTAATACGATTCAGAGAAAGCATTCGGAAATCGTTAGCTAATGTTCATTCGAGTGGTATAATTTTATTGCAAAAGAAATTAGTCCAAAAAGCAAGACCCAACTATTTTACTGATTTTAATAGCTTATACATCAGAATAACATATAGGGTACTTTTTACCGCGGGAAAATACACCACTCCATCGGGAAAAAATGTTAAGGCGGAAAGTTCGTGTGCAAATAAGTCACGTCACCCTTTGTGTGTCTTTGCAAACCCTCCCCCCCCCTTAGGTGGCGCACCCCCACTTTGAAAACCTCTGATATATTACGTCTCTTTAGTGTTTAATACCCTTTGGTACGAGAATTCGAGTTTCCTACTCCTTTGACGGAAGTCTAGCGTAATCCTTTGACGGAAGTCTTGCGTAATTTGGGCCGCCACATTTCTGACACAGTTCGTATTAGCAATTAGCAACCCTTCTCTTTGCTGTGCCGTCGTATTCTGGTAAAATTCTTATTTTCACAGAGAAAATGCAATGGACAGTTAGAACTACAATCTCAGAAGCTACGGCCAAGTCGGCCAATAAATTTTAGTCGCAAAAACAAGGAAATACAATAGATAACAGTATAGTGACAATACCTTCGAGCGCACATCGGAGTCTGGCTTCGCTCCAAATGGCTGGAATCTCCTGGTACTTCAGATATCCACCAGCTTCCTTGAAATATGTGTAGTCACATCTGAACCTCTTTGTTTCTGAAACGTCAAATATAATTTTAAGGCCAGCTTTGTTGGGTTTTGGGGTTTGTGGGTCCGACACCTTTGAACGATCAGCCTGGTCTTTAATAATTATATTAGCTGTGACGACATAACTTGGTTTTGTAAAATATACTCCGAAAAAACATTGTAATTTTAATATATAGTTTTTCTTTTCGACAATGTAAAGCGACAAACAAAAGAATATAAAACGTACTTATAATTTTTTATCAGCTCGAAATTTCTGAAGTGCATTTCGCATTTTATTCTTAGAAAATTTAACATGAATGCTATTAGCCAAGTTATTATGACGGTTAATTATAACTTGTAAATCAAGTAAACTAATAATATTCAACTTACCAATACTTGAAACTAAAATTATAACTAAACCAAAATATACTAAAGAATTCATTGTTGTATCGTCGCTCTTACTGATAGAAATGCATTAAACAACTTTATATTTATAGGACATCGTTTAGTTTCTCGTCCAGATTGGTCATTTAAATAATAAGCCTAATTTATTTCGCAAATGTATTACGAAGCAATTTAAGTATATTCGTAGAAAAATTACAAGGAATGCACTTAATCATTTGCTTTTGGCCAGGTGATTATGATAGATAACCAGAGCCCCATTGATGGTACCATGATGCTGACAAGTCCGGTGAAGCTAGATTCGTCGTACTTTCTCGACACAATCATAGTTCAAAAAAATTCCATGATGTTGAGTAGAGGCAGAACTACTAGTCTTCGCGAACCTGATAGAGATGGAAAAACTGCTGTGGGGCAAGCTCCCAAATCCCTCATATGCGGGGCGGGGGCTCGGTAGAGGCACCAAGCTGACACCATGGCTATCCACCCACGTCTGTGCATTCCCGGTTACCGTACTTGCGACTGGGGGCCTACTGAAGCGGGCCGCGTGACACATTCTCAGAATAGAATAGAATAGAAAACTCATTTTATCTTATTTATTCACCGCTTGAAGGCGATGCGCGCAAATAGGAGTGGAAGCTTACTACATACGGATGAGTGGCATCATCAGGCTGGGATAAGAGGTGAAATAGTTCCTGTACCGGGAGCTGATCACCCGTCGGCGCCACTCGCAGACGCCCCCCATATAGATACATAGATAGATGATAGTTAATCTATATAATAAAACTGTAGAGGTCAAATGTCTGTACAATAAAAAAAGATGGAATCCGAGTCAGGAGGATGTAAGAAGTGAAATAGGATATCCAGACAATTTTCTTTTTGTTTGTTTCACTGTCTGCTTGTCTGTTTGTACGGGCTAATCTCCGAAACTATTGGACCGATACGAATGAAATTTTGCATGGTGATTCTTTACATCCCTGGTCAACAACTTGTATACTTTTGATCGCGGAGAATTCAAGTGTTCCCGTGGTATTACTACGGAAAAGTCGGAAAACAACGCGGGCGTAGCCGCGGGCAGACAACTAGTTATAAATATTATTTAAATCAAATAAATTAATAATAATACACTCAACTTACCAATACTTGAAACTAAAATTACAACTAAACCAAAATATAATAAACAATTCATTGCTGTAGCGTCACTCTTGATAATAAAAATGAAATTTAAAACTACTTTATATTTATATGAAATTGTCTTATTTCTCGTCCAGACTAGTTATAGAAAATTAAATAATAAACCTAAATTGATTTATCAATATTATACACGTTAAACAAATTGGAAAGAATAAGAAAATAATGGCTAACGCTATTAAAGTGCAATTGACGAAAGTCGGTTTTATCAAATACTAGCTATCCGGCTACACCCGCGTTGTTTTTTGACTTTTCCGTCCACAGTTTCCCGTAGGAATGAGATATTTTCCCGTAGTAAAAAGTATCTAAGATGATGACCGTGGATATAAGGTAACCATGCAAAATTTCAATTGAATCGGTTCAACAGTTCCGGAGATTAGCCCGTACAATGTAGGTACTGAACCGTATATAAATTGATTTATGATTTCTGATTAACACGTTGACCGGGGATTTAAGGTACCACCAAGCAAAATTTCATTTAAATCAGTCCGGTAGTTTCGGAATTTAGTCCGTACAAACGGAAAAAAATCTGGATAATAATGTTATAGCCATCGCTTCTTACATCCACCTGAATCGGTTTTTAGCATTTCTTTTCTATGTAGGTATAGATTTTTGACCTCTACAGTTTTATTATATGTGTAGTTATCTAAACGAAAATGGAATGGAAAGCAGTTTGATGATACCACGTCTTATGCTAAAATACTCGTAATAGGATTTTAAATGAATATAAGTAAAGACTTTGATATTTTATTTCGGAATATTTTAGGTACTTCTGGTGAAGACTACACCTCTAAAGGAGTGAACCCACAGACGACGGTGGATCTGAGTTTATATACAACCTGTAACACAGATTGCCTCCGCTTTCTATGGGACAGGCTGTATATAAACTCAAAGTGAGCTTTCCCAGTGTGGCTCTTAAGTTTAAAGATATAAGGACATCTTTAGATTCTACCCCCGACGAAAAATAGGGGTGTTAAAACTTTTAACGTCTTTATATCACCGGCACCGACTCCAAGATGAAGTGTATAACAATGTCTACTCATGTTTATATGATGTTACTTCTGTATGTATGTAAGGAATATTAATATTCATTTAAAATTTCTGTGCTTTCAGCTAGATTTTATTTTATTTGTAACCTTTTAGTGTAGGATAGAATCTTTGAAGGAGGTTTTATACATTTTTCAATTTATGTTTTTATTCCTTTTTAGCATGGACTAATATTCTCGAGAGGACTGTCAGTCAATGCCCTAGAAAAATCCTCTCCCTTCCTCTCGAGTATATTGGTTCATGTTTTAGTGAGAATGATAATAAGCTTGACAAGTTACTAACACGAAACTTGAATTTGTTTTGTTTAGTACCTACATTATATGCAGATTTTCTCACTGTCTTTCCTTTACAGTTTAATTCAAATACATTGCTATACTTAATTTGAATATTAAACTACTTATGAAATATACGTACAGTTTTTGAATCACTCCGGTTTCGGTGTTTAGATTCTCAAAATACCACAGAATAAATAATAGTTCTAATTTTATTTTCGAGTTTAGGCTCATTTGATTTGTCTTGAAGAAATATTTATAATATAGCACATGGTGATCACTTGACCGGAGTCTGATGAAGAATTCTGAAGATAATGTAGTGGAACTCTTTAACAACAACTAGTAAGTCCTCGAGTTTGGACTAATTTGGTTTGTCATACTCGTAACAAAGATCTTATTAAAATTTGGATAGTATTTAACCGTACCTCAAATTATTCTCTTGTTCCACCTAAATATCTTCACCAAATTATACTCTTGTTCCACATAAAATGCTAATTGTGCACCAAAACATGCAAACTTGAAACTTCTTGAGTTATCAACTTTGAAAAATTCAAAACTACGGCGGTCGCCGGCCGCTGCCGCGGCACGCTCGCTCCGCTCGCTCGGCTCCCTCCACTCTGTTATTGACATCAGTCAAACCTAACCTAACCAACCGATTTTGGTGGGTAGATTTGGTTTTTTTAGCGGGGGGCTGCGCCCCCCCGTCTCCCGCTTCGGTTCACGCCCTTGTATATTTGGTGCAAGATTAGTATTTTTTAGTGCACGAATAATATATTTGTTGTAAGATTCGATTTTTTGATTAACAGAAAATTATATTTCTTAAAATTTCATCTTATACACCGTGAAATTGAACTGGTTGTTTATCCGCAAATAGTGGTAGTACTGAAACTGTAGTAGTAGTCATGAAACTGAACAGCTTTCCCCAAGGAACATAGGTTGAAATCTTAAAAAATAATGTTTAACTTTTCATATAAACTTCAGTCACGTGACCGGCTACTTTGTATGACAAGTTGAATTTTAATTTTAGTATATCATCCTATGTTCCTTATGAAAACTTGTTCAGTTTTAAGAGTACTTCCATTGTAACGAGGTGCTTTGCAATCCCATTTAACATTTCTTTTTCATCTAAATTAGAACATTCAATTTTGGAATTCATTCGTCATTCATACGTCATCTTCGTGCTTTTGTTTTCAGTTTTTCCCTTGACCTTGGTCTAGACGGTCGTGTTTCGTAATTCTTTTAATTTTGTAAAGTTTAAGCTTCTTTATACCGCTGAGCTACGCATTACGCATCCCTGTACTCGTATTGTACCTATATAACTTCAGTGCTAAAGTGGCGAATAAAAAAACAGTTGAATTTCACGGCGAATTTTAGTTTGTGAATAGCTAACTGGTGGGGAATAATTTTTAAAATAAAAATTAATAGCTTTCGTGCCTCATACGACTTTAAAGCACATTGGAAATGAACCTGTAATGTAAAAATTTCGTTTTTACTTTTTGACTATTTTTACAAAGGTTAAGCTATCAGATCGTCTTTGTATTAGGCTCAAATTGTAGCTGACAAAATTTTCCACAGCTGTTTTTCACAAATTTTTGATCTTCATCATTCTTCGTTTCCAAAATATCGAGCGTCAAAAGCAAGATTGCGGAAAATATTGTTTTTTTTTTCGTTATTTATTAAGCTATAACATTTAATTTTGTTAGTTTTTCGAATTATTCTTTTTGCACCTTACAGCTCTTGTGAATAAGCGTCTTTTGAGTCATTTTTTAATATCATAATATAAGGGATTTTTTTTAATAGACCTATGCTTGTGTCGAAAAGGTACGACCAATCAATCTTCACTGAATTCTAATAAGGGAATCGCACCAACCCCACACGAATAAGGAGGTAAATAAAATTAACTAGGTAGATCATTGTTTATGTATGTAATACAAATATTTCAATATACTGTAAAACGTTAAAGCTAAATACAACTAAATAGGTATTTTTTATTATTTGTCGTTGTTCTGTTACAAATAAGTGTTGTTTTGTAAATTGTTGATCGTTAATATTTGTAATTGCCAAAGCCAGAACATGCGGTTGGACATTCGCACTACGAATTTCACCCCTGTCGCTATGGAATATGGGCGCTCTTAAGGTCAACATGTCCAGCCGTAAGTGCTGGCTACTGTACATTTGGTATTATTTTTTGATCTTTACTTTCACATTACATCTAATAGCTTTATTTCTATAACATCTTCACTTCCTACTCTCTTCACACATTAGAGTCTCTGGGTCCTTTTCACAGATGAAGGTTGCTCGTACATTGCAGTAGCTGTCGTCAAATTTTCCACTCTTGAACATTCCTCCACAGTACTGCTTCCCGGAGGGTTGGCCTGGCTCCCACATCTCGAAGCCTGCCTCTTGGAGAGTCTGTCCTGTTGAACAAAGCAAAAAAGAACATATAACTGTTAGCTGGGAGATTGAAACTGTATTATTACACTAGGCGTGATTCAGGAAATTATAATATGTGTCACCTCACTAGCAGCTGTCAATTCTGTGGTTTTACCGCGAACGTATATCTTTTACCTTTTCACTTATTGCTTTTAAACAAGATAATTAAACTAGCTTTGATATTAAATTCCTAATATTCCTAAGCAAATTTACGATAAATTCTTGCCGTGTTTCTACGCCTGTTCCTCTACGTAGGTACAGTAGTGGTAGAGGTAAATTTCATAGGGCTTCTGTACTTCTAGATGGTAGGTATTTCACTACCGATCGTCTACAAATTTCGACAACAAGTGCAATGTTAGCATTTTTTTGTTAAATTCAGTTTTGGGATATTTTTCGGTACCTTCCGAGTTCCACAGCTCACTCAGCCACTTCTTTTATTTGGCATTCGGTGACTAGGGGCTGATAAAGATAAAAATATCCAAGATGGTAAATCATTAGCAAACCCCTCTGGTTTGGACTCATTTAATTTGTTCTTTTTTGTCTAAGCGTACTTCTTTTAATTTAGAAACAAAATTATATGAAGTACTTAGTAAAAGAAGCGTTAAATAATTTCTTTGAGCTTGTACGGAGACTTGGTGGTACCCTGTATGCTCCGGATAGCTAGGGAGACGTGGGTTCAAGTCCCTGCCCAAGCTCAATGATTTTCATTTTTTGCTTCGATAGTAAATATACGGTAACAGACGACATCTGTTGAAAAATCAAAACACTAATAAAAGCGTTTATTAGCTTTACAATTACTGAATCTGATAAAAAGTATATCAACTTAAAAAAAAATCCACAGGGATAGGATCTTTACCAAACAGAAAAGCATTTTACAAAGAAATATCTTACCATGAATTGTCCTCCATTCTCCGTTCATGTCCCAATCGTAAAATCCTATGAAAGTGATTGATTTGTCTGCGTCCGGGGCATTGTTCGGCATGGGGCCTTTGTTGAAGAGGTCTTTTAGAATTTGATCCTCTACTTCGCTGTTAGGTATAGCCAGGTGACCACCTGTTAAGAGAAGGTAAGTGTTAGAAGTAAACATGCATTTAGTAATAAAGAAATAAATATGTGGGACATCTCACACACTGAAAATTTTTGGGGGAAATAGTGTAATAGTTATATTCATATTACAATCTTTATTGTCCATATCAACAAATTGGAAAGGCATTACTTAGTAAAAAGATACTATTAATCATCTTTAACATAATATTTCATAATTAACTTACATTAAAAACTAATTTAATGACTAAGTTTTTCGATAACAATAATTAACTAACGAAATAGTGTATAAAGAGCACACATGGATAGCGTTTCCCTATAATTGAGATAGTGAGTCACTATTATTAATGGCATCGTATTAATTATGGTTAACCTCTATTGATCACAATGTGAACAAGTCTATAAAATCTTACCCTCAGCTTTGCAGGTCAAATACGCTCTTGACCAGATTCGAGGGACTGTGTGGAACTTGTAACACTTCCCTGTACGCTTGTCAAGTTGATACGCTGAAAAAAAGTAAATAATTATCTTCATAAAGTAAAAGTATGATAATTGAACTACCTATAGCTAGGCAGTCTACATTTTGTGTTCTATTAAACCAACTAAAATCTTATACGGGTGCGGTGAGTCTGGTTCGCTTGCGGATCTCATCATTTCTGATTCGATCACACAAGAAAACTCCAAGCATTGTCCTCTCTATAACTCTTTGGGTGACTTTGAGCCTTCTTATGAGGCCCATCGTAAGCGACCACGTCTCAGATCCGTAAGTCATCACTGGCAACACACATTGGTCAAATACTTTGGACTTAAGACACTGCGGTATGTGGGATGATAATATTCCGCCGTCCAGCCGAGTTGGACTCGACGACTGAAGTTAGGTCTACCTAACTGGACTAGTGTTTGTCCCAGGTAGACGTAATGATCTACGACTTCGAGAGCAGAGTCCCCAACTTTTATTGAAATTTGTTTACGGAATCATACATTATATATTCAGCAATGCTATTCTGTAAAATTTAAAACTCATCTCACTTTTCACTTCGATTTTCACAGTCACTTCGATCGTAAATTCGCACGTACGGTTTTTCGTATTCTGTAAGCTCAAGACAGGTGAGGTGATAATCGAAAACTTTGGCGGGACCTAGAGATGTGGTAAATCTTTGCGTTTTTGAAATCGATGTGTTAATCTCATTTTGTTCGTCTAATTAGACACTCTTCGGCTTAATATTATATTTAAATACAATCATTGAGAAAGAGTCAATGTTTTTAAAAGCTTTTATTTAACTTGCACTGTAAGCGGGCGGAGTTGGCACAAAGATAGAATAGACCTTGCGGAAGAATATAGGCTAACTTTTACCGCGGGAAAATACCTCATTCCCACGGGAAAAACTATTAACGCGGGCCGAGCCGCGGCGGAAAGCAAGTTAAGTAATAAAATGTAAAAATGTCCATAGTTTTTTGGAAAAATTTAAAACTTGGATGTATAAACATCAAACATTTTGCCTATCCGTGTAGTTAATAAAGTTTGTTTCTGTAGATCGATATTAGCGCCACCGCGTGAAAGTGGCGGCGAGATGAACTATTTCAAGTGAGATTTTTGACGTTAAATGGTATTCTGTAAGGATTTCGCCCTCATCTCACGTTTCACATCGCAACTCACTTTCGATTTTACATGTCAAAATTCTCACCAACTTTGTTGTTACGGATTTAGATGTGAAAGAAGATTAATTTGTGTGTTTGTTATAAATTTGGGAAGAAAGCTTCGGTAAGCATCGTAAAATATCAAGAAATAAGTGCAGAAAACAATACGAAGTTATAGTTAAATTATAATTATAATTTTAATTTAAGTTTGCGATTGTTTTAGATGGCTCGTTCATTTTCTAAGATTTGCTTATTAAAGGAAGCTTACAAAATAGATATTTCAAGGAGTCGTCGGCAAGCGCAAATCCTGCGAAACCTTGTTCTATTTGCCAGGGCGGATGAAATGTCGATGTTTATCGTCTCACCGAATATCTAATTGAACAAGTAGAAAATGATATAGCGCCTTTACTAAGAGAAACAAGGCGAAAAGGAAAAGGATTATCCACAAGGATCAAGGTTTGCTTGTTATGCCTGTTAAGTAGGTAATACCTACACGATAATGAAGAAAATTAAATTTTCAATGTAAAAATATATTACAAATTTTATTTCAGTTACTATGTGCATTAACATTTGTAACCCTTGTGAGACCTAAAGATGATGAAGAAAGATTTTATTGCCGCAAGGGTACGAGTACATTCATTCGCTGCATTCCACTAGCTAGGGTGTCGGGCACGTAACGCTATTGTACGGTCATTTGCATGGACAATTGACCCCCTTTTCTTAGTTGCTGTTACTAAGAGGGGGTCGGTTTTCTATGTAGCACACTTCTAATGATGGCAGAATGACGATGTTTGGGAAAATTATGCGTCACTCATGCATGGAATGTTCAAGTGGTAAGTAAATTGTATAGTAAGAACAAACACAACAAGTTTATTATCCAAGAATTTAATATTTACATATATAAACTTAATACTACAACATTTAGTGATATCCTATCCTATCCTAATAAAATAATAAACACGAAAGTTTGTGAGGATCTATGTATGGATGGATCTTTGTTACTCTTTCACGAAAAAACTACTGAATGGACTTTGATGAAACTTTACAAAAATATAGCTTATACTTTTGAACAACAAATAGGCTATCTTTTGGTGCGAGAAAGTACCTCATCCATACGGGGAAAAATTATTAACGCGGGCGGAGCCGCGGGGCGGAAAGCTTAATGTTACGAGGGCGGGTTGATAAGTACTTAGCCTAAAAGTAAAACAATTTATTTAATGAAACGAAACTATTTTTATTTTTCAATATAATCTCCTAGAACCTCAATGCACTTGGACCATAGATGTTCCAAAGCCTTTATGCCATCTCTAAAATGACTTTCATCGAGGTCTTAAAAATAGCGGTCCACCGCATACTTAACGTCCTCATCAGTCTCAAATTTTTGTCCCCCTACAAATGTTTTTAGTTTAGGGAAAAGGTGAAAGTCAGAGGGTGCTAGGTCTGGCGAATAAAGCGGGTGTGGAAGCAAATCATGATGCAGTTCGTCGATTTTCGTCATGGCAGTGACGCACGTGAGAACCCGCAAATTGTCTTGGTGAAAGATGATTTTTTTTCTAGCCAACCCCGGTCGTTTTTCACGAATGGATTCTTGTAATTTGTCCAAAAGATTTGCATAATAATCGCCAGTTAACGTTAGCCCCTTTGGAAGGTAATCGATCATCAAAATTTATTTTGCATCCCAGAACACTGATTTCATTACTTTTCCTGCAGATTTCACGGCCTTTGCCTTCTTCGGAGCCGAAGTTCCTGCCTCTGTCCACTGTTATGACTGATTTTTTGTTTCTAGTGTATAGTGGTGAACCCAAGTCTCGTCAGTAGTTACAAATCGCCGCAAAAAATCAGTCGTATCAGTCTTCAAACGATCTAAACATTCTTGCGACATTTGCATTCGAATTCGTTTCTGATCAACCGTGAGCAAACGCGGCACCCACCTTGCCGATAATTTTTTCATACTTAATTCTTCACTTAATATGTGAAGTGTCCGTTCTTTTGAAATGCCTAGTACCCCAGCTATTTCGTATAATTTTAATCGCTGGTCTGTTAAAACCATATCATGCACTTAGCGGATCATTTCTAGTGTGGTGACACTTTTGGGGCGGCCGGAACGATGTTCATCTTGAACGCTTGTACGGCCCTTTTTAAACTCGGCCACCCATTTTTTTACTGTTGCATATGATGGAGCACTATCACCTAAAACGTTTCGCATTTCTTGAAAAAACTCAAAACTCTTCATTCTTTTCATATTCAGAAACTTAATCACCGCTCTTTGTTCGATTTCATCCATTTCTCAAAAATACCGAAACAGCACTTTTTCAAAAATTGGTCTACGACAACATATTCGCGTGAGGGTAGGCTAACTACTTATCAACCCGCCTACGTATTTTATTTGTTACAGATTGTTGATGCTGATTTAAATATACTGCATGTCGATGCCTCTGTGGTGCTAGTCATGACAGCTTTATATTTAATAACAGCCTATTAAAAAACCATTTGGAGGACCTGACAAACTCTGATGAAGTTGTATATCTGTTAGGTAAATAATTATTTTAATAATTATAAATGAAAATTATTTAACATTATTCAGAAACAAATGTCTACTTTATACATTACAGGGGATTCTGGGTAGGTACGCACAACGAACATACATGATGACTCCAGTTCTTGGAGCTGAGGAAAATACTCCTGATGGATATTATAACAAACTAAATGCAACAGCGCGAAATACTGTTAAAAGGACCTTTTCAGTACTGAAAGGTCGATTTCGCTGTCTTCTTGTACAAATAAATGAGTATGGCGCTCTAGGTTCTAACTTATAATAATATTGTACATATAATATTAAACAACACTTTATTGCCTAGAATTAATAGCTTCGGCAAGAGCCTTTAGGCCTTCTCCCAGTACTATATTCGCTTGCGCTGTCAAGCGTTCTCGCTCGCCAGATTGCTCTAAAACCACTATGAGACGACGGTCCAGTTCCAAGCGCTGTTCCTCCACCCTGAGAAATTTCTCGGTAAGGCTCTCAAAATGAGACCGGCGCTGGGATGGAGGAGACCGAATAAGCCCTCTTCTGCGACTGCGTGGCTCTGAAATTAAATAAATTAACAATGTGTAATACTACTTTGCTTTTTACTTATTTGTATTGTTCCTGGCTTAGAAGTGGACCAACACGTCCAACGTATCTTATTTTATTTTAGGCACAACCTCCAGCACACCACCAGTTCTACGGCGAGCAGCATTTCTAGCTGCGGATTTTTTAATAAACTGCATTTTTTTATCAGTCTAATACTGTCTTAAAGTTGAAACAAACCACGTTTATTAATTGCAGAAAAGAAATAATTAGACAAAAATTTTCAGCCACAAAAAGCGTATATAAGAAAAATAAACTTCTCTCTCATACCTTTATCCATTTTTGTTTGGTTTTGATCGATCCACAAACACTATTCAGTTTTTTTTTCAGAGCCTCCCATTTTAAATTGGAACGGCTTTTCGCTCCCGAATTCCTTGAGTAGCTCTTAGCCAGGTAGTGGTTGGCTTCCAAAAATTGGATCAAGGTCTCAACTTGCGCGGCTGAGGGGTGCGTAGAGCGCGACTCCATGCTATAATTTACAATTATTTTTTATTAATGACGACACTGCTATTTGATAACTATAGTAATAATACACTTGTAAAAAACTTAAAATACTTACGTTTAATTCAAATATCGCAATGAATTTGAAATTAAATAACACAAAAAAAACACTTCATCACCCTTCAAGTCGACGTTTCAAACTTTTTTTACTACAAGGAGAGGCAACATGATTGATGTTTAAATCTCAAAGTTTAAAACTCTTTCCATAAAAACTATGTAATTTTTTATATTTTATTTCTAAAAACATTGACTGTAGCTCAATGATTATTGTATATTATACTAAGATATAATATTAAGCCGAAAACTTTGTAACTAGACGAATAAAATTAGAATGACACATCGATTTTAAAAGCGCAAAGATTAACCGCATCACTAGAACTTGTCAAAGTTTTTGATTTTCACCTCACATCACTTGACCTTTTAGAAGTTACAGAATACCGAAATACATACATGTGAGTTTACGATCGAAGTGAAAGATGAGTCGAAAGATGAGTTTTTTTTTAAGGCCTTTTAGACTACACAATATTTTGGAATATACTACGTTAATTATATTAATAAAAAATATGGAAAATAATTTTAACTTTTATTTATATAAAGATATTCAGTAAGTTAATGTTATAATGTACCTCTAAAAATGATTCCTACTAAAATTGAAATTATCTATGCTAATATTAAAAAGAAAAAATGTTATTATTTGTTTGTTTAATTTGTATTGAATAAGCTCCAAAACTACTAATCCGATTTCAAAAATTCTTTTCCTGTTGGGAAGCTATACTATCCCCCGCTAACATAGACTAAATTCCTCTTTCCCACAGGAAAAACTGTTAACCCGGGCAGAGCCGTGGCGGGAGGCTAGGAAGTAATACTTTGAAAATTTAAATTCAAAATAAATTACATAGGTATTGTACAATACAGTGTAATAGGTACTTTATTAGGAAACGTCAAAATCTCACTTGAAACAGTTCATCTCGCCGCCACTCTCACGTGGAGGCGCTAGCATCGCACTACATAAGTTACAGAATACCAAATCATAATCTCACTTGCGAATTCACGCGTGACTTTCGATTTTGTTTTTACAGAATAGCATTGCTGGTTACATATTGTAATGTCAGAAAACATAATGCCTTTACCTAAAATGCATGAGCTTAAAGTACCCGAAATCGAAATACCTTATTATTCATAATACCTTAATCCGTACTGGATCTTACTGTATAATTCCGAAATTTGAAATACTAATATTTATTATTTCAGTTTTCAAAATTCCGAATGTGAAGTGCATTGAGTTAGATGGAAATGACGTTGAAAAATAAATCATAATTTTGAAATAAAGTTGTCTCCTTGTTTTATTTTTACCAGACTTATCAATCCGTCCTCGTATCTAAATACCTAAATACGAGGACGGATTGATAAAGCTCAGGCAGGAAACATTGAGCTGATTACGATGAAAATTTTGCAACTCACTGTCATCCGGTGATCCGCAAGCGTTCATTGCCATTCCAGGCACTTGCTTTTTAAAGCAAAGATATGGCAGAGTGTCATTGCAGTTGGTATCAGCGAAATCTCCTACGGGAAGCATCACCAAACATCCTTCTTTATTCTGCTCATTGTCCGGCTCTCAATGCATCCAAGTATGAGGAATGTCTGCTAGACTAACGCCTGTGGAAATGAGAATAGCAAAACTCTGATCAAGACCATACGTCAAACCCGTGAACGTGGTGCAGTTTTAATTTTTTCTACTTTGACTGGTTGCCTTCTTCAAATTGCATATTTTCGTTTGCACTCTTTGTTATAGTTAATCAAATTGTATAAAATAATAATTTTTGTAAAATATTTTTGAAAAGATGCAACGCCTGTGGAGTTTCTTCCGGCGGGTTCTTCTCCACAGAAGACAGCCAAATTGTGAACCCGCCCCGACGTCGAAAAGTGATTTGTAAAATCTTACTTCGAATAAAACATTTTTCATTTCATTTCATTTCACCATGGTTCAAGAAAACAAGGTCTTACAATTAGACCACGTAACTGACACAAGGCTACATCATTTCTACGTCTTTTTGCCTGTTCATCCTTGTCGAATGCATGTAATAGACAAGGATGGACAGCGCAAAATAACGTAGGCTTGTGTCGTAGACCTTGTTTTCTTGGACCATGGATCAAGACATCACATAGATTTTAAAAGACATTTATTCACAGCACACAAAACACAAAAGAATATACACGAAGCAAACAAATAAAAGGATTGCCTGGCAGCAATTGCTACCTTAGCAATAAGGCGGCCTTTTGTACACCTGTGTTGTTGTAATTAAGTTTTATTGTATTTTTTTGGTTGCAATAAAGTAAATTCTATTATATTCTCTTCAATATAAGGAACACAAAACAACAAAACAAAATTATGCGATGTTCTGCACTCTACGAAAGGGCTGGCTATAGCTCAATATTGGTAGTACCATGAATATTGGATACTCGAGTATATTGGTTCATGGTAGTACCTACTGAGTAGACACTAACTGATACTCGTACAACGCTATTTTTCTAAAGGTGTTGCTGTAATTTTTCATACGTAATAGTTTGCTGCAGTATTTTCCTTTCGGCAGAAAAAATAATAAAAATATATTTTTGCTATAAGGTTACAAAAATAAACGCTTGCGCACCTTAATATATCCTGCGCATCTGACCGCTTCCGTCTAATGGACTCCATCATCACAAAAATAAAATTAAAAATTACATACGCAGGATCTAAACACCTAAAAATAAAATAATTAACGTATTAGGTTTCTCACTAAGATTATAAAGTGTAGGTTGAATGTTAATTTAATTTTCCTAATTAATTATTTGCTTCAGCAAATTTTCACACAAGAAAATTTCAATAATAATCCCGATTTAGCTCCGTAATATTAGGGTCGCTCGCTCGCTATATTATTAAAAGACTACCCTTTCGCCGCGCAACCAATTTCAATAGTCTATAGCTATACTAATAATTATTATAAAGAGAAAAGGTTTGATTGTTTGTTTGCACCGAATAGGCTCCGAAACATTGAACCGATTTAAAAATTATTTTACTGTTAGGAAGCTACATAATCCCTGAGTAACATAGGCTATATTTTATTCAAATAAAATTAGGGATCCTTACCAAAACTTCAATAATGTAACCCAAGGTGTAAAAAAGTACGAAAAATATTCCTAATAATTGAATAGGCTCCATAACTACTGATCCGATTTTGGTGAAACTTTGCACAAAGATAGAAAAGACCTTGGGAAAGAACATAGGTTACAATTTACCGCGAAAAAATTTACATTTCTACGGGAAAAAATGTAAAATCGGGCGTAGTTGGCACAAAGATAGAGACTTGCGCGGCGGAGCGCGGGCGGAGCTGCGGCGAGAAGCTAGTCACAGATATTTAAGCTCTGTATCATATTTTTCGTATCATTTTAAATTGAAGCTTTGTAAAGGGGCCTGTCTCTTGTCAAATCCTTGCAAATCTTGCTCCTTATTTAATTTATTTGTATCTTACCATCGTACGTGATGGGATTAAGGGATACTAGAATGTAATTTTATTGGCATGTCTTTGTGACGTACGAAATCAGCTGGTGAATACTTAAGGGGACATTTAATTTGAGCAATATTTTCAGGTCTATAGTTTCACTAGTTATGATGGTGTTCATTGCAACCAAAAATAATCCACTGTTGAACAAAGGATTCTCATTTTGGTCTGCTCACACTGAATCTACTCATACATTCATCCATAAAGTCACGCCTCTTTCCCGGAGGGGTAGGCAGAGACCACTTCCTTCCACTTCCTACGATCCAAACACACTTCCTTCGCTTCATTCACATTTATTCATGAATCTACTCATAAACATGTAATATTATACGTTTTCACTGAACAACTCGCCCTTTAACTCGCTTTTTGTAATATTTATAATGAAAGATACTAAGGCTTATTTTTATTCGAAGAAGAAACTTACATTAAAAAAATAAGAAAATTTTGCACAAATATCTCATTACCACGAGGAAAAATTAAAAACAACCCGGGCGTAGTCACAGGCAGACAGCTAGTTCACGATAAAAATAAATGATTTAATGATGACGTTGAATTTTCTTTCGTTTGTTATTTTAATATAACTAAACCACAAATATCAAAGTAAAACATTTAAATAAAACAAAACAAAGAAAAATGTCAATCAAATAACCCGCCCCGAACCGTTCCCGGCGCAAAGGTGCCCATGACATGACGCTAGCAGCATTACCGCGCTGAATCGCGATGGCCAACCTTTGTACCAGGAACCAACCGGAGCGGGAGTCTTGTGTGCGTTCCCTTAGCCTTTGCCCCAGTTCCCCAACCAAGCGTTTATCCTCCACACCCCAACTACCCGTAGTTCCACTGCAATCGGGACGAAGTGGTAACGCTGCTCCAGGGCGGCGTACTTTAAACGGCGTCATATAATTTGATAAGGAGTAACTTACCTTCAACAGAAGAGTAATCTCCTTTGGAAAACATGCTGTTGATTCCTGTCCAAACAGCCTGGGAGCAGTTAGCTGCAGCAGGACTGATCAGGTTGAACATTGCCTTCTTTATTTCTGGGGTAAGGGGTGACGCCAGCACTGACCCTGCACAATTAACATTAAAATTATTATGAAGCATCTATAACAAATAAGAGCGTCGATGGCCAAGTGGCTAAGCCCGTTGACTTTCATTCAGAAGTTCGCGGGTTCAAACATCGGCACGTACCAATGTGGTTTCGATTTTGGAATTCATATGTACGTTTATTTGACGCTCTTACGGTGAAGGAAAACATCGTGAGGAAACCTGCACACACTTGCGAAGAAATTCAAAGGTTGTGTGTGAAGTTGACCAACCCGCACTGGGCCAGCGTAGTCCACTAGGGCCTATTCACCCTAATATCAGGGTAGGCTCGAGCCCCTCGGTGGGGACGTATATGAGCTGTTAACGATAACAAATAAGTAAAAAAAATATGTAGAGACATTTCACACACGGCAAACTGACCCAAAACTAGGCAGCACCCATAAAAGAAGGTCTAACCATTAGACCACGTGACTGACACGAGCCTACGTCATTTCTACGTCATTTTGCCTATTCATCCTTGTCGTATGCGTGTAATAGACAAGGATGAACAGCGCAAAGTGACGTAGGCTTGTGTCAGTCACGTGGTCTAACGGTTAGACTTTGTTTTCTTAGACCATGGCAGCACCTACTATGGGTGTGAGACTTTTAGATAACTGATATACATAACTCGCGCCAATAAAGAAACGAATCTTAAATGGCGGCGCCGATTATGCTCTCTCACTTACACACTATCACTGTGCCACTATTGCTGATCTTGTCACCTGTCACTTCAAAGCACCCAGACGCAACCCAGACGCCATTTTCAATTCGTTTCTATAGTGGCGCGGCCTATATATACATAATAAATTTTATAAATTTGTATGTGTGTGTGTAACTGTGTAGTTGGTACGTTTTGCATTAGTTATTGTAATTCTAGTCTAATTTGTTTTTACATATTTACTTCTTCTTCTTTTCGAGTCGACAGCAAACTCAGACAGTCTCGGCCCAGAAACCAGCCACACGAATAGCGTCGTCAGTAGCCTTCATCAAGTCCTCTCGCGTGCAGGTGACAGGACAAGATGGGCAGCTAATGAGATGGTCCATTTTCTGGGAACCATACCACACCTACACTCCAAGTTAGAGTCACCTATGAAACCCCATCGGTATAAGTTATCCCTAGTCCGACCCACCTGGGTCTGGGCACATATTTACTAACATAGACATAGACATAGACATAGACATAGACATAGACATAGACATAGACATAGACATAGACATAGACATAATTTATTTGAAAAAACACAATACAACACAACAAAAAAGAAAAGAAAAACAATGATAAATAGTGATACATAAAAGACACAATACACATTATACAGGCACGATAGTTGTGTTGTAGTGCGATGTCAAACAGGGCTAGATCTCAGCTTTTGCCGCGACCAGGGCCACAGCGCTGATTTTCAGATTAGCCCCAGCAATTGCCCGTACGCCAGACGCAGCCCAACACCGCTCATAATATCACCACGAGCACCATGCCTCCCATTCATCCTGCATCCATCCACTTCTCCCATGTACGTACATGTGTGTACCCACTGTTGAGACACACGAAACAATACCGCATACTTCGCATAGCGCTTTGCATACTATGTAAGGTAACTAACCTTCAAGAGTACACCGAAGCCTTGCGTCTTCCCAGGTGGCAGGTATTTCGTGATACTTCAAATAACCTCCGGCTTCTTTGAAGAAAGTGTAGTCGCATCTGAAGCGGCATGTCGCCTCTGGAAGGCCTTTACTTTTTTATTATTTTTAAAAGTACTCTTTGCATTTTACTGATACTATAAGGGATATTAATTACGTGAGGCATTTTTGAAGATTTTTTTACCACCCATCACCCCTTGGTGAGATTTCTTTAGATTTTTTTAAGCGTGAGATTTTTAAAATATATGTTTTGGCTATACGTGTTGATATTAAAAAAAATAAACTTCATTTCGACGGTTAAGTCCTAAACACTGCTATCTACAAAACGTCAACTCTTCAGGAGACCAAGAAAAATCTTTTTTCTAACTTATTATTTGACATAGAAAAACAATATAAGTGTACGAAAATAGCATGCATTACATGTTGTAACATAATATTGTTTTTCTATATCAAATACTATTATTTGAACGAACCTATGTTCGTTTACTATCCTGTAAAGTTAACGTTTAGTTTTGTAGATAGCAGTGTTTGGTACTAAACAGTCGATTTACCGTAATTTAAAATGACGGTGATAAAATTAAATAATAATACTTTAAGGGGCTCTACCACGCTAAGTGGCGCCGCAACCCTTTAAAAAATAATAACTCGGAAAATAATCAATTTTTCAAAAATGTGGACGACAAGGCTGAAGACAGGGTTCTGTAGGATATATAGAAGCTATTAATTTTATTTATTGTATCTCGCTGTAGTTAGAGATAGGAAATTATAAGAATTATAATTAATATTACTACATTGAATCATAATAAACATATGTGATTGCTTCTATATGTCCTACAGCACCCCGACTCCAGTTCTGTCGTCCGGATTTTTGAAAAACTTATTATTTCCCGAGTTATTATATTTTTCAGGATGGCGGCGCCACTTAGCGTGGTAGAGCCCCTACTATTTTTAAATTTATGCTGTATGTATTTATACCGTTTTCTGCTAGAAAAATCGTCATCTACCTCATGTAATTAATGGACGCCCCCTATGCTAAGCAGATTGTAAAGCGTCGGTGGCTAAGTGGGTAGAACCGCTAACTTCCGTTCGGAAGTTCGCAGGGTCAAACCTCGGCACGTACGCTTTTTAATAAATTACTTTACTTACCAAGGTTTTGAACAATAAGTAGAGCCAAGCACAAACACACAATGGATCTCATTTTGGAATGGATCACACAATGGATAACAACGAAATAACCAGAATCATCAAATTGTCTTCTTTTTTATTACTAAAGTAATTACCGAAAACAGGTTCATATGGGATTATTAATTACCCAATATAGATGTAATATTTATGACTCTCTCACTTAAGTAATGATCATAACTGATTACAATCACTACATAGTACAAAACAAAGTCGCTTTCTCTATCCCTATATGCCTATGTATGTTTAAGTCTTTGAAACTACGCAGCAGATTTTGAAGCAGTTTCTTTTAATAGATAGAGTAATTCAAGAGGAAGGTTGAATGTATAATAAATGCATATAATATACTTAGGGATAACCTACAATAACCATTTTCCTGTGCAAAGCCGCGGGGCGCAAAGCAAAGGGCCGGGTCGCTAGTGATACAATATTTTCTTCGAAATATTATAAGTAAGTAAATCCCCACTACAAACACAAAAGTGCTCATCACACGAATGTTTGCCGTAGCGGGATTCGAACCCGCGACCCTGTTCTACTAAGGCAAACGCATTACTAACAAGGCTACGGGCTAAGGGGCCGTCAATATTATCATAGAATAATAATAGATTATTGCATGCAAAACTAGTAGGTAGTAGAACTAAATTTAACGTGAGACATCTCACACACGGCCATCGGACCTCAAAATAGGCAGAGCCTGAACTATGGGTGTCAGGTAGCTATATACGTATATAAATATACAACTTTCCAGACACAAGGCAAACACAAGTGCTCACCACGCGAATGTTTGCCCTGGGCGGGATTCGAACCCGCGTACCCTCAAAGGCAGACGTACCTACTACCATCTAGGTTACGGGGCCGTCTAAAGATTCTGGTTACTTATAAAATTTAAAGATTTCTTCAAGGAAAATCAAATGAGCCTCGAAACTCGAAAAGTTTATTAGTAGGTACTTTTAAAAAAATAATTTTACTAAAACAAACACCGATACCTAAATAATTTTAAAACTGTTTATTTAATTGGTACTTTTTTTTACGTAAAACGAATTCCTTAGTTTTTTAAATTTCTACTATAATTTGCTTTCACGATAATTTCATACATAATATTTTTGAAGGTTTCTGTAGTAAATTGTGACTTGCTTTTTGTATTTCTGATAACGAAAATTTTAAAATTGCCATAGAAATTTTATACCCATAGTATTTTACATAGAAATTTGATTTTTACGCCAAAATTTTACACAGTCGTTAAAATTGTAGTACACCTAAATGTTTCTCACTGAAAAAATATAATATTTTTATTATTTTTCAACTGGATATTATGAAGCTGACTATTTCTTGTACACTATTATTTTGTTTTATTTCCTTCTTGGGTAAGTTTTGGTAAACGAATAAAATATATTTAAACCTGGCATATACATTGAATATTAACGCATATATTGACGGCCCTGTAGCCTAGTTGATAGTGCGCCTGCCTTCAAAGCACAGGGTCGCAGGTTCGAATCTCGCCCAGGGCAAAACATTCGTGTGATGAGCACTTGTGTTTGCCTTTTGTCTGGATGTTGTGTATTTATAATCTTGGGGTAGAGTCTTCCACTCCCCCGCAAGTCCGGTGAAGCTTGGGGTAGAGTCTTCCACTCCCCCGCAAGTCCGGTGAGGCTTGATTGGTCGTACCTTTTCGACACAATCATAGGTCAATTAAAAAAAAAAAAAAAGTATTTATAATGTATGTATATCAGCTGTCTGACACCCATAGTACAGGCTCTGCCTAGGCAGGGGCAGGCCCGGCGCACTCCGCGCCAGAGCTCTAGAATCTACCTAAGTATACCTTGTAAGATATCTGATTATTTAGAAGACAGATCTCCATGGGAATGAGGTTGCTTGAGTTAGCTATTAATATAATTTAATTTATTAAAATATATTATTGTAACTATAACATTACATATTAAAAAAATATATAATTTTTAAAAGATGCGACGCTTGTGGAGTTTATTCGGCGAGCTCTTCTCCACAAAAGACTGCACATTTTGCTTTGCTGAACTCGCCACTAAATATAACTTTACTTGACTTAACTAAGTGATCAAAAGTATCCAAAAGTTAAAAATAAATTATTTAATTTCATTTCATTTATTTTCTAAGTGCTTATAAATGCTTTATCTTTTTTATTCGTTTCCAGATGGCCAGGACAAGACATTCCGCTGTGACTATAAATACATTGAGGGCACTGCAGGTTTTTTTAAGTTCCATGAGATTCCTTCGAATTGGCACGAGGCACAGTTGAGGTGTTCTATGGAAGGTTAGTATCTCACAAATAATAAAACAAAATGAAAATTTTGTAGGCACTGGCTATCATAACTATCTCTGTCCCTATATCTTATGTAAGTTTAAATATTTAAAACTACGCAACGGATTTTGATGCGGTTTCTTTCAATAGATATAATTTATTTATTTATTTATTTATTTTAACATTTTATACAATCTCACAGAGAAAATCCAAAACATAGGAAAAAATAACAAAATATAAATACAATATGAGTAATAATAATAACAAATTCTATGTACAACAGAGTATCTTAAAATTATAATTACTACTAATAATAAAAAAAAAAAAAAAAAATATTGGAACACATTATTAGGAACATATAAATATAATGATTCAAGAGGAAGGTTTATATGTATAATACATGCATAATATACTTAAGGATAACCCACAATTACCATTTTCCTGTGCAAAACCGGGGCGGGTCGCTAGTTTGGATATAAATGTTTCATACACTTTAATTATTTTGGTTGGGCAATTGGGCAATCAATGAAGCCCGTATTCAGACATAGAAAGAACCGCGCGGTTGCAAGTCAGTTCAGACAGACGACGGGGCAGTTCGTGAGTATTTTGGCGTCCACGGTTGCATTGCGGAATAGCATATTAACCTGAAAATCGCGCGGCAATCACGCGATTCTTTTTTCTAGCGAATGGGCTGCGGTAATCGCTCGGTTTTACAAACCACGCGGTTACGTCTGAACGAATACAATGATACTGGTAGATATAAGACCCGCACGATTCCCGAGCGATTTATATATATTCTATATTGCACAAATTAAAATAACAATTATTCTTACACAAAGGCGAGCTTATCTCTATAAGAGATCTCTTCCAGCCTGGTAAAAGAAAATGCGGAGTAGGCATAAAACAAAGTGCTATATACATAAAATACATGTATAAACAATAAGTACATTCTATTGCATATACGTAGGTTAGGTACATACATAAATAAGTATAATTTATTAACCCGCCGCCCGCGCGGTTCCCGCCGTGTCTGAATAGGCACTAAATTCTTTTTTTTTTATCTAAAACCCCTATCGATAAATAATAAAATATTTTAAATTACAGTAGCTACCATGGTCCAAGAAAACAAGGTCTAACCGTTAGACCACGTGACTGACACGAGCCTACGTCATTTTTCGCTGTTCATCCTTGTCTATTAACACGCATTCGACAAGGACGAACAGCGCAAGATGACGTAGATTTTTGTCAGTCACGTGGTCTAGTGGATAGACCTTGTTTTCTTAGACCATGGTAGCTACCTATCAGGTTATCCTGATGGGTAGGACTGGACGCACACAATCGGTTATTTCCTGATCCGGAATTCAGATTCGGGAATCTGAATGCTCCGCTTAGGTACAAAATGTTCAACGAAGCTCACACGTTCTTACTTATCAGAACGGAAAAAAACCGACGTTCATTTGTTTTTCCATAGAAAAAAATTCTAATACAAAACGCGCTAGAACATACCTTATAAAAACTATCGCCTAATAGACGATTGAAAATACCAACATCACAATAAATTATCGTGTATAATAAAATTTATCCATGGGAAAATCCAGGGGTAAATGAAAATGTTCCCTGCTGTGCGATATTACATCCTTAACCCCATATTTTATCACAACATGACATCATAATCTATCTCACTTACATACATTGTATGTAAGTGAGATAGATTATTATTACTGGACTGGGTGTAATAATACCAAAATTAATCATAACTAAATGTTGTACATTATTATTATATTACGCACGAATATATTCAGAATTCTATTTGGAATTCCCATATCCGCCTAACTCTCATACTTACCATTTCATCTGCCTTAATTTATCCTGCAAAATACTAAGAGTACTTCTTTGAGCACCCTCAAAACGTGGTCACAAGGACTTAATTCCTAAACTATCGACCGTACAGTGTTGGAACTAAATATAGATGATTCCTCATATAATTATGCGTACGATTTTAACATAAAACATATAAAATCGTGTATAATATTTTGAAAAATAATATATTTCTTTATTTAATTATATTTCAACATCGAAAACGGGATCAAAATAGTCGTTCTTCGCAGGTCACACTTGGTTCGCGCTCAAGGTAATCCTTGATAAGTTTTGCATTTAATGCGTAATCGTATAATTTATTACGTGGAATGAATAGTTTTTTAACTAGGCACATATTTATAAAAGAATATTCATTCTATCTCTTTGTTTCGAAAAATTATATTCTATAACATCTCTGTCACACGATTTCGCTGGTTTTGTGAGCGCTCAATGAAACTACACCTACCTTCCAAGAACGCAAACTTATCGCTGCAAATTTTAGCTTGCAGACACTTGGTAGTGACCCAGCATCAGTGGAGGACACCAGTGTACTCATCGCTTCAAAACTAAATAAATACGAGGTAAGTTATTCTTCGAATATTTTCAAGTTGGGCTGGTCATGTAACTTTCATGCGCATATGTAGAAAGATATATTATGTTATTATCAAAAAATTCTTTTTAAGAAAAAGAAGACAGATCGAGCGAGTTTATTGTCATGTACTTCATTTGTAAACTTACTTATTACTTTTATCATAATTCTCAAAAATGTGTTATTTAGGTGTTCGAGCCTTCGCTTGAACCACTTGAGATTACGCTTTCTAAACGAACATCTTTTGTCTCTTTCTAACCTAGTACAATGAGTTCTATCGCGCTTCTCCAACGTTGTGACGTTAGCGCTAGGTCTCCTGCAGCGCCGGGGCCATTTTGTGATCAGTACGCTTTTAATTCTCAAGCGAATAACACGTTTCTTTCTACGTAAAAATTTATTTTTAATTATATTTCTGTCGTCTTGGTCGACGACAAGTACGACAACAGATGTCGTCTCAGTCGAGGCGTCGAGCGTCGTCTTGGTCGACCAAGTACAACAGATGTCGTCTCACGAGGCGACGAGCGTCGTCTTAGTCGACGACAAGTACCTACGACAGAAAACATTGGCGCATGCATCAATCGTCTTCGACATTATGCCGCCCAACGTGAGACGACGACGGTGTCGCCTCATTCAACCTGCAAAGACTAAGTCTTTCGGTAATTTCCGCTCGGCGCCCTTGGCCCAGCGACGAGACGCATGCATCCTGCTGAAGCGTCAATTGGCACAACTAATGTCACTTTTCATGAGACATCGGACAACCGATGTCGTCTCAGTGGTCGACGAAGTATAAAAGATGTCGTCTCAGTCGAAGTGACGAGCGTCGCCTTGGTCGACGACAATAACGACAACAGATGTCGTCCCACGAGGCGACGAGCGTCGTCTTGGCCGACAACAATGGATTTCGCGTCGTATCATTGAGACGACAAGTACGACAACAGATGTCGTCCCAGTTGAGGCGACGAGCGTCGTCTTGGTCGACGACAAGTACGAAACAGATGTCCTCCCAGTCGAGGCGACGACCGTCGTCTTGGTCGACGACAAGTACGAAACAGATGTCGTCCCAGTCGAGGCGACGACCGTCGTCTTGGTCGACGACAAGTATGAAACAGATGTCCTCCCAGTCGAGGCGACGACCGTCGTCTTGGTCGACGACAAGTACGAAACAAATGTCGTCCCAGTCAAGGCGACGACCGTCGTCTTGGTCGACGACAAGTACGAAACAGATGTCCTCCCAGTCGAGGCGACGACCGTCGTCTTGGTCGACGACAAGTACGAAACAGATGTCGTCTCAGTCGGGGCGATGAGCGGCATATTTTGTTAATGCCGTTTTAGATTGAGCCATACAATTTTTAATGGACTCCATGTTTATTTATTTATTTATTTTTCAATACATGACTGCGAAAGTCTCAACATTTGGCGAAATAACAGCCTCCGCCTGATTGCAACAAAAGGGCTTGGATGTCGATATTGGAATCCATCGGGGACAACTTTCCCAGTGATTGGTGTGGACGGTGTATTCCCTCGAAGACCTTTTCGGGGAAGTATGCTTTTCCCGGCATTAGAGGCCAAGATCCGATTTTCCATTCCGACAGCAAACCTCATACCTAAAGAGCGTTTGAGCCCACAGAAACTTCAGTATCGGAACGTTTGTATCGCCAAATCAGGCGTACATTTCAGATCTGGCCTTTAGGACAGGCACTTATTCTGCTCAAAATATGCAGGCCTTCATAAACATTTTTATTAAATTTTGCGATGCAGTAGCATCCCTTAAACAAAAATTTACGCTGAGGAGGTCGACTTGTCCGAGCCCGCACACAATTGAAAAGCTACAATCAGCTCTCACTGTAGCCAGCCTTAGTACCTTTACAAATCTAAGCATCTACAGATTCTTCGAGGAAGCGGTGCACTCGTAACACCAGGGACGCAGGGCAGCTCTAATCATTTATTAGCCGCAGCAGTCAGCCAACAATTGCAAATGTGCAATAAACTTATAAAAGTAATTGCTGATACAAATATGTCTCTGAAAATAGTTGGTGGAGCTTTATGTTCGCAAAACACAAGTAATAAAGAACACTTTCTTTTGAGTGGATCCTTGGCTTCGGTTATCGGTACCAGAGGGCACATAAAACTCTGAGGTTAAACTAGTTTCGAAGCTCACTAATAGAGAATTGGCAGAAATGCGACAAAGAGCACTTCGAGCTATAATTGCAGTCGCATAGTGTGAGTTAGCACAGCTACAGTCATATGAAATAACCTACCGAACCTAACATATGACTTCATAATTACCTAGAGAGAATTCAGATTCTCTACAGTAGATCCATATTATCCAGTAATGTAAATGTACAGAAGCAGTTTCAAGCTTTAAAAGTAAATAATATACTGGGTACTTTTAGCCGAACTGTTCTAAACAGCTCTTTCGGAGAAGTTTGATCTTACTCTGGGTGCCATCACCAATGACTTGCTTCAACAACGGAAAATCTTCACAGAACTTACAGATGTTCTTACTAGTCACATTCGACTAGTTGTGGGAAAATGAATTCTTGGACATGAATTCTAAATTCAAAAAGGACACGAATTCTTAATGTTGCTACATGTGGAAGGCGAGTCGAAATATAAAAAATGCATCGAAACGATGTCTATAAGCAATGTGCGCTATATAATATCCTACACGATATTCCACCCTGAAACTCAACTTGTTTGACGATAGTAAGCTCGTTTGCCATTCACAAGTCCTTTCCCTTCAAAAAGGGGGGGGGAGAGGGTGTGGTAAAGACGACTGGATATTTGGTAGGAAAACCTTCCAGTCACTTTTCCCAATTTCATCCAACGATCAATACCTACCGGAAGCAACTGGAAACAAAACAGTAATTTTGATCTTTAGATCAAATACAGTCTATAAAAGAACAAGAAAAGGAAATTTAGACCAGGGATGAACTTTAAAATTTCAGAGCGGGGTTACTAATAAAATGGAATTTTTTATCCATATGCTCCAATAATAAACCATCTACAAGGTTACAAATCCTATTCTTAAAGAGACCGCCAGTATCAGATTCTAATCCATTTTTCTCAAAGGAACATCAAACAAAAAACTCAGAATTGTCATGGTAAACAGAAAAAATGTTGGGTTCTGATGCGCTCCGTCCAAGTCGCAAATTCTGTAGTTTCATTTCAACAAAAGTCAAAACCCATTCGCTCGAATCGCACCATATTCAACATCAAAAGGCTCAACAGTTCTACAGCAATATCTCTAAAACATTTATTACTAAGCCCCAGTTTACGAGAGTCATCGTCGATATCTCTTGCTCGCATTCAAGAACGCAGCTTTCGAAATGTCTTGCCTTCTGGTCGGTCTTGCTAGCGCTCCGGCTGCGTTTACCAAAATAGCCAATTGGTTGGCACTTTTATTTCACCTGAATGGTCTGAGAGCCATAGTTTGCAAGAACAGGCCAAATAAGTAATCGGAAATGCTTCTCAAAACCTTCTTAACACCTAGCAATAGTTTGACATACCTACGGCAGCAAATTTAAAAAGTCTGTCGAGCGCAAAAGCGTTTTCCTTAAAGATCTCAATTTCGAAGGTTCTAAGAAGAGGCTACTGGAGTAGACTTGATTCCAGAGTTCTGCTAGGGAGACTTAACGTTGCCTCTTTCGTATTACCGTTAGGTCATCTGCAGGGTCGGATCCTCCAAAGAGTTTTAGCTCGACTACCAAAGTCGCTAATGTGTATTAGCGACTTTGTGTTACTACTGTTCAACTTCGCTGTTAAGCCGCAGCGGATCTATCGCGGTGGCTGGACATTTTCACAAAAGTTCCCTGATTCGAATCAATAGGTTCCTGGTTTCCATGCCAACAACTATGGCACAGCGATGCCAAAAGGCTTCGGACGGTGTAAGAAGTTCTAAAATGATAACGTAACCAACTAAAGAACCGATCAATCGTGTTCCTAATTGACAATTTGCACCAGCGGCCTGCGCGGCTTTAATATCAAAGCTTGCCTAGAACCAGATCTCTAAATCCTTTGACCGTAACTAAGCTCCTCCTCCTCCTCAACCTCTGCCAACGCAAACGTTTTCATATAACTGCCCACTATACCGGGGTACAACCGCCTAGGGACAGCTTGTCGTGATGCAAAAGTATTCCAGAATGGTGTCTCAGCAAGGAAGCTACTCCAATTATCTTTCTATCCGGAAATAGACATATTCGCGTTTGTGAAGTCAGCTGTGCGTCCGCATTCCGGTCTATGTAAGTAAAGATAATTATGAAGGACAAGAACAGCCAATTTACGAACGCACCAGCAAAGGGTGGCAATACGAATTAGGTTGAATTTTCCCCTAACATATCTCTAATGAATGACTCATACCCTTTGTCACCTACAACCTTTAGAAGGAACTTATATCAGCTGGTAACACTGCTTTGAGGAGGCCGGAATTACTTAATCGAACGCTTTGCCCGCCTCTGTATATACTGAACCTAAGAACCCACCTTATCGACCTTCGTACAGGCCTACCATTCCCGACGGTAGACGAGTATAATGAGCGGCTTAGAAGGTACGGGCCCTTGAGTTAGAAGGTTCGATTGATTCCGATGTAGTTAGATTGTAGAAAATTTTCCCTGAAAACTTTTAAACCCGCAAGGGAGAGATGAAGGAAGTGGTCTTCTGCGAACGGATTTTCTTGAACTGACCCAGACCCAAGTCTGGGCAAATTCTACGCCATTTAGTGTTGTGAAATTGTCAGCACGAACCATCGCGGTGCATAAATTTGTAGTTGTTCACTTTTCTAATTCATCCTATATAGAATATTTCAGCTCATATCCTATATTGAAACATGTCTTTAAAGACATATTAAACAAATGTCCTTCTCTGAAGTAACCTCTGTCCTGGGATAAAGAAGATTTGCTCAGATATATGGAAATATATTCCTATAACGAAGATAGTCTATTTGCTGTGTCATTGCATTGTGTCCATTCTTTACTTCTGGCATCTGGTCGCAGAGTCCATGACCTAAAAGCTTTGAGTATAGAAGCAGGTTTCTTTGAACATAAGAATGACGAAATAGTTTTTGGTCTTTTGGATCCAAGTTATTCCTATTCCTCAAATGCTCGGCAGTCAGATTAGTGTTTGTTGGTAGATCATAATGTTCCAGAGAGGTTAACACTCCTTCGGATTAGGAAGTTGTTAAGCAATCCATCGGAAGTGATCGGAACGTCGAAGTGTAATAAATCTCTTTATTACAACGAGGAAGTCGGTTAGAGCAGCTTCTCGGACCGTTATAGGGGGCTGGATAAGAACTTCGTTAAAGAAAAGTCAATGTAATTATTGTTTATCGTTAGGATATTTACGAAAGGAAGCAGGTACCTACCTAGGTATTTTAGATTCTATGGGTAGCTTTAGAAGTGCAGTGGCAATTGAATCTTAGATTGCCAGGCAAAACATTGAGAATTTGTATTTCCGGGGTACCCGCGTCATGAAAACACTGTTTTCAATCATTATTCTTGGAATATAGCTTTTCCGACCGAATTCTCTAAGAAAAAGTTAATTGATAGTTTTGTTCCTATTAAAATCATGTTTAAATTAAATTTAAATAATACGTATTTTATGTTTTGTTGATTGGAGATGTCTTTAGTTTCATGGTTTTACTACATCTCATAGATTTTATTGATATTAATATATTTGTCACAGTACGCAATTTGCAGCGCCGGCAGATAGTAAACACGTCTCAAGTGGTTCAAGGAAGGGTCGAACACCTAAATAGGACCGTTTTTCCCCCGAAGGGTATAAAACGGATATTTAGGTTTCAGCCGTAGCTTGAACCACCATTTCAGGCCTTTGCCGGCTTCAAGTATAGGTACTGATCACAAAATGGCCCCGGCGCTGCAGGAGACCTAGCGCTAACGTCACAACGTTGGAGAAGCGCGATAGAACTCATTGTACTAGGTTAGAAAGAGACAAAAGATGTTCGTTTAGAAAGCGTAATCTCAAGTGGTTTAAGCTACGGCTGAAACCTAAATATCCGTTTTATACCCTTCGGGGGAAAAACGGTTCTATTTTTGTAACTTTCGTGGCCCAATTTTCGTGGACATTTGACCATGAAAGTTACCTGATGCACCACGAAAGTTACAAATGTTCATTAAATACTCCTTATTTCTTGTGATGCAGTAATTGCATTTGCCCCTAATTATACCGAAAGCTAGAAATAAAATATTCTAGCACGTTTGATGTGTTTTTTTCTATGTAATATGTAATTCTGTTTAAATGCTCTCTCGTAGCTAATTTCATAATTTAGTCAGCACATAAGTCAGTTTTTTTACATTATTGAATGAGTAAAAACTTACAAAGTCAACTTCAATAAGTTTTACTGTAAAATTTTGTTTTCAGATTACTTTCGAACGGAAACTATGCCATCACAGAGTTCAGACGTGCGGCGGGAGAAGAAACATGCAATATCTCTGTTATTTGTTCTATGATTTACATTTAGTAAAAACTGTAAACATTCTTTTTAGGGCTTTTTTTTATCTATTTATATTAAGATTGCATTATAAAAAAAAATCGCCACGAAGGTTACGCGGAGAATGTTTTCTGAAGAACTACTCCTAGAAACAACCCCATTGGTAATTTAACCTGTTAGCTAAAAACAACTGCTCCTTATGGAAGATTTGATTTGCTCTTCCTGGGCCTAAACAATTAAAACTAACAATAAAATTAGATCTTAGCCTCCATACTTCAAATCCATTATTTATAAGCACCAAACATCAACTCAATCAGTCTTTATATAATAATTTTATTTCGGGTTCTTCTCCTCAGCAGCGCATACATTGCGCTAACCTGCTAGTTCTGTTCAAACTGCATCGCCTCTTTTAGATTGTTTGATGTCTTTTAGGCCGGGAGATGCTGACAGAAATTTTTAGGTCATTTGTTACAGTATGGCGGTTTTACAGGGGTCTTAGTACGTAATGACGAAAAGATTAATGATGGTCATAGCGCTGGTACTGGCGGCCCAATCACGTGGGCGTTATGGGAACTTGTCGGATAATTTACAGAAGTCAGATGATTTGTTACACAAAAATTTTAGTATTTTCCGATAGCCCGTAAAAAATAACTAGACGGTAGTGTCATGCCATACTTTTCCGGTGCGGCTTACAGGCCGCCATACCGACGCGAATGCGTTAATAAAAAATTAAAAATTCAACCATTTGTTACAGGCTAATTTTTGCACAGTTGATCATCGTCGTGCGATTGTCGTCGACGATTTGTACGAGTATGGCATTTGGATTTTTGGAAAATATATGATGTAATGTGACCATTATTATATTTGCCATACTTCTAATAGAGGGAAAAAGGGGCAACACACTGTTACAAATCGTTCAAAATACGAACAAAATCTTACATTTAAAAACAAAATTATACTCATTCGCCGCCTCCCACAGGTATGGCATTATCACACTTCTATTTATCATCATTCAGGAGCTGTTGAAAAAAAATTTGAAGTTGGTACAAATCGTAAGGCGAAATAAAAAAAATATGCAGATTTTCGGCGGTATGGCGACCATTTGGAACCGTCCGAAAAGTATGGCATGGTGATTTTCGTAAATGGCTGCACGACGATGATCAACTGTGCAAAAATTAGCCTGTAACAAATGGTTGAATTTTTAATTTTTTATTAACGCATTCGCGTCGGTATGGCGGCCTGTAAGCCGCACCGGAAAAGTATGGCATGACACTACCGTCTAGTTATTTTTTACGGGCTATCGGAAAATACTAAAATTTTTGTGTAACAAATCATCTGACTTCCGTAAATTATCCGACAAGTTCCCATAACGCCCACGTGATTGGGCCGCCAGTACCAGCGCTATGACCATCATTAATCTTTTCGTCATTACGTACTAAGACCCCTGTAAAACCGCCATACTGTAACAAATGACCTAAAAATTTCTGTCAGCATCTCCCGGCCTATTTTTTATTTGCTTAGACTTTAACAATAATTTGAGACGACCTATGCTTGTGTCGAAAAAGTACGACGAATTAAGCTTCACCGAACTTGCAGGGGAGGGGAAGGCTCTACCCCAGAGTAGTCATGTACCAAAGCGTCTAGGGGCGGCTCGAGGGAGCCTCGAACGTACGCCTAGCGCGTTGATACGGAAAACGTCGTGAAGGAGACGACGCCTGAGGGCCTCCGCGTACTGGTTTGAGCAAAGCCTCTTAACTTCTGATATGACGTCTTAAAGTATTTAATAAAAACCTATGTTGAATAAAGAAATTTGACTTTGACTTTGACTTCGGCTGATTATGAAATACTTTCGTATTCCGTATGTATGTGAGTTATACTCGTAGTTGACCGTTTCGTAGTAGGTACCTACTCATTTAGTTGTTCACGCAATAGGTGGAAGAAAATATGGTCAAAAAAATAATTCGTCTTTATCCATTACAGGATCTGTATTGGTTTCTCCTTTGAATGCAGCTTTAAGAGACGCAATGGAAGAAATAGTATATGAAAAAGGAGTAAACGCCGTGTATACTGGCATACATTCCACCTTTTCCAGAGGGGATTTAACTTCATATGAAGGTTTGTAAACATTGCACTGATAGGGTCGGTGTTCAAGTGGGTTAAAGCCTATTTATGTATTTCAAGTTTTTTACGAGTATGTACGTTAATTCGACGCTTCTGCGGTACCTAAACTTAAGGAAACCTAAACACAAAATAATTAATAGTTTAAAAAACTCTAGAAAAACGCGCTTAATATGATTACTTGAAGAGTTACACTATCTACCTTTTGGGATTCTTCATCAGACCCTGGTTAAGTGGTCACCACACCTCGCCAATATAAAGGTCTTATTTAGATATATCAAATGAGCCCAAATTAGGGGGGTTTACTATTAGCCGTTAAAGATTTCCACTATCCAGATCAGCTTGTTTCTGTCAAATAATTGCGTTGTCATCGGAATTACGTCTACATTCCAAATTTCACTACACTACGACCCTTGGAAGATGGTTAAATTAGTTACCTTAGATTCCATTACATACTTAGTTACATACAAGTGGACCTCATTTAAAGCGTGTAATTAGTAAGTAAGAGTACGAATGATATTGAATTAACAAAACAGTATTTGTATCGGCTTCTAAAACCGGGTCATTTTTGCTGTATTCTATCCCATAGTCCCCACTATGGGATAGAAAACTTTCCTTTCTGGGGCTTTCCCATGCATTGTCACTATTAATATAGAGAAAAGATTTGATTGTTGTTTATTTGCATTGAATAGGCTCCGAAACTACGAAACCGATTTTAATAAAACTTAATAAAACATTATAATTTATCTTGGGGAGTAACATAGGTTACCTTTTACCGCGGAAAAAATCCTCATTTTCATGGGAAAAACTAATAAGGCGGGCGAAGCTGCGAGGTGGAATGCTAGTGAATAATAATTATGTAAAAATTTCAGGTATCCCACTATCTCTTATACCCCACACTTGGGCTGAGAATGAGCCGGACAACAAAGACAATCAGGAAGCGTGCATAGAGTTGCGTAAAGATGGTACATTTGCAGACATCCGCTGTTCCAAAACTCTTCCTTACATTTGCTATAAGAAGGAAACCCCTGGAATGGTCATAAACGCTTGCGGAACCACCGACGATAGTAAGAAAACCCGAATTCTTCTTTTTTTTTGTGTGGATGGCAAGTCAGATTCATTATATTTTGTCGCCCCAATATTTTGCTACCCTGATAGCATTGTCAGCAGCATTCATCAGCTCCAGTGCCGAACAAGTGACAGCGCACACATTAAGCGAACCTGTCAGTTGTATTCAAACGCCTCTTTAAATTATTTGTTGCATGGATTACTGATTTGTTTATTTGAGATGAGCCCTATATTAAGCAGTGAAATGGCAAAGACTGTTACTTAAAATTACCAGTAACCTTGAAAAATCTGCAGATTATCAGATGGACACCAGAACCGGTAGCTGTTACAAATTACACGGATATCCTCGCACCTGGACAAGAGGGTATATGACTTGCGCTGCCGAAGGGGCGTATCTGGTCATTATCAACAGTCAAGCGGAAGCCAATATCGTCGTAGATATAATGTATAAGCACTGGAACCCACACAATGTTGGAGATTACGTTAGAAGTATTGTGAATATTGGCGTGCATGACTGGAACGAGCATGGAGATTGGAGGACTATACATGGTATTATTCTGCTTGATATTTTATTCTAGCTGATAGAGGACTATCCCGAGCTATGTTTTTCCAATTCCCCAGAACACATATCCAGCTCGTCTTACGAAGTCGACCACGACATCTTTTTGCAGCCTATTGTTAGTACTTTTAGCCCAGAGCTCATTTGGCACACGGGTGACTTTGGGAGAAAGTGGAAGGAGATGAGAGAGGCCTTTGCCCTGCAGTGGGACACGATAGGCTGGAAGAAAAAAATTGAGAGCTACTCGATCGCTTGAAAATCCTATCACCCTTTGGTTTATCGTTCTGACTTCACAGTCTATTTCTGCCAAGATTTACAAAAAAAATAAGGAATCATCTAATTGCTGCATTTTGTTTTTCAGGACAAACTTTAAGTGAAGCTGGCTATGGATTATGGTCAAAAGATGAGCCCTGGAACGATACCTCGAGATTTTGCGCGGCTGCACACAGGAACGGTTATCTACTCGCTACCATTTGTGGAGCAAGGGCTGTTTATATCTGTGAGAAAGATCCCGAAATGCTCGTCACTTGTCTTGAGGAACCTAAGGAAGAATCAGAAGCAGAAGTATCAGATCCAGCGGATGCAGAATACGTAGAATCAAAAGAAAAAAGAAATAAACAAATGCCTTGAAAAAATTGATAGTAAAGTAGAATGTATTACAAGTCGTGTCATTCCATATCTATATAATAAAACGGTAGAGGCCGAATGTCTGTACATACAAAAAAAAAAACCGAGTCAGGGAGATATAAGAAGTGATATAAAACATATCCAGATAATTTTCTTTTTTCTTTGTTTCTCTGTCTGTCTGTTTGTACGGGCTAACCTCCGAAGTTATTGGACCGATTTAAATGAAATTTTGCATGGTGGATCTTTGCATCCCTGGTCAACATCTTAGATAGTTTTTACCGCGGGAAAATATCTCATTCCTACGGGAAAATGTGCACGGGAAAGTCGAAAAACAACGCGGGCATAGCCGCGGGTGGACAGCTAGTAGTAAAGCTGGCTATGCAACATAATGTAATGGCGAAACAACAATGTTATGCACTTCCTTCGCCTCATTTGAGCACTGCGCTGGATGATGATTCTATGAGAATCGCGGTGGCACTTGCTGGGGTGTGCTGTCTGTGAAGCGCGCGTGTGCAGAGTGCCAAGTGCGAGTTTTTTACTCACGAAACGCGCTCGATAACTACAACGTAAACGAGCATTTAGTATGGAGAAATTTTAGTTCAGCGAACCGTCCACAGATGGCGTAGTTTCAATTCCATACAAAATCGCGTTTACGCTCTCGCTATCGAGCACGTTTACTTTGGTTGCAAAACTCGCACTCGGCACTCAGATGTGGTGTTACAGTGGATTCCAAGGCATATCATGGGTTGAGTTGTGGCAAATGTGCTGGAAGATTTTCTAGATACCACATGCTCAACGATATAATCCGTCGGGCGTTGGTGTCTGCTGGTGTGCCTTGCATCCTTGAGCCTCCTGGTCTGAGCCGCAGTGATGGCAAACGCCCCGACGGATTGACTTTGGTGCCTTGGGATGAGGGTCGTTGCCTAATCTGGGACGCGACCTGTGTCAGCACCTTTACGGTTTCCCATCTATGGCGTACTACGCAGGAGTCAGGTGCTGCCGCTGAGTGGGCCGCATCCCAGAAGCGCGTCAAATACGCTGACCTTATCGGCTCATACATTTTCGTTCCAGTGGCAGTCGAAGTAGCAGGACCGTGCTAGGGCAGCGTCTTCGGAAAGCTACTCGTGACCCCCGTGCCGAATCGTTCCTGCGACAGCACATCTCACTGGCGATACAGCGTGGACTTGCGCCAGTGTGATGGGGACATTCCCGTCGGGTACGATTCGCGGTTTATTTGAGTATTAAATACTTTTAAATCAATTTGTCAACATTGATCTAAAACTATTTACCTTACTACTTTTTTAGTATAGGGAATGACACGACTTGAAAATTACAGTTTCTGGTCACAGTGCTGCATTTAACTAAATAAAAAGAAAAATAAAACAAAGCCTTTTGGCCAAAGCCAAAAAAGCAAAGCATAGCTCAAAGCTTTATACTGCTAGACGTTACTTTTTACCGTAGAAATAAAAACTAGACGTATAATTTCTCTTGTAATATGCAGCGCTGTAACAAGAAATTCTCGAATTCCCAATTTTTTTGTGACATAATAGCAATTTTTACTAAATCATATCTGTGTAGAGCGTCGTCGGTGGCTAAATGGCTAGGGCCGTTGACTTCCGTTCGGAAGTTCATGGGTTCAAGCCTCGCCACGTAACAATTTGTTTTCGGTTACGCTCTTACGGTGAAGGAAACCTGCACACACCTGCGAAGAAAAGGTTGTGTGTGAAGTTGACCAATCCGCATTGGGCCAGCGTGGTCGACTAATGCCTATTCATGCTGTTTCCAGGATAGGGTCGAGCCGCTCGGTAACGACAAAACTGTTCATTCTCGAGGGGTTCGAACCTACCCTAAAATCAGGGTTAACCAGACTGGCCTAGTGCGGGTTGGTCAACTTCACATACAAACTTTGAGTTACTTACAGATATGTGTTTTCTTGATGGTTTCCTCCGCCGCCGTAAGAACGTCGGATATACTTACATTGTGAATTCAAAAATGGTAAACACATTGGTACTTGCCGAGACTCGAACCCGCGAATTTCCGAATGAAAGTCATCCTGTTTCCTCATATAGTTTTAAGCGTATGTTTCTGAAAATTATTATATGAAATAAATAATTAAAATATAATATATTTAATTTTATTTAGTCAAATCGATCGAAGGGCTTTATCCAAACATTTTGTTAGGGTTTTTTGTAAAACTCCGTAAATTTCTAGTACTAACTGTACCAGTACACTAGACATAAAGACACTATACATAAAGGGAAATAAGAAAAAAAACAACGCGAGCGTAGCCGTGGGCGGACAGCTAGTTATAAATTATACTAATATTATAGAGGAAAGATTTGTATTTTGTGTGTGTGTGTGTTTGTAAAGAATAAACTCAAAAACTGCTGTGCCGAATTCAAAAATTATTTCCCCATTAGAAAGCTACATTCACCCTGAGTAACATAGGTTACCTTTTAATGCGGGAAAATGCCTCATTCCCACGGAAAAACTATTACCGTGGGCGGAGCCGCGGCAGAAAGCTAGTATTTTATATTAAGGTAAGTACAGCAAGAGCGGTTCATTCAAAATAAAAATTACAATATAATTTCCTTTCTATAATGAATGATTGCTATAATTTGAAGATAAAACTTAAAATAATAGCAAAATGATTTACTCCAAGCTCCAATCCTGCCACTAATATAAAAAATCACATAAAATCTGTTATTACTAAATTTGTACGACTAGTATAGGGGAAATTTGACACGTTTTAGTTTCGTATGATTGTATGGAACTTATTATTGCTTTCTAAATGAATGTACGAATACAGGTGATTTCGTTGACATTTGCTGTAATTACAAGGGATGTATTATTTTTCTATGAAAATATCGATAGCGAGGCTTGCAATGGCTGGGAATTTTCACAGGTCTTTTACGCGATAATTTTAAATAGGTGCGTTATTACATCTTATTTGTACCTTGTTTTAATGTGTACGAAGCGCGAAAGCCTCAAACAATCATTAGCTCTAACTTAAGCCAGAAAAATTGGTAATAATTTACCATTCCTCCACCCCTCCCCCCTTATCTCCGAAACTACTGGACCTACACTTTTGAAAAATAATAATTGAAGTTTAACCTTTACCTATAGATTACAGGAAAACTTATGAGCAATCTAATTAATGCAATAAAGTATTTTTCAGTACTTGCGCTGAACAAAAAACGGATATTGTCATAAATCTACCACATAATAATATGGCCGGATAAATAGATATATCCGCATACTTTACGCCTGAAATTCAGCAGCCTAGCTATCGACATCTATTCTTTTTTTTGTCGACGTTCTATTACATCACTAGACAGAGCACATTGCACACTTTGATTAGGGAGGTGGTTGACTGCGCGAGTTTCGAAGAAGACGCATCGGAAGCATCGAACCGTATCGATACATTCGCTTCATAAACAGACAACCCTAATTTGCTGACTATCATTATTTTCACTGTCATTACAATAAAATTGAGTTGGTATTTCTTTGCTAAGTAGATCATTGTTTTATAGTACCTACTAAATACAGTATATCCCTACTCCCTACTTCATACTAATACTAATATTATTATTTATATGTGGAAACATTTTAATGGTGTATAGTTATCATTATTTACTATGTAATTAGTGTAAAATCACTGTATGTTTTCCGAATAAAATATAATAAAATAAATCTATGTCTATATCTGTATAGATATAGACATAGTATAGAGTATTCTATACTAATATTATAAAGAGGAAAGATTTGTATTTTTGTGTGTGTGAGTGGGTGTGTATGATTGTAATAAATAAACTCAAAAACCACTGAACCGATTTCAAAAATTTTTTCACCATTAGAAAGCTACATTCAACCTGAGTAACATAGGCTTTACTTTATTTTCAAAAAAATTAGGGATCCTTACTAAAACTTCTATAATGTAACCCATCCAGATCCAGAGGAAGCAGAATACGTAGACTCAAAAGAAAAAACAAATAAACAAATGCCTTGAAAAATTGATAGTAAAGTAGTTGACAAATTGATTTAAAAGTACCTAACTACTTTTTTCTTATAGGGAATGACACAACTTGTAATGTAATATATTACAGTATCTTGTCACAGTGCTGCATATTACTATAAATAATTAAAAGACCAAGCCAAAGCCAAAGCTAAAAAAGGAAAGCAAATCTCAATGCTTTATACTGCTCGACGATACTTTTTACTGTGGTAAAAACAACTAAACGTATATTTCTCTTGTAATATGCAGCGCCGTGACAAGATATTTTCTAATACCCTAAATGGTTTTTGTGACTTAAAACCCTTGCAGCGATTAGGGAAGGAACCTCCTGTGCTGCGTTAAATTGAACCGTAAACTCGATAGAGCAGGTATTCCTGCTCGGAACGACCAACTTAAAGATTAGGCTGTTTACGGCCAAAACCATGCATTATCGCTATTTATTGTCTATGGGTAAATGAAAGACCAATATTTTTTTTTCTAAAATAGCAATTTTAGTATAAATTAGTCCAGTACAAAAAAAAACGTCAAACTTACACTTTGTATGAGCCTGGTAGATGTGGTATTTTTATTTTCAATTTACAATAATCATCATCATCACCGTTAAAATTTCAGCCAGTAGACGTCCACTGCTGGACAAAGGCCTCCCTCAAAGATCTCCACAACAATTAGTCCCGCGCTGCCCGCATCACGGTGAAGGAAAACATCGTGAGGAAAGCTGCACAGTACTGCACACACCTGCGAAGAAAATGTTGTGTGTGAAATTGACCAACCCGCACTGGGCCACCGTGGTCGACTAAACCCTATACGCTCGAGCCCCTCGGTGGGGACATATAAGAGCTGAGTGAAGTACTTTCTACACCTACCAATTTTCAACAATTTTACGACTTCTAGGAACAAAAAACAAAGACTGGCTCAAATTTAGGTTAAGAACGTTTGCTTAAGAAACTGGACCATCATGTGCTTTCACGATTCATTATATGCGTATACGTTTATACAGGGTGTTCGGAAAAGTATAATTATCCTTTATACCAGATACCTATAGTGTTATTGACGTACAAAGTTATAAACAACTAAAATTCTTGGCATTCAATAACTATTTTAAAAATATTTTTAAATCTGCTCTACGCATCAAAGTTCATTTAGGTACCTCACCCCGCTCTCGCAAACAATCACGTGGCGGAGATGCATAGTATGTGAATTGAACCCAAAGCCAAACTAGGCAGTTTTCTATCTGTGTTCGTGCACTCTAAAGCACTTAGTAAAGATAAAAATTAAATAATTTCGAATGGTGTGCTATTATATGGTGGTAAAAATTGTAGTGTACCTGTATCGGATAGCCAAGGAGATGCAGTGGGCTTACTATGTAAGAAGCAACAAGCTCGAGAAGCTGTCAAACGCGACATAGTAACATTAGAGCCATAGTAGTTTTGTCAATGTGTCGCGTTTGACAGCTTCTCGAGCCTGTCGCTTCTTAGGTAGTAAGCCTACTGGTTCAAGTCCCGGCCCAAGGTCAGTGATTTTAATTTTTTGCTTCAATTTATAGATAGTTTTCTATCTCATTTCAACTCAAAGCGATGCATACCGAATCACAGATGTAAAGTTTTTTGGAGAAACATTCATTGACAAAACGTTTTGTCGGCTAACTATTCAAAGGAGAAACGATTGTCGGAGAACAGTTTCAAACTCGAATTAAAAGACAATAATTTAAATATTATTAAAATATTTTATTTTTTGTTTTTAATGTATTACACACTCAGGTTACACATCACTAACACAATACTAAGTAAAGGACATAAGACATCCACTTACATTTAGGAAAAGCGAAATGTACGATGAACATGGAGAACGATTCGGTCAACAAATTGTCAGCAAAACAAGACTATTGAATCGTATTACTGTTTTGTTAAAGCGACACTGTAATATACATTGCGGGTTTTTTTAAAAACATTTACAAGAAGGTCAGGAGTATATTTGCGGCTGTTTGCCCCACACACCACACTACTATACCCATGCTTCATATAGGTGTGTTTGCGTAGTATTTAAGACAAAACAGCCGTGGACGATCCGACCACCTAAAAATATGATTCGTCCCCCCCCCCTAGGCCAGAAGCTGGGTACCCCCATGGAGTAAAGCCAAAAGCTTAGAGCTGATGCAGGTTTTCCTGTAATTTTATCCTAAAAATATCAGATCGTCACATAATTTACAGCCTAAATATTCCATGTGTACGATTTATTTATGTGTTTCGAAACTGTTTTTGTACTTTAACGCAAATAAAATTTGTTATTTTCATAACCTTTACATTATTTATTAGAGTACAGAAGTCAGCACATTCGGTTGGACATTCGCACTACGGAATTCACCCCTACAGCTACGGGTGCTCTCAAGGTCAACATTTCCAGCCGCATGTGCTGGCTATACTATACATACAAGTCCATCTTAATCTTTGATATTGTATGGTGTTAGTAAGGGAGCTATATTCCGACTACAAACTATTACCTATGTAGTTTGGCGGGGCATATTATATTTTTGTTAATGCAAAAAATTACTTTGAATAAACTATTTTTTTATTTTTTTATTTCTTTTATCTTTGGATCACGGATTTGCAAACTCTAATATGCCCGGTCCACGCGTGACAGACATAATTTTGTCAGGCGTATTCTATTATCCTCATCATCATCATCATCATTAACAGCCTGCGGCAGTCCACTGCTGGACATAGGCCTCTCCCAAGGCGCGCCATTTGGCCCGATCTTCGGCCACACGCGTCCACCTGCTGCCAGCCACATTTCGCAGATCGTCACTCCATCTAGCTGGTGGGGATTCTCTTTGGAGGATATTTCAATATGGCGGGTTTAAATGTGCGACAAACTTTTGTCATAGCACTGCATGTTACGGGGGTAGTTGTATCTTTGTTCCCGGTTCCCGATTCCAGTGTCAATAGTTGATCAGAATAGAACAAGAACACATAAACATATCACAAAACTTGAGTCAACAGGCGGCCTTATTGGTAACGTAACCACCAGGCAACCTTTATTATGTACTCAGATACTCGTATGTACGGAACCCTCGAGGTCAACTCGCACTTGACCGGGTTTTTAATTAATTCCAGGTATGAAAATTATTATATATTATATTTATATATTAAAGTTATTTCCAGGTATTAAAATTGTTAATTATGATCTAACCAATCTTTGTAAACTAGAGTAGGAAAATTCTAGGTAACTTAAAAAAAAAACAGGCAGCAATGGGCACAGAATTGACAACATTTCATTTTTCTAACACCCTGATATTTTTACATAAAATAAAATTAGGTAAAAAAATACGATACCCGTATTTTTTATTTTCTCCTAATTCTATCATTATCATTAATAATTTCGAGTTTAAAAAATGTCTCATTCTAAAACGTCGTAAGCGCCTGATGACGTCATAGGTATGCCTTAATAAAGTTTAATGCATTATGCTCTGAAACCGTTATAGTAAAAAAAAAAAACTGTCACATTATTGATTGATTGACACATCCGATTTCAAATAAAAAGCGCTCACTCACAATCACAACGGCTATTTTCGGTTTGTTGTTGGTTTGTTTTCAGAAGTTTTACGTAAATATAGTGATAACACGATGAAAATTACGGACGGATTTCAAGCTGCCGACAGCGGCGACCTCCCAAATATCTAATGTTACTTTAATACATGCAAGAAAACGACTGCTACTATATAAGGCTGCGGAAACGTAGCGCAAAGGCTCTAGCGACACGCGAAGCGTACCTATGTGGTACAGCAGTATAGTTGGCTACGTAAACGAGAAGTAAACTTGCGTATAACAAATAGCAGAATAACACCTGAACTTAAGGTGAAAGGGAAGCTGTATCGAGTTACTTCCACAATCGATGTGACGGCAGAAAAGATTGTCAGTTTGGAGTGCAAGGATTGTGCGGCTTCTGCTGGAGGCTGCGAACATGCTATTTGTTTAGCCATGTGGCTGATCAAACGTTCTGATGAACCATCTGTGACGTGAACTACATGCTATTATTGGAGTAAACCTAAACTTGACCAAAAATATTGGCAAACGAAAAGTCACAACACCACAAAATGTTAATATGGACATAAACTCCAGTATGTTCACACAGGAATGTAAAAAGCGCAAAGTAAATAGGTAGGTACTGGTGTAATATTAAATTACCTTACCATAAGGGACTACAGTGTATTTAATATACCTAATGAGAGAGTTTTTGCATGAAAGTGGAAGTGATTTAAGCTATGATAGTTTTTAAAAGTTTGGATAAAATTTATTAACTGCAGAAGTAGTGGAGGACATCGCTAAAGCTACAATAAATCAAGCAAGCTCCAAATTGTGGCATTCCATGCGTCTGGGAAGAGTGACAGGGTCAAGAATATATGAGGCTGTTCCTTGCAAAACAGAAGATGGAGCATTAGTCCAAGGTAATTTAGGAGGTTATAAAGTGCCCGAGACAAAAGCCATCAAAAGGGGAAAGAGACTAGAAAGCAGAAAAGAATTAAATTTGGAATATAAAAATGCAGGGATAATTTTAGTATCCCCTATTATTGGAGTGTCACCTGATGCAGTTTGTAAAGACATTGTTGTGGAAGTGAAATGCCCAATAAAAGAAAAAACTGCAAAATTACATAAAAGATAACAAGCTGCAGGAAAAATGTAAAGCTTAAATAATGATCCAAACTGACTGTTTTGTGTGGCTGATCCTACATAATGAACAAACTAAGACCCTGCATAAATATTGGGTTGACTATGATAAGGCATATACCCTAAAGTTGTTAAGAGCCGGTGAAGCTTTCTGGGAGAAATTTATTTTTAAACATATTTTAGATAGTGCAAAATAGTTAGCTATTTTAATGTTTACCTGTTCTGTCATAATAAAATGAAACACCATATTAATACTTGTCTTTTATTTCTCTTTTATAATAGGAGATCTGGGAGAACAGACAATGGACAGAAATGTATGAAAATCGGTCCAGGAGCCTCTGCTGATGAGACTTGCTGCAGGAAATGATAGTGTATACTAGTTAGGGTGGTCCAAAAAAAAATTTTTTTTAATGTTGGGGCTCCACAAGGCTCTTCTTGTTTGATATGGCCACAGGCACCCCTATATGAAATTTGAGCCAAATCTAATGATATTTAGGGGTCGCGCCATTTGACACTTTTTTATATGGGATATATAAGGAAACAAATATCTCTGTGATGAATTTTTATTTTTTTAATGAATTATAATGTTTATTAAATCAAGATAAGGTACATATAATTAGTCTGCATCTTTATTACCCAAATACATATCCATAATATTGGATTTCGAAGCCACAGGGAATTTTTTTCTATGTAGATCTACCACACGGAGGAGATACTGCTTCTGCTGTTCGTTTTTGGTAATACTTGCATTAAATTTTGTGTATATTGCAATTCCACGCTCTGCACAATCATTCACTACTTTCATTTGGCGAGCTTTCTCTCTCATTTCAATGAAAACTTCATTGGTAGGCCATTCTGAGGGATCTTTTTAGCCAAAAATACTGCTGATTTTTCTCGTCCGCCAGTGGTCAATAGGTCAAACAAGGTCGTCGTTCTTTGTGTGAAAAAAGACTGTAACGGGCTATAGGGATCACAAGATTTCCCATCTAGTCTCCTAAAAGCCTTCTGTTTAGTTTAGGTGGTTTCTGCATGTTTTGTACCATTTCCCCTTTGGTTTCGATCATCATCATTTCAGCCGAAAGACGTCCACTGCTGGACAAAGGCCTCCCCCAAAGATCTCCACGACGATCGGTCCTGCGCTGCCCGCATCCAGCGGCTTCCCGCGACCCTCACCAGATCGTCGGTCCACCTTGTGGGGGGCCTGCCCACGCTACGTCTTCCGGCGCGCGGTCGCCATTCGAGAACCTTTTTGCCCCAACGGCCGTCGGTTCTACGCGCAATGTGCCCAGCCCACTGCCACTTAAGCTTAGCGATTTTTCGGGCTATGTCGGTGACTCTGGTTCGCCTACGGATCTCATCATTTCTGATTCGATCACGCAAGGAAACTCCAAGCATAGCCCTCTCCATCGCTCTTTGGGTGACTTTAAGCCTTCTTATGAGGCCCATTGTAAGCGACCACGTCTCGGATCCATAAGTCATCACTGGCAACACACATTGGTCAAAGACTTTTGACTTGAGACACTGCGGTATTTGGGACGAAAAGATATTGCGCAGCTTCCCGAACGCTGCCCAGCCGAGTTGGATTCGACGATTGACCTCCTTCTCGAAGTTGGATCTACCTAATTGGACTGTTTGTCCCAGGTAGACGTAATGATCTACAACTTCGAGAGATGAGTCCCCAACTTTTATTGGAGTGGGTACTACATGGGAGTTCGACATGACTTTTGTCTTCTCCATGTTCATCTTAAGACCCACTTGTTGGGAGACTCTGTTAAGGTCATCGAGCATTGTGCCGAGGTCCTCCAAGGTCTCAGCCATGACTACGATATCATCGGCAAACCGAAGGTGAGAGATGTACTCGCCATTGATATTGATGCCATGTCCTTCCCAGTTCAGAAGCTTAAAGACATCCTCCATTGCAGCGGTGAACAGTTTCGGAGAAATAACGTCTCCCTGTCTCACACCCCGCTGCAGTTGGATTGGTCTGGAGTTCTGATCCTGGAGCCGGACAGACATGGTGGCGTTCTCATACAAACACTTGAGCACCTCAATATATCGGTAGTCGATTTGGCACCTCTGAAGAGACCGCAGCACTGCCCAAGTCTCAATCGAATCGAAGGCCTTCTCATAGTCCACGAACGCTAAGCATAGTGGCTGGTTATACTCCTCAGTCTTCTGTATAACCTGCCGCAGCGTGTGGATGTGGTCTATGGTACTAAAGTTCGATACTCACTCTTGGTTTCGATACTCACTCTGGAATCGAACAATGAAAGTCCAATCAAATGTTCGGAAAAATACCAAAGGTGGCGACGTAATGCTTTCAGTGAAGTATTACTAACAAGCGCGCAATACTCAAAAATAATAATCGATTCGATTATTACAGTACCAATGTAGCATTAGCTTAATAGTAGTTGGTAATTTCGCTATATTAATTAATCGTTCAATTTGGCGCGACCTCTAAACGTGCTTCTATTGATCTGATTTTTGGTATACACACTCTTTTTAGATAAAGAAACAAAAATAACCTTGTGGAGCGGGTTATTTTATACTTTTTTTTTTTTTCATACATTTGTGGACCACCCTAATACTAGTGGCATAATCCTGAAAAAAAAAAGTCCGAGGGTTCTCTTGCTATGTAGGGTGGTGTAGGTATGATATGTAATGTAAAAAAATACATCAAGCAAAAACTTCTACATAATCTTAGTTTTCATTAACAGTGTAAATAGGTATTAGGTACCTACAGCATATGTTCTCTGTGGTCAGAGAGGGTAATCAGTGGGTCAGAGGGTTCAATTTTAATCCAAATGTTCAGGGTTCGATTCCCAGTCAATCAAAAAACACTATGTTTGTTTGATAAATAAGATGATTCCATTGAGCACATTAAGCTGTTGGTTCTGGCTTGTGCCATGTCTGAGGTCCTTATGTAAATTTAAATGTTAATTTATTAAACTTAATTCATTGCATTTCATTTGGCAGCTCAATAATCCAACCAAACTTTTGAGTTTATATAGGACAATGCAAATCTTACTATGAAGCCTGGGCTAAAAAAAAAAATACAAATCTTTCCTCTTTATAATATTAGTATGGATATAGATAGTATAGACTATAGACTAGCTTTCCACCCAGAGAGGATCGCCCGCGTTAAGTTTTTCCCGTGGGAATGAGGCATTTTCCCATGGGAAAAAATAGCCTTTAGTGTTAATATTCCATAACAATTTTTTTATTACAATCGCTCCAGCAGTTTAGACGTAAAGAAGTAACAAACATACACACTCACAAACTTTCGCCTTTATAATATTAGTGTAATAGAGCTGTTTAGGCATTTTTAGGTACAGGTACTACTCCCTCCTCCTCTCTCCCTATCTACTATCATATCTAATAAAATAAAACACCATAGGTATTAATACTTTTATGTATATTATTCCTCTTTTATAATGGGACTTTGTAAATTAATTAAGCCACATGCTACAATTATCGCACCATCTGCAAGTTGAATAAACTTATTATTAATTACAGTGTGGTTTTAAAAATTAAACAACCTCACCCTTCGTATAACCGTCTCAACATGTATTCACAGGCTTTCTATAATTTTCCCTTTGATAACTTCCTGTTTAGGTAGCTTTGTTTCTTTCAAAACACTAGGCGGTTAAAGAAGTTGAAGATTTTTTCTATGCACAGTGTCAATATGCTTAAATCCTCAATCTGCCAATATAGAGCAGTTAGGAGGCAATAAGTTTATAAAACAACTGCTCTCCACTATATTAGCATCATAAATGCGACCCCCCGAACCCAGCAGATACAAAAATTTTGTGTGTTGGCATTTTTGTACTGCAACCATGTAAATGCCTGGGTAGAAACATCTGAGTACCTACTCTTTATTTGTATTAAAAGATGACAATTTTTTTTCTCATCAAGCACATTGGGAGCAAAAATCATATTTTTTAAACTGACAGTATTCTCCACAATGTAGTCAGGGATACTTCAAACATATCAGTAGGTAATCATATTCAAAGCAATGTTTGCTACTTTGTATATAAATGTTACTACAAAATCAAAGGAAATATCAGTGAGGTAAGTTTAAAAAAATATCCATTAATAGTCTTTCGGTAAACATAAATAAACTTGAGGGTTACTTTCTATCAGTTTCAACATGAACATTCTGCCTTGTTTTTCTTTCTTTATTTAAAGCAGGATTCTGATGACTGTTGAGATGTTTCTGAGTAGTTAGTTGTACTTCCTTGAGTTGAAGGAAACATTTCTCCTAAACTGTCTACTTCCATAAATTCCTCTTATTTAGGTGTAAGCTGTCTTGTTTTGCTTTATCTTGAAGATTGGATACACCTGTCAGCAGTTCTCGGGTTTACTTGGACACCTAGAACAGAATAACATTTTATTGACAATGTGACTAAGCTCTTAAAATACAGATAAAAAAAAACATGAGGGAAAATTATCACAAATTAGAAATTAAACTTAACAAAGTGAAATAAAATGTACCTTTACTACAGATAGTGATGGCTGGATCATAACTGCGGTCCCTCTATCAACAGTCTTGCATGCATTATCCACTGTTAACTGAGCTGATGTGCTAGGCCTGGTCAGAGCATCACACATGTACCTACCCAACAAGAGATAGAGGCAGGCGTGGTTTGAGTTTAACTTGTTCTTTCATTGTGACTCAGTACCGGTACATCTTCCTCTAACTAAAACAAATAGTAAGATAGTTATCAATTTGAAATAAATATCCACTAACTAGACTATTATATACATTTTTCATAAAAATAAAATATGTAAATGTCAATGTCAAGTACCTACGCATCTTGATCAGGGAGTTATCTTCCGAGATTGGATACATAATAAAATCATTAGTGCTGGAACTTTTTTTTAATTGAATTGAAACTGTGGTAGAAATTTTTAAAACACAATAAAAACACTAACTGAAAAGAAAAATAGACGAGACGGACGAGACTCAAAAGAAGCATAAGCGCGAACTCACTCTTGCTTGACAGATGACATGACTGACACAAGATTGACATTCGTTTAAAAAGTAATTTAACAAGAAAAGGCATTATTTGTATTCGGCCGTACCTAGAGATGGGCACGTACCCAGGTATTTACCCAACCACCCGGTAAATACCCGTATCTACCCGGTAAATACCCATATCTACCCAAATCAGTGGGTAGATTGAATTCAATAATTTGTACTAGCATTATTTTGTTTGTTTAAGCGCCGATTTCGATGAAACTCGGTTTGTAGCACTATTTTGGCAAGGAAAATAGAATGCAATAAAGAAATTTACAAATATCCAAGATGGCGGCCAACTTTTTAGTTTGTAGACTGATTTCGATGAAACTCTGTTTGTGACACTATTTTGACAAGGAAATTAGAATGCTATGTGAAAATTATCATAAATCCAAAATGGCGGTCAACTTTTCTGTTTATGGACCGATTTAGGTAAAACTCAGTTTGAAACATTATTTTAGCATAGAAGTTAGAATAGAATGTCAAAATCTACAAAAATCCAAGATGACAGCTAACTTGCTTGTTTAGGGACTGATTTTGATGAAACTTGGTTTGTTACAAGTATATTTTTTGACTAGAAACTGAATGCAATGTCGAAATTGTCAAAAATTCAAGATGGTGGTTAACTTTTTTGTTTGTGTCAAGTGATTTAGATTAAACTTGGTTTATTACACTATTTTCGCAAGGAAATTACAATCCAATGTCAAAATTTACAAAAATCCAAGATGGGGGCCAAATTTTTTGTTTACAGACTTATTTCGATGAAACTCTGTTTGTAACACAATTTTGTCGAAGGAATTAGAATGCAATGTCAAAATTGACAAAAATTCAAGATGGCTGCCAACTTTTTTTGTTTATAGACCGATTTCGATGAAACTCGGTTTGTGACACTATTTTGACAAGAAAATTAGGATGCTATGTAAAAATTGATAAAAATTCAATATGGTGTCTAAATTTTTTGTTTATAGAGTGGATTTAGTTCAAACTTGGTTTATAACACTATTTTGACAAGGAAATTAGAATGCAATGTCAAAATTGCAAAAATCCAAGATTGTGGCTAACTTTTTTATTTATAGAGTGATTTAGTTCAAACTTGGTTTATAACACTATTTTGACAAGGAAATTAGAATCCAATGTCAAAATTGACAAAAATCCAAGATGGGGCTAACTTTTTTGTTTATAGACTGATTTCGATGGAATTCGATTTGGAACACTATTTTGCCAAGGGAATTAGAATGCAACTTCAAAATTGAAAAAAAATCAAGACAATGGCTAACTTTTTTGTTTATAAACTGATTTAGATGAAACTTTGTTTGTAAGACTATTTTGACAAAGAAAATTCGAATGGAATATCGAAATTGTCAAAAATCGAAGATAAGAGCCATCTTTCAAGTTTATGAAAGGATTCGGATGGAACTCGTCACTATTTTGGGAAGAAAAGTATAATGCAATGTAAAAATTCACAAATATCTAAGTTGACATCTAACATTTTGTTTATGTTCTGATTTCGATGAAACTCGGTTTTACAACACAATTTTAGAACATAAATAAAAAAAAAGTCCTAACAAGTTGGTCTAACTTTGCTTCAGTATTTCGAAGAGCTCAGATAATTATGTCTTGAACAATGAAGCACCATGTCTGAGGAGGACTGTAGAACGCTGGTATTTAGAATTCCAGAGTTCTGGATTTGGATATAGGGAAATAACAAAGTTAGATTTCAGCACAAACTTTTGAATGATAATACATTCTTCTTCTCATTTTCTTGTTAAATTAGTGTTACAAACCGAATTCCTTCGAAATCAGTCTAAAAACTAAAATTGTTGCCGCCGATATAGATTTTTGTCATTTTTACGATGCATACCAATGTTCTAGCTAAAATAGTAGGTACTACAAACCAAAATTAATAGAAATCAGTCCGTAAACATAAACATAAACAAACAAAAAACAACATAAGCTGTATACTCAGATTTTTTTGTTAATTTTAACATTGCATTACCTCCTTTCCGAACCTGACGACGAAATCACTGATGGAGTTAAAGCAGCAAAAGAATTTAGATTACACCTTACAGATTGCCCTTCTGGTAGCAAATACCCTTCAGGTAACAACGCCCGTACCCGCCGGCGGGGGCGCAGCCTTCACCAAAATCAGAATTGATAATCAGAGACGGACCCCCTCAGGCGTCGTCTCCTTCACGATGTTTTTCAATATCAACGCGCTAGGCTGTGGTCCGAGGCTCCCTTGAGCTGCCCCTAGACGCGTTGGTATATGACTTTTTTGGGCTAGAGTTTTCCGCTCCCCCGCAAGTCCGATGAAGCTTGATCCGTCGTACTTTTTCGACTCAAGCATAGGTCAATAAAAAAAAAATTGCATTACCTATAAATTTCTTACCAAAATTGCCAAAGTTAGGCTGAAATCATGGATTTTTATAAATATTGACATTGCATTGTAATTCCCTTGGCAAAATTATGTTACAAATCGAGTTTCATTGAAATCAGTCCATAAACAAAAAGGTTAGCCGCCATCTTGAATTTTTGTAAATTTTTACATTGCATTCAAATTCCCTTGACAAATAGTGATACAAACCTAGTTTCATCGAAATCAGCCTAAAACAAAAAAGTTAACCATCATCTTGAACTTTTGTCAATTTTGAAGTTGCATTCTAGTTCCCTTGACAAAATAGTGTTCCAAATCGAGTTTTATCGAAATCAGTCTATAAACAAAAAAGTTAGCCACAATCTTGGATTTTTGCAATTTTTACATTGCATTCTAATTTCCTTGTCAAAATAGTGTTATAAACCAAGTTTGAACTAAGTCCACTCTATAAACAAAAAATTTAGACACCATCTTGAATTTTTATCAATTTTTACATAGCATCCTAATTTCCTTGTCAAAATAGTGTCACAAACCGAGTTTCATCGAAATCGGTCTATAAACAAAAAAAGTTGGCAGCCATCTTGAATTTTTGTCAATTTTGACATTGCATTCTAATTCCCTCGACAAAATTGTGTTACAAACAGAGTTTCATCGAAATAAGTCTGTAAACAAAAAATTTGGCCCCCATCTTGGATTTTTGTCAATTTTGACATTGGATTGTAATTTCCTTGCGAAAAAAGTGTTATAAACCAAGTTTAATCTAAATCACTTTATAAACAAAAAAGTTAACCAACATCTTGAAATTTTGACAATTTTGACATTGCATTCAGTTTCTAGTCAAAAAATATACTTGTAACAAACCAAGTTTCATCAAAATCAGTCCATAAACAAGCAAGTTAGCTGTCATCTTGGATTTTTGTAGATTTTGACATTCTATTCTAACTTATATGCTAAAATAATGTTTCAAACTGAGTTTCACCTAAATCGGTCCATAAACAGAAAAGTTGACCGCCATCTTGGATTTATGATAATTTTCACATAGCATTCTAATTTCCTTGTCAAAATAGTGTCACAAACCGAGTTTCATCGAAATCAGTCTATAAACTAAAAAGTTGGCCGCCATCTTGGATTTTTGTAATTTTTTTTTATTGCATTCTATTTTCATTGCCAAAATAGTGCTACAAACCGAGTTTCATCGAAATCGGCGCATAAACAAACAAAATAATGCTAGAACAAATTATTGAATTCAATCTACCCACTGATTTGGGTAGATATGGGTATTTACCGGGTGCGTGGGTATTTACCCGGTAAATACCCGGGTGGGTAGATTGGGTATTTACCCGACCGCCCATCTCTAGCCGTACCTATGACGTCATCACCTGATTTGAGGCTTTTAAGGATTTTCTTAAGAATAAGGCAACGTAAAAATATGAAATATTTTTTTCCATGAAGCGGATACATAAATAAAGAAATGGTATTTTTATTTTATGCATGTGTTTAAAATGAAATGTTGTCAATTGTCGCAAAATACTTTACGTACAGAATATGACTTAAGTGTTACTGTAAGAATGTATGTCTGGGGAAAGGGCTGAAGGGATAGAACCTAGATACAGGGTGTAAGTGACAGTTCAGCAAATACTAAAAGGGTACTCAGACTCAGTAAACAGTTATAATCTACTTTTCCAAAAACTTTATCTCGAAAACGAAAACAAAATTTGCCACTTGCATACAAAATTGACGTTTTAATCGGAGTATTTATATGCAACGGTCTTTTTGTTTGTTTCCGGAAGAAATTATATTTGGGAAAAAAACGAATTTTCATCAAAAAAGGATTCAATTCTTACCATATAAAATGTTTTGTGCCCCAAAAGTTAGGGCTAGGTTTGAAACAATATGTATTTTTTTAATAGAACAGTTATTATTTTTTGCTGGTCATTTAATACCTTATAGCCATTGGGAAAATTCAAAAGGTCCACTGACTGACTAAAACATATCCTTCCAGTTTTTGATAGGACCATTAATACCTTGTATAGACTTGTTTACTACTCAGAATGAATTCTGTGACGAAATCGGGACTACATCAATATTATTACATGAGTTTATTTTTGTCTACAGAAGGAAACAAAGGACTCCAATTTTCCAAGGAAACCAATCTCGTAAACGAAAAACAAAGGTTCTATTCTTCTTGAAAGTCTTAATAGTTTTATCTCCACTAAATTGCCCTAGTGTCTCTTAAAATTACATCTTTGTAACTGATTTAAACGTCACCATTTTAGTCTGTAGAAGTCCACTGCTGGACAAAGGCCTCCCAAAAGATCTCCATAACGATCGATCTTGGTTGACCCACATCCAACGGCTTCCCTCGACCCTGACCAGATATCGGTCCACCTTGCCACCTGCCCTTCTTCTATGAAACTTAATAATCATCAGCTCGGTCAAATGCTGTGCAAGAATTACAAGAGCATTTACTTAATTACTTATTTGCCACTGCTTATATACTCATATTTTCACTAAATAAGTACAGTAGGGAGCACATGCGGCTGGAGATTATGACCTTGAGAGCGTATTCCGTAGCGGTAGGGGTGAATTTCGTAGAGCGAGTGTCTAGCCGCATGTGCTGGCTTCTGTAGGTACATAATTTTGACTACAAATACAATATTATTTTATCCCTATTTCTCTTATAAATAAAAATGCAAATGTGAGTTACAGTACAGGTTTGTTTCGTTTTCACGCCAAAATCAAGAAACGATTTTAATTAAAATTGGTTACTGCTGCAAAAGCTACAAGCTATTGTATATTCTTTATTGCACAATTAGTTATTCATAAAAATTAAAATCAAAACAAAACAAACACAAGTATTTTTCGTTTCATCAAAGTCAGCATCGTTCCATAAAACCAATTCACACAATTTAAGCTATATACGAGTTAAATAAAGTATGCATTAATTTGAAATAATACGGAGTTCTTCATACCACTTAACTTCGTTTATACAGTTCACTGATGCACATCACTTAGCAGAACAAATACATGGTAATATCATGAATAATGTTATGGTGCTATGCTAAAGCACTTAAAACTGATTGATATAAACCTAGTAGCTCCGTGAGCCGTTAAAAATGGTAACCTATCACATTTTCGAAAAACTGAAAACCGAATTTTAATATTCCGTAAACGATTCATACATTTTTCAATTTCCATTGTATGACTTGACATATTTTTAAATCACCACAATAACACTTTACAGAATTATTCTTTTTCCGCACAACGTTATTCCGTTTTACGATTAATCTTTTTTACTAAATACCGTAATCTCACTTGGTCTTTTTTTAAACGCTAGAATTTTTTTTTGTTATTCCGAAGTAACAATTATTATTTTTCATAATTACGACACATAATGTTTTTGGAGTTCGGGGCACCCCGACATATGTCGGTTAGGTTAGAAGGGTATGGCGGGCGTGGTGGGCGAGCAAAGCGAGCCCACCTCGCCCGCCATACCCTTCTGTTAGGTTTGACATGTATGCATGCCTGCTTGTGATTGGTTGCATGCTTGCTTGCTTGCTTGCTTGCTTGCTTGCATGCTTGCTAGATTGCTTGCTTGCATGCATGCTTGCTTGCTTGCTTGCATGCATGCTTGCTTGCTTGCTTGCTTGCATGCATGCTTGATGGAGTACAGAATGTAAAATGGAGAAATTAAATTTGACCTTGCAATAAATTAGTTCAATTGAGCTATCGCACATGTAAAAAATGGTTAACGTTGTCATGGATTTTCGGTATACTGGTAAATAGTTTAGCGGAAATTTGAAACATCGGTGAACAAGTAAAAAGGTAAATTAAAACGCGGAAACATGATACAATGGAAAATGTTATTTCGGATAATAAAAATTTTTTCTAACTGATAAATGTCAAAAAGTTAGCGGAATAACAATATTCGGAACAAAAAATATCGGAAATACAATAGGTAACCGTTAAAAATGCTGTAGACCTCACGAGTCAAATAAAAAAACATACATTGGTTTGCTGTTATTTACTAATAGATGGCGCTGTTAGTTTTGCATCATAGCGGATTTTTTTTTTATTTATACTTCACGAGTGGCTGAGCTCGAGATCATCTATTTATGATATTGTACTTTTAATATTTTACTACAAACTTCTGATGTAAGAAATTGTACCGCAATAAAATGTAACTTAATTTTATATTTCATTATTATGTATTGTACCTACCTTATTCGGATAAAAAACGAAGCTTCAAAAATGTAATTTAATTCGCAGAATTATATTTTTCCAATGAAATATAGGTAATAATATTTTTAATTAAATACGTATATCCATTTATAATGGACGGTAATAACTGCAGAGGAACTGAAATTTTATTTAAAGTTGAAATGGAAACCCTCATAAAGTTATAAAAAAATTAATAGCGCTTTCAGGAAATACTGCTAAATGTCTATAATGTAAATTACGTACGCTATGAAATCATAATGTCGCAGGGAAATTAGAAAAGCAGGGATTTTACGATCTAACTAATGGATTCCATGTGATAAACGAGATTTTATTTAACACTGGCAGACGCCCGCGGCTACGCCCGCGTTTATTTTTTACTTTTCCGAGCACAACTGGACTTCCTTGGTGAGCGAGGACAAAGCCCCCCTCAACCCCGCAACTTCCAATTTCTGCTCAATATTCTTTCCTCTGCACAACAGGGCTAATAAACTAATAGTATTGCCTCTGAGCCACTGAAGTTTCTTTGTGAAGAAGGCAAGACCAGCCCCCCAGAACCCTATTTCTACTGAATAGTCTTGCCTCAGTCAGCCCCACACACAACGAGCAGCAGAGACCCCTCAACCCCCTGCAATCCAATTTCTACTCAATGGTTTTCTGCGCAACTGGGCTTTCTCCATTGGCTTCGCTCCTCTCAATCCCCTAGCCCCCCAGTACCCAACTTCTACTCAATAGTCTTGTCCCTGCACAACTGGGATAATAAATTAATAGCATTGCCTCTGCACTACTGGAATTTCTTCATGAGGGGGGGCGAGACCAGCCCCCTAGAACCCTATTTCTACTGAATGGTCTTGCCTCAGCCCCGCAACCAGCAGCAGAGACCCCTCAACCCCCAATTTCTATTTCTTTCTTTGCCCCTGCACAACTGGGTTTTCTTCGGAAAAGGGCAAAGTTCCCTTAAATCCCCGCACCCCATTTATACTTAAAAGATTTGCTACTACACAACTGGGCTTTCTTTATTGGCTTCGCCCCCCTCAACCCCCCAGCACCCAACTCCTACTCAATATTCTTTTCCCTTCATAACAATCATCATCATCATCTCAGCCGAAAGACGTCCAGTGCTGGACAAAGGCCTCCCCCAAGGATCTCCACAATGATCGGTCCTGCGCTGCCCGCATCCAGCGGCTTCCCAATACACACGCACAAAAATAACACTACAATACATTTAATAGTATTGCTCTGCATTACTGGACTTTCTTTGTGAGTGGGGCAAGACCAAGCAGCCAGGATCCAATTTCTACTGAATAGTCTTACCTCAGCCCCGCAACTAGCAGCAAAGACCTCTCAAACCCCTACCACCCAATTTCTACTCAATAGTTTTGCCCCTGCACAACTGGATTTTCTTCGATAGAGGGCAAAACTCTCCCCCTGCACCTAATTCCTACTCAATAGTCTTGGCCCTGCACTGCTGTGCTTTGTTCGTGAGCTGGCTTCCAATTTCTGTTCAATAGTCTTGCCCCTGCATAGCTGATTCTTCTTTAGTAAGGTAGGCCGTGCAACCTCAATGCAACTACCTGCAAATCCTCTCAATAAAAAATGATGGAGCGTCCTCCACAAAAAAAAACTGATTATATCGATCCCATTACCCGTCTAACCAGCATCCTCATGATTACTTTTAAATTCCTAAAAAAAAAACATTATTTTACATAAATGAAACATATCTAGATCGTTTTTTTATACCCAAATGCCCCCATATAGCAAATTTCATTAAAATAGGATTCGTCGTGTTTGAAAACATAGAAAATTTACTTTTTTAACCCGCTTCCCGTAAGAATGGGATATTTTCCCGGGGAAAAACTATCTAAGATGTTGACCAGAGATGTATAGAACCAACGTGCAAAATTTCATTCAAAAAATTTTGTACAGTACAAGTACAATTTATGCACATAGGCACCTATAAACTTGTACTCTAAGTACATAATTATGTGCACATAAATAAACGTTTATCTATCTTTCTATCTATCTATATTATGTAGGTATATCAGCTGTCGTTTCAGTAGCAAAAAATAACTAAGTAACTATTGTTTGTATAAAACCTGAAAATATTATTCCTCTGTTCTAGAAACCCTCATGTCATGTAGAAATGATCCGGAGACCCTAATTTTGTACCTATTTGTGTAATGAGACCTATCCTTTGTAGTTTATAAAGATATCAACCTCAGACCAAAATCACATCATTACGATTTTTCGTAACAACTAAATCACTATCCACTTTCTTAGATCTCATGATATCGTCCACCGATTCTAATGATCGCACTATAAACAAAATAATTTCTACGTAAAAAACGAATCTTTCTAAAATTGTATGCTTTATTTTCATCACAACAGAGATTAGATAGAGTTTTGATAAACTTGTCAGTGTCAAAAATAAGTTTGTCAAAGAAATCTTATGCAAAATTATACAAACAGTGATCATTATAAACATTGTCGATGTATAAAGCTCTTATGGCCCTAACAGAACGGTTGAAAATAAGTTTCAGAACGTTGTTGCCGACTGAATAAACAAAATTGTTTTATACGATCGTGATTTGTATGCGTGTCGTCCAAAAATAAAGGGTTCTACTTATGCGATAACTTTCACTGAAGAAAGAAGTTTTGTAATACTTATACGTCTCAAACTGCGTGACGAGACTCCCTGATATAATTATGAAATGAAAAGTTTATTTTCTCTGATTTAGAAATTTGTAACACCTGCTTTCTAGACCAATATGTGCTATACTTAGGTATATTTTTCTTAATCTATTTTGACTGATGAATTTTTCTCGTTTCGACTTATTGATTATAGTTCCGTATTAATTTAGAAAAATACGAAACCATTGTAGAGTCGTCCGTTATTCCATCTGTTAGAGCCAATATCCTCCCAAACTACTGGTCAGTAACGATTTGTTTGATGCAAGTATGTAAATCCTTGCTGAACCAAAGACGGATGTCTTACATCAAATAATGAGTTTTAAACTTTAAGGACTCTTTTAGAGAGTAAGTTAGCCTTAAAAAAAGTTTTGCAAACTATAAAGTGCGACAGATGAAATGAAAAAGCTTGTTTTAGATAACGATCTCAAATATATAATATTATACTTATGAGTATACTTATCACAATTTTTTTAAGTTATTTACGAAAACAAGCAAAAGTTTACCATTACTCCCTCCTAGGATAAAAACTGCTGGTCCTAAACTTTTGAAAAATATACTGAAATTAGTTCTTTACCTCTAGATTGCAGAAAAGCCTTTAAGAAGTCTACCGTATTTAAAGTAATAGGGTATTTTGCAATACTTGTGCGTACGCGCAGTGATTTCATTAAAACAATAACAGACAAATCAAATATCACACACACATCGATAAAGATAAACATAAAATCATCACTTTCTCTTGCTACAATTTTCGGTCCGCCCGATCCAAACTGGTTAAAGAAATTTTGCTTTCTCGACGAATATTAAGGCTTTAAGGTCAGAAGGAAGTCTTCGAATTGAATTACCTGGAATTACTTCTTATCAATGAGTAGGTGGGCGGTGGGCGACGGTGACTAAGTGGCTAGAGCGGTTGACTTCCATACGTGAAATTTGGGCTCGAGACTCGCCACGTACAAATGTGTTTCGGATTTTCAATTTTATATTATGTACGTTTATTCAACGCGAAAGGGATCGCCATGTTGGCGACAGAACCTTATTTTTATGTTATTTACTTTTTAGATTTTGTTTCTTTTATATTTTTGATATTATTTTGTTTTTCTAATTTGTCACTTACTCTTTGCTTTTTTCCCTTATGGCGAAAGATTAAATTGTTTTAACTTTAAAAACTTCATTTATTTGCTAGAAAAGAATAGTAACGGCATTTCGGTGCTTTGGTCACGTGGAGAGAATGAATGAAGAGAGATTGACTAAACAAATTTATAAGGCGAGAGTGGAAGGGGAAGACCAAGACGAACGTTCCAGGATCAAATCGGGGATGTTTTGATAAAAGGATATGTGAAGAGTACTCTAAACCGCCGAGCATGCATGGGGAGATTAATGAATGTGGATGAAGCGAAAGAAGTGTGTTTGGATCGTAGCAAGTTGAAGAAAGTGGTCTCTGTCTAACCCTCCGGGAAAGAAGCGTCACTTTAAGTGTATAAGTAATCAACTCTCTTGCGGTGAAGGAAAACACCGCAAGGAAACATGCACACGCCTGCGAAGAAATTCAAAGGTTGTTTGTGATGTCAGCCAACCTCAACTGGACCAGCGTAGTCGGCTAAGGCCTATGTACCCTGATTCAGGTTGGCATCTGTAGTGACTTACATAAAAACTGTAAACAACTTTTTACAAAGTCTCTACAAAAACACTACGGACCTTAAGTTTATCTACAGAGCATGCCAAAGAATTTATACATACATACACGCAAATATAGGTACATTAACTTCAAAATGATATCCTTCCTTCAGCAGTCAGGTAAAAATAATCTTGTTATTGTAATTCTACACGTAGGGTAGACCAACAAATTTTCTTTGCTAATAGAATTTGTTTCAGCTGCTTTTATTTATGTGAGTTCAAATACATTTGGTAGGGTATGTTATGATTTCCCAAGCGATTCCTGAATATTTAAAAACCGAAACAGAGAAAATATCCTTTATTTATGAATGTAATGAAATTGAACAAAATTGCAGCATGGCTATCGAGACTTTATGTCTCAAATAATAATACGAGTACGCATTTTTTTATGAAATTGGTTTGCTTACTTCGCTGGTTTTGACAAAACTGTTCCATTTTCTTATTCTGAGGTATGGTATTCAAGCCACGTAGGCAATATGCTGGGCATTTATCTCTGTCACTTCTGTATGTTACTCATAATTTCCAGTTTTCTTTGCGGTAGTAATCAGACCGATACCTATATTTTTCCCTTTGTAGCGAGTACCAAGAAACTTTATTTGATCAATCTCATGTTTTTGGTCATTTGCGTGTTTTTGCTGTGTAGAAATTTATCCTAAGATGTCAATATGTCGACTCTCTTCTTGGTCATTTCCCTGCCTACAAAAGAAAGGGTTGTGGGTTCAAATCTCGCCCAATGTAAAAATTCATGCGATGAATTCTTGTGTCTGGATGTTGTATATCATACTAGCTGCCCGCTCGCGGCTACGCCCGCGTTGGTTTTACTAATTTTTGATGATGGTTCCTCTCGAATTTGTGTGGATTGTACACTTAGAACAGGCGTTTAGGGCTGCTTGCATGAGATAAACTATTTCATCATCATTATCTCAGCCCAAAAGACGTCCACTGCTGGATAAAGGCCTCCCCCAAGGATCAAAAGGGGCAAAACTAGTTCACTGAGAAGAAAAATGTATAATCAAGAACAAATTAATTTCAAAACGTGCGTGTTCACAAGTAAAAATTGATACTTAGAGACAGACAGAGTTGCCAACGATAAAAAAAATTGTTTGTTAACTTCAGTACTTATACTATTGACGGATTATTTTTGACGGCCCCGTAGCCTACTTGGTACGCCTGCCTACAAAGCACAGGGTCACTGGTTCGAATACCACCCAGGGCAAACATTCGTGTGATGGGTACCTTTTTTTGCCTTAATTGTGTCTGGATGTTGTATATTTATATATGTATGTATATCAGCTGTCTGACACCCATAGTACAGGCTCTGCCTAGTTTGGGGTCAGATGGCCTTGTTTGAGGTGTCCTCATATATTAGAGACTAGCTTTTAATAGGTTTTCCTGTGGGAATGAGGCATTTTTCCGCGGTATAATGTAGCCTATGTTACTAGGGCGAATGTAACTTTCTAATGGTGAAAGAATTTTTCAAATCGGTTTAGTAGTTTTTGAGTTTATTCATTACAAACATACACACATACACACAAATACAAATCTTTCCTCTTTATAATATTAGTATGAAGTATATACACCGTCGCCACTCCACTCTCACACCATGCGCTTGATTTGATCTCTATTTGTATCAAAAGACTTTTAATCTCCGTGCTTCTTTTACTAAAATGCGCCGTTAAATCACTGAAACTTGGGCGGTCTTTTCTAATTGTCCAAGCTGTTTCTCTTTTGTACTTTCCCGGGTATCACTAATTGCCTTGGACAACACCCGGAAATCCAGAGATTTACGGATAAACGAAAAGAAAATGTAGTCAGGGTCGGATGAAAAAACACAAGAGATGTGTTACTCTAAGTTATCTGTTAAACGGTGTACAAGAGACGACTATAGACTAAAAATGCCGATTTTTAGTTAGTTGGATTGACGTCATTGAGTGTTCTAAGGGAGCCTATATATAGTAAATAAAATAATTTTGAATGTTGCTTTTATTTTATTATGAATCTACTTTAATTTTGCGAAAGAAAGTTTTGATTAAAAACAATTATAGTTTTACTGGACGCTTCAAATGAGTATTAAGACGAATATAATGATGACTAAAAATCCATCAAGCCGATTAATTTAGGCTACAGAACGTAAAAAAGAATTATACGTACCTACATACAAATAAACCATCGAAAAATAACCTTCCTTTTGTGGTCGTGTAAAAATAAGAGTTCTTGTTTATTTACTTAATTTATCACAGTAGTAATGCACTGCCTGGCATCAGAAAAGAAGGAAAAAATAATGTGAATTTGAAGTTTAGTTTTGAGTCTTATTTTTTTTAATCTTTTGTAGTTATTTTCTTCCTATTCTTCTTTTTAACTGGACTGCTTAAATAATTGTGTGCCAATCATAAAAAAAATATAGAAGTTGATAGTTGTATATATAATAATTGTATTAGATAAAAATAAAAATTTACCTTATCTAAATTTTCAGTACATCAAGTGTATTTTCAATGCTGAATAAAAGATTTCACTTAAAGGTAATTGGTTGGAATTATTTATTTACCAGATCATTTGAATAAATAGCGATACCTAAAATTTAATAAAGTAGATTACTTCTAAAAGTCTGAATATGATCTTGAAAAGGTTAATGAACAATTAAGAAAATACGTTGTCACAATAATTATATTAATATTGAAAGCGTACTTTCATCTTATTAGATGTTTAATAAGCAATTTAATTTAATTTAATTAATCCGATAAAATTAAAACAAAAATGTGATATTAATTTTTGGTCTCCATAATAGGTAATAAAAGTTAAGAAGGTAAAAAGAAGCTTAGGTAAGTACATGTTATTGACTATATTATGTACAGTCAAGAGCAAGCAAACCTGAATATTTTTGTCTTTGCACCGTTCTTATGTCCGTTTAATAAAGAAGAGAATCGTGATGTGTGTGTTCAACTTACCTGGCACTTAACCGTACTTAAGAATAATGTTATAACTACTGAGTTAACTAATATGATAATAAATATTATTCCGTATTCAATACGTCATTCATTAACATGCAACATGTTAATTATGTCTGACTCGAGTACTGTTATTAATATTACCATGATTGTACACATTACAATTGGACTAATTTTAGTTATTACTCATCATCATCATCATCTCAGCCTGTAGACGTCCACTGCTGGACAAAGGCCTCCCCCAATCCACAATGATCGGTCCTGCTTGGCCCGCATCCAGCGGCTTCCCGCGACCCTCACCAGATCGTCGGTCCACCTCGTGGGGGGCCTGCCCACACTACGGATTCCAGCGCGCGGGCCGCCATTCAAGAACCTTTCTGCCCCAACGGCCGTCGGCTCTACGCGCAATGTGCCCAGCCCATTGTCACTTAAGTTTAGCGATTCCTCGGGATTTGGTTTTGTAACGTTCGTCTTGGTCTTTCCCCTTTCAACACTTTACCTGACAAACAGAGGAACAGGCAGAGAAACAAAAAAATGGACGAATTTTTTTTTACGTCTATGATGTAATGGTTTTTGACATCTAGAGTAGGTATTGTTCTCATATACTATTATACTATACTTACTATACTAAAAGATGGTCGATAGGTACTATATTATAGAGGAAAGATTTGTAGGTATTTGTGTGTGTGTGTGTGTGTGTGTGTGTATGTTTGTAACGAATAAACTCAAAAACTACTGAACCGATTTCAAAAATTCTTTCACCATTAGAAAGCTACATGCACCCTGAGTAACATAGGCTACTTTTTAACGCGGGAAAATGCCTCATTCCCACGGGAAAATCTGTTAACGCGGGCGGAGCAGCGGCGGAAAGCTAGTTATATATATTAGTTATGTGTATCAGCGGTCTAACACCCATAGTACAGGCTCTGCCTAGTTTGGGATCATGGTCGTGTATGAGATGTCCCAATTATTAATTATTTTATTTTTAACACGCTTTTATTAGGTCCACTTGTATGTAACTTTGTATGTAATGGAATCTAAGGTAACTAATTTAACCATCATCCATGGGTCGTAGCGTAATGAAATTTGGAATGTGTTCGTAATTCCGATGACAACACAATAATTTGGCACAAACAAGCTGATCTGATGCTGGAGCCGGAAGGTGGATAGTGGAACTCTTCAACGGCTACTAGTAAATCCCCCGAATTTGGTCTCATTTGATTTGTGTAAATAGGACCTTTATATTGGCGAGGTGAGGTGACCACTTAACCAGGGTCTGATGAAGGATCCCAAAGGTAGATAGTGAAACTCTTCAAGTAAGCATCTTAAGCGTGTTTTTGTAGAGTTTTTTAAAATAATTATTTATTTTTTATCTCAATGTAAGTATCATGCGTTCTTTGACAGACGGAGAGGCAATTCATCGCGAGCTTGACCAAATCAACGTCCTCTTCACCTCATCATACGGAATTTCATTTGCACATCTAATATGAAAGTGAAACGCTGTTTGTGCATTCATTTAGATATAAGTAGAAAGCTTTTAGCGTTCTAACGGGGTCAGCGGCGACAATGAGCAATATTTTATTCTATTACTTGGTTTAGCATAAATTTTACTTTTACTTTGGTTTTTGTTTCTTTTTTCCAGTCGCGTGAGTGGTGTAACCAAAATTTTCCGCTTGATATTGTGTAAATCCGAAGTATAATATTTTTATAGTAGCTTTCTGCCGCTGCTCCGCACGCGTTAACAGTTTTTCCCGTGAAAATGAGGAATATTTCCTGAATAAAATGTAACCTATGTCCTTTCCCAAAGTCCATTCTAGCTTAGTGCAAAGTTTTATCAAAATAGATTTAATAGTTTAAAAGCATTCAATGCAAACAGAGAAACAATCAAATCTTTTTCTCTTTTTATTATTAGTATTGGTATTAAAAATGATGTGCCAAAAGATAACATAAGTATATTAGGCATAATATTCTAAAATATGCTTATGTTATGGTAGCAGTATAACTTCCAATAAATGCCAATAATTTTAAAGTAATACCACTTTCAAAATAGGCCGATGGATAGCCATCTAATAAATGTATGGTGCCTATTTATTACTCTTCCTTTTTAAAATCGAAGTAAATTAGGTATACCGAATATAATAATGTTCTACCCTGACAAGAGCACGGCTCTTAAATTCGGTGATGATGATAAAAATCTCATTATTATTGGACATAGGTATTTCAAAGTCATTCTCAACGCACCAATCAAACCGGCAGCTTCGTCAATTGTCAAATACAGCAGAGAAATTGTAAAGACTCATTCACAGTAATAACATCATGAGTAATCATTTTGCCTTCAACATCAACGGTCATTGCGCTTGACCATCATTGCAGTGATTTTACTTACACCACTCAATCAAGCTATCGGTCAAGTGCGTTCGGCTGTGGTACTAGGATTTCTCACACAATTTTCACTCAAAATTGTGAGATTTACTAGCGACCCGCACGGGAAAATGGTTATTGTGGGTTATTCTTAAGTATATTATGCATGTGTTATACAAATAAACCTTCCTCTTGAATCACTCTATCTATTAAAAAAAACCGCATCAAAATCCGTTGCGTAGTTTTAAAGATTTAAGCATACATAGGGACATAGGGACAGAGAAAGCGACTTTGTTTTATACTATGTAGGCGAACTTTGAAACTCAAAATATTAGCAAGCACTTCAAAATGTAGGTAGTTTTTTTTTGTGGTGAGAGACAAATCTTGTAGGTAACAAGTTGCTAATAATACTTTTCTGGGGTTTTAGATATCGGTGAATCCGAAAATCGCTATTCATGCATGAACCCTGAATGCATTAAACAAATAGTACTAGATTTAAAATTATCAAAGTTAGACTAATTCTATGAGTGACTTAAACAAGTCAACTTGTTAATTAGCTAACATTCTGCCCGAGGCTCCGAAAAGCTTATTTTTTCTTTATTTTTATGTGATTTAATAAAATATATTACATGGAATACATATACCTATTACCTTTTTAGATCAAATTTTAGTTACCAAGTTGATTACTAAATTGAAAACAGGACATTAAATTTTTTTAACCCCAAAAGTTCAGTACTAATTTGTAGTGTGTTTTGCGACTTTTAACTCTACCTGCTTTAAATTTGAAAACTTTTGTTGTCAATCACTAAATTTATTGTATTTTACTTAATAGTAGCACATTTTTGCTATAGAACAGACAATTACCAAAATCCTACGATAAATTACTTTTAAACCAGTGTGTTACATTACAAAATAATAGTTTTAAGGTTAATAAGTATCCACCCAAATCCAGAAGCGAAAGTAGTCATCTAGATTAAAGCAGTTAGTACCACAACCGCGCAAGCGACGGATAGAGCGAGACAAAACCACAGTTAAACCACGTCTCACATTCACCACGGCTACATCTCAGCAAAACTCGATAGCCCGTTGAGGTTTGCAGTCTACACACCAGACAAAACACCGAAAACCCAAGGTTACTTGATAGTGACATTACGATCTTTTTCGACCGCCTGCTTTCTTGTTTGTAGTTACGACTTTTTGCGTGAGTAAAAGTCGAGTGGTGGGGAAGAGTGTGTGTTTCTGTGCGACCGTGACAGTGGCAAAGAAACCTTGCGGTGAACTGAATCCGCCAATGTGTTACATCGAAAACTTGATCGACAATAATACAATTTTCTATTCATACAGTGTGATTAACTTTGTGGTGGTTCCGTTTGTAAATAAGTTTTGACAGTGTCCGGAAGTGTCACGATATGTTACCGTTTGGGTGCGTTGGCCGCGGCAAAAGGAGTTAAAAAACTGGGTTTGCTGATTTCTCTTTCCTCGGAATTTCAATTGGATTTTTGGTGAGAGTGCCAATATGGATCTTCGTCGTTCATTTCTCATGTGAGTACTGATTCCTAAATTTTATTAAAAGTATCCTTATAGGTTTTGGAATTTTCTAGGTCTTATAGGTCGTCTAGTTTACCAGCTGGGTGGAGAACCGGTTCATAAAGTTTATTAGCCTCTTTTTATGACAGTAGCTGCCGGCAAGAAGTTTCTAATCTGAATTCCAGTATTTCTTTAGGGATTCAATTCAACTGATTGGTTTTTTACTACGTATCTTAAACGCTCTCTTACTGATATCAAATTTACTTTTTAAAGCGAAACATTCCTTTCAACAATATTAGCATTATTGCAAAAACTATTACCTTTTTCTAAGTTTTCAGAAGCTAGACTACCAGATTTTTTTACTATTCATACTCTAAGGTCTTTCTTTTTTGTATTTTCTATGAGAATATGTTTCTTCCAAAAATCATGACGTTGTTATTTTAAACATTATTGTTATAAAAACATTATTATTAGATCGAACATAGTCTTTATCATGTCATCTACGTCCGTTTTCACCTTTGAAATACTTACAACATTGAGTTTATAGTATACAACAGTTTGAATTCAAGTATGGAACTCTCAAAAATATAACAATTTTCTGTTTAGATATAATCTTCAGCTCCATCGTCTTAAAGACCGTCGTTTATTGTGCTGTCTTTTACTTTTTGTTCAATCTTACATGCAATTTACTGTTTTCGAGTAACACGTATACAGAGTCTTTTAATGATTCGTTATAAAAACATACATAATATTTTTTATTTGGTATCTGCCTAAAGACTCCTAATCATGCCAAATCACTTACATTTTAATAAATACAAAATACTAGCTTTCCGACCACGGTTTTTTGACTTTCCCGTATGATATTTTTCCAGGACCAAAAGTAGCCTAGGGTAAACGTACCGGTTGGCGACCATGTACCCCTTATCGACCACTTCGCGCTTTATCTTGAATAATAGACTTTTAACGAACTCTACTGTTCAAATTATCGCGCCATTCGAACCAGACGAACTTCAGGATTCTATGACCGACGGCATAATCCCGAAGACAGAACAGTATGCGCTCAGTCGCCATTTGAAAATTTACAGTGCAGACACATGCCAAAAATAGCAAAAAAATTAGTAGTGGATTGACTTTAAAAGGTAAGTTTACCGGTGTAAATATTGCTTAATTGCAAATTGGCTTAGTTTGTGGGTGTTTGGTATATTAAATTTTAATATTCAAGTACTAAAATTCACTTTTCTTTATTCTTTTGCGATATTTTCGGGGGCCGGTGAACACGTTCACGATTAACCCCAAAATCTAATTATCGACCGGGGGGTCGCAAACTGGTTTTATTTGTGGTATTTTTATTTAATTTCATCTTTAACACCTTTTAAATAACAGCTTGTTATGAGATACATTTAGATACAAGTACATTTTTATGATTTTACGACCAGATTCCGGCCACCGGTATGCCTAATACTTTCAAAGATATGACCATCCGAAAACACGAATGTTTATACGGCCGATAACTAGTTAAAATTGAACCTATTTTCGGCCGTAGGTATAAAAGATGGCCGATAATTAGTCGAAATTGACCCTAATTCCGGCCGTAGGTAATACAAGACGGCCGATAACTACAAAAATTTAAACCCATTTCCGGCCATAGGGAGCCAAACAGGCCGGTAACTCATAAACAGCAAACCTGTTTTCGACCAGAGGAACTAACAAAAAAAATTTCGAGGAAAATCATGATGTGTGTACATTTCTGGCAGGTGTGGGAATCGTATTGCGAAAGATAAAACTCCCTCACTCTATCCTTTTCTGAGTCAAGTGTAAGCGTCCCTTCAAATCTTTTCTACGGCTCTAATATCATTCTTTCGCAGGTAGGAGCCCAGCAGGGGGATCCACTTGGGCCCTTGGTCCTTAGTCTGGCTATCCAAGAGGTCATCAAAAGTATAAATTCACCTCTCAACGTGTGGTATTTGGATGATGGGACTATAGGGGGTGATCCAGACGGGGTGTACCAGGACTTGGAGAACCTTATCCCGCGACTTGCCCACCTTGGTCTGGTTGTCAATGCTTCTTCCAAGTGTGAATTCTTCCCCTGTAGTACTGAGGCTCAAACACACCTTGCTCGATTCTCCGCCATTCTATCTACCTGACCTTAGGGAACTATCATCTTCCAACTTTAACCTTTTGTGTTCTCCCATTTATCTTGATGCAGTTCCCGAAGCCATTTCTTCTCGCACATTGCTATTCCTCGCCGCTCAGGAACGTCTTTTAAGAGATCTCTCTGCACACGTTGTGATGATTTTGTTGCGCATGTGTTTCGCTCTTCCGAAACTCACGTATCTCCTGCGGACAGCCCCGACGTGGCTTTGCTCGGAGGAGATTACTTCTTTTGATGAGGCACTGAGAGCGACGGTGGAGCCGGTCTCAACGTCTCCTTAGACAAAGTTCAGTGGAGCCAGGCTGCACTTACGATTCGCCATGGAGGTTTGGAAGTACGTTGTGCGTGCGGGTGATGTCGGACTGCCGGCTTTTTTGACGTCCGCACATGGTGTTGCGAATCTCGTTACTGTAATACTGCATTCCGATGGTTCTGAGGTAAGCATCCCATTTGTGTCGGGCGCCATTTCAACTTGGTCGGCCCAGAACGTGGGAGCGTCAATACTGTAAGGGCGCATACGAGTATTCAGAGGGCGTGGGATGAGGTGGGTTCGAAGCGGATCTAGGAGCACTTATTAGGGAACGCTACAGCTGTCGACAAAGCAAGACTGCGGTGTCGCAGTATGAATCCTCTGCCTTCCTGGGCTTGGTTGCATGCTCTGCCTTCCCCTCACCTGGGCACATTACTGTATGACGACTCCTTAATGCGTGTGGCGGTGGCCCTTCGTCTGGGCTGCAAGGTGTGTGAATCCCACTTACGCATCTGCGGCTCCATGATGGAGGCCGATGGCTATCATGCTCTGAGTTGTCGTCGTTGCACAGGGAGGTTCTGCAGCATCACGCTCTCAACGACATTGTCCGCAGAGCTTTTGTTTCGGCCGACTTTCCCTGCGTACTGAAGCCTCCGAGTCTCGACAGATCCGACGGAAAAAGACCGGACGGGCTGGCTTTGGTGCCTTGGAAAAATAGAAAGAGCCTAATTTGGGACGCCACGTGCGTCAACACTGTAGTCTGTAGCCATGAGAACCTTAGTCGCACCGTCCGTTCTCCATCGGCTGCTGCCGAAGACGCGGCGTCCAAAATGAGGTGAAAGTACGTCGCCCTACTTGCCCTGGAGCAGCGCTACCACTTTGTCCCGATAGCAGTAGAAACCATGGGTAGTTAGGGTGTGGAGGCTAAACGCTTGGTAGGGCAAACTGGGGCAAATGTTAAGGGAACGCACACAACCTGCTCCTCCGACTGGTTCTGGTGCAAAGGTTAGCCATCGCGATTCAGGGCGGTTATGCTGCTAGCGTCATGTGCACCTTTGTGCTAAGAATGACTCGGGGCTGGTTATATGATTGTCATTTTTGTTTTTGTTTTATTAATGTTTTACTTTGATTTCTGAATTATATTAAATTAATAAATAAATAAATAATAAATCCATTTATTTCAAGCAATATTTACATAAAGATGTTAATTATGTAAACAGAGGCCCATATTATGTAACATAAATTTTCTAGCTCATATATTGTTTTAATTTCATACTATTATGAACTTTCTGTCCTTCTCATAAGAGTTGTTTTTATACTGTTGAATTAGGCGGCCGATAACCGGTGCTTAGGCGGTCGATAACTAAGTCAAGTGGTCGATAACCAGTGTTTTTGCAGTTTTTCTGATTTCTTTTTTTTTGTAAACTACGTGTTAAAGATTCATCTATGAAATTTGTATTTTATGAAACTAGAATATAGTAGGGTGATAAGAAAAATATTTTAAAGTCTGTACTGCTAATACGTCATGACAAAAATGTATACTGAAGTCGACAAGTCGCTAAAACGGCCGATAACCGGTGCGTTTACCCTATGTTCCAACCCTTCCAATTTTTTTTCAAGTTCCAATCCTTTAACTAACTCTATGCCGAAAATCAAGTCGATGGGTTGCTTAGTTAGAGCGTGAAGGAAGGACAAACAAACAAACATAATTTCGCATTTATAATATTATAGTATACTTATAGATTAGAAATCAAATTTACGATCAGCTAATGTATGTCCACACCGAGCAGCTCGGCCTATACAAAATTTCACGTCATACTAACATTATAAAGAGGAAAGATTTGTATGTTTGTAATGAATAAACTCAAAAACTACAGAACCGATTTCAAAAATTCTTTCACCGTTAGAAAGCTACATTCACCCGAGTAACTTATGCTACCTTTTACTGCGGGAAAATGCCTCACTCCAAACCTGTTAAAGTGAGCGGAGCCGCGGCGGGAAGCTAGTAGATGATATAACAGAACAATCTGTTTTCTATCTACATTGTAACATTAGCATATATTCTCACATTACACCCTTTATTGTTGCAATAGCTCAGGGAACGATTACTTTCATTCCTTTCTCGTGTCAAGAGCTTCGATTTTTAATTAATTGCCGTCGGCTTTCCCATGCGCGTGCTCATATTCTGTGATATCATCGATAGCTCTGGTGATTTCATTTAATAGTGAAACAGTGATTTTATTGATCCACCAGTTTTCCGGCCTACGGCTCCGCCCGCGTAAGGCTGCTTTTCCACCAGAGCTGTGCGAGGTAGCTAAGCGGTGTGCGAGGAAAATATCCACCAATAGAATCACTTCATTTTCCTAGCCTAGTGATTCTATTGGTGGATTTTTTCCACCCACACCGCTTAGCTACCTCGCACAGCTCTGGTGGAAAAGCAGCCTTAAGAGGTTTTCTCGTGGGTAAGAAGTATTTGCCGCCTTTTGACTCTTTTATTTGTTTTAAAAATTGTTTCTGTGCACTGTATATTTTGGTGTCAATAAAGAATATTGTATTGTATTGTATTGTATTTTCCCGCTTTAAAAAGTAGCCTATGTGTTATTCTTATGTATATGCTATATTATTGTAAAGTTTCATAATTTCATTAAAATCCGTCCGGTAAGCCTTTCGATCGGTATAATAAAACTACATGATATATTTTTTCTCGTATAGCGGGTTCGATTCCCGGTTCAACCATGTAATTATCAAAAAATGTGTGAATGCAGTTTTAATAGTTTTTGGAAATAAAATAAAGTCTTCTTTCAGTAAAATGTTCTATCTACAATATTTAAGGTACTTTCCCTCCATGTGGCATAGCCGTGGGACGCCCTGTATACGTACGTATACTTCTAGCACAAGCAAAACCATCAAATATGTAATGAAAATAAGGATGTTTTTTATGGTACAACCAAAAATATTTTTTGTGAACCTAGTTTCATACTGCATATTTCCCTTCACTCCGGAGTTTACAATAGCTAGATTTTTGCATCTGTGGTTTTAAATTCAGAACAAGCACGAGCGACATTTAAATTTTATAGAATAATTTTATTGAATGAATAATTGAATGAATTTATAGAATAAAATCAAAATTGGGCTTCATTGAAAATAAACACGGTCTTATGCTAATTACATTTTAGGCACATGGATTCATTTCTTTTGAATATTCATAAATTCAGATTCACGAAACATGTCACCGACACTCCATGTTCATTATGAAAAATTTTTCATCTAAAATATTTTTTCTTGTAGTAAGTATTTAATATAAACCGCTATTATTTTCTTTTTATACTTTTTTAACTCTGAAGAAAAATACATTTTTTTAACACTATTATCAATGAAAATAAGATTTCAATTTCAAAACATGGATTTTTTTTGTAAAATTAAAGAATTTTAAAACAATCATTATTATGGTCTGCAAATAATCTAAATAGTAAAACTAACATAATAATATTCCTCAACTAAAAATTATCATTGTAATAGACAAAAAAAAGTGTTTTAATAAAAAAATACAAATGTTTTCACTGCAGAAAAAACCAGTTTCTATACATAAGTATATATTTTAAATATCTATATGATATTTAAAATCAATTGCCAGAAACGAATTGTTGCTCTAGGAATTAAACTATAAATTATAGAAGTTCATGTTAAATGTCCTTCTGTTCTGTGGGCATTGAAAGAAAAAACTTTAATTCTTCCAATATTTCTATAATTCAGAAAAACAGAGTGGCTAATGATCAGTGATACCTAATGCGATATGATTATTTCACTACCATCAGCATCATCTATAATAACGATTAAAATGTGACTCGTGAGGCTTACTTATCACGGGAAACCGTTAAAGGAATTTAAATGACTAGGCACAGTGGCCTGCATATGAAGCGTATCAACACACAAACATTAGGTATACGTTAACGCGTAGGTATCAACACAAATAAAGTTCAAGTTCATAAGTGCAGTCATATCACGTGTTTTTATACTTTCAAATAACTATTTTTCCAAAGGCTTGATTTTTTTTTTGTTTTATAAGTGTAAGGGCCTCAATATTTTGCTTCAAATTATATGTCCTGAATGCTTTTGGAAAAAAAGTTAATTTAAAGTACAGAAGCACGTGACATTACTGGACTAATGAATGTGACCGTACATCACACATACACACACACATCAAACACAGACAAAAATAATTATTTTCCTTAAGGTAAAAATTTCACGTAAAGTTGTACTTTTGCAGTTATGATAATATTCCAGTAATACTCATACGAGTATGTACAGATGAGAACCCCTTCTAATAGCTTGGTGATAAATATGAAAAATAAAAGGCGCAACCTCTTCAAAGAAATAAAATGAATGAACATTTTATTAGACACTAGCTTCCCGCCGCGGCTCCGCCCGCCTTAATGGTTCTTTCCGTGGGAATGAGGAATTTTCCCGCGGTAAAAGTTAGCCTATGTTCTTTCGCAAGTTCTATTCTATCTTTGTGCCAACTCCGCCCGCTTTAACATTTTTCCCGTAGGAATGAGAAATTTTGCCCGCGGTAAATAAAATTGTAGTCTATGTTTTTTCCCAAGTTCAGTAGTTTCGGAGCCTATTCGATGCAAACATAGAAACAAACATTCAAACCTTTTCTCTTTGTAATATTATATAGGCAAAAGAAAGCCTAACATAATATTTAAAAGAAGAATAAATAATTTGTACTTATGTAATGTAATGTGTACACATCGTTTTACAAAAACAACCACAGAAACAAGCAAACAGCGAATTTCAACATTTTAACTTTACTATTTGCTATCCATTTTGAAAGTGCTATTTCTAAATTTTTGAAATAAAATTTGCAATTTAATCATTCACGAGCAATAAAATAAGTAATATCAGAAATAAAATGAATCAAATCACAAGACAATCGGTCCCAATCACGCAAGCAAAAAGAAAATAAAAATTCTCGCTAAATCTAATCTAATACGAATCAGTATTGATTTAGATGTTTTATTATTCCGAAGATGGTGTTCCTAATGAACGTATAGAGTAACAAAGTCAAACTTATATCAGAGTGTTTGGGGAAAATGGGGAATGCTTACTTATTTTTTGGTACAAAATAAATACCTTTATCTGATAGTTTAGCTCATTTTAAATAGGTAACAATTCATTATTTTGATTCGTTGGTTTTATTTTCTGAATTTACAAGACCTAAACTTGCTTTGAGCAGTTTTTTAATGCCACAGCGCAAAAAAATATTTGTCACATTACAATATCAAACTGTATTTTCCGCAAGGATGTTATAAGTACTACAGTACAATGGTACCGTAGTACTATTAACATCCTAGTACTTATAACATCCTTGTTTTTCTATGTTTACTGACATTTTAACATACTGTAAGGATAGCTCAGAAGCGGGACACGTTCCAAACGCCTACAGGACTCAAGTAAGTCTTAAATTACTTTGTAAAAAAAAAAGTGAAGTGACTGTTATTTGATTTCAAAACGTGACGTATTAATTGTTCTCAATTTCGTGTGTAAATTCGTACTTTGATTCAGTGTGTATAATATTATAATCTAATGTTATTCGTCAATGCCAATTTATAACGAACTTATTCTCTGATTAACGAATACCGGACAATAATAATAAGTGATTCTTATTTCGTAACCAATTTGTACAGCGACATTCTCGGTTCGTAACTATTTATTATTAAAAATGGGTCGCGATAAGAAATCTAAAGAAAAAGATCGTAGAAGTGAATCCCGTGCACGTCGTAAATTATTAAAAGAAAATGAAAAACGACAATTATCAGAACGTTTATTATCGTTGGAGAAAGAAATATTTCGCAATCGTGATTCATCTGTATCCGCGTCCATCGATGCCAGGCAAAGATTTAGTGGGCAGGTTGGCGGGATTCCTTGTGATCAGACCTCGGGTTCTATGACTCCACCTCTGCCACCGCCATCAAATATTTCCAATAATCCTGTAACGAATCACACTGGCATACCGGCTGAATCGACTCTGGGTACAACACCGGTACCTAACCCTGTATCTGTAACTGGTGGCACGTTGGTTACTGCTTCAAATCCGCTTCCCTTGGCCAGTGGAACCGAATTTTCAACGCAAGTGCAAACGCCATTTTGTATGAGCGGTGACGGTAACATTAATTGCGGTCCTACTAACGCTATGCAATCATCATGTTCATCATTGATAAAGTATGTTGGGCGTAGTGATCCAATACCCGAATTCGACCCGCAATTGTCCATGATCACGATGGAACAATGGATTAGAAAGGTTGAAGGTATTTCTCATATGTACGGCTGGGATGAAAAGACGGTCATGTTTAATTGTTCATCAAAATTAAAAGGTTACGCCCGTCGTTGGTATGATCAACTTATCGAATTAAATTTGAATTGGGCTGAATTTAAATCGAGATTAATAACGGCTTTTCCTTCCAACCGCAGCAAATTAAATATGATGCGCGATCTTGTTAACGTTGTGCGCCGTCCAGAACAAGATTATTTACAGTTTTACTATGACAAGTTAGCGTTGGGTAACGCGTGCGGTATACCCGAATCCCTGATCGCTGAAGCTATCATAGGTACGATTGGTAACGACCTTGTCGAAGTAGGTGCTATTTCTGCTGGCTGTCGCGATCCACCTACTTTGTTGAAATATTTATCATCGTTAAGACACCCTTCGCTCGCGAATACAACTCGTAATCAGAGATTTGGTAATCATGACGCAACGATTAAATGTCATATTTGCAAGCGACGCGGACATGTAGCATCCAAGTGTACGTACAAAATCACGAATAAACAAGACAAAACTGCGTTAGTTTGCAATTTTTGTAAAAAACGCGGCCATGACGAAAATGATTGCTATACTAAAAATAAAAAATGTAGCTATTGCAATAAAACCGGTCATATAAAAAACGAATGTTTGAAACTTAAAAATCGCAATGCGAACAATGACGAGGCTCTGCAACGATTACAGGCCGTGTTGCAGAAAATAAGGGATGCGAATATGACATTGCGCCTTGATAAGTGTTCGTTCCTAGTCTCGCGTATTGAGTATTTAGGTCATGAAGTGTGCAATGGTGAGGTGAGGCCGTCAAAACATAAGTTAAAGGCAGTTCAAAACTTTGAGGCCCCCCAAAATGTACACCAAGTGCGTCAGTTCATGGGACTGGCTAATTATTTTCGGAAATATGTACCCGGTTTCGCATCTATAGCTCGCCCCATAAATCTTTTGGTAAAGAAGGATCAGCCTTGGGTTTGGGGAGTAGAACAATCACAAGCGTTTGAACAAATAAAGAATATATTGGTCCGTCAACCAGTATTGGCTTTATTCAACCCTGATTATGACACACAAATACATACTGATGCGTCTAAAACTGGACTAGGCGGTATACTGCTTCAAAAACAGCCTGACGGTGCGTGGAAACCAGTCGCATATGCTAGTCGTCAAACTACGTCAGCCGAGCAGAAGTATCATAGTTTTGAGCTCGAGACGTTGGCCGTTATTATGAGCTTGAACAAATTTAGAGTCTATGTAACAGGTATAAAATTCGTTATTGTGACTGACTGTAACGCATTACGCTGGACTTGGGCTAAACGCGACTTGTCACCACGCATCGCTCGCTGGTGGCTTGATGTACAAAATTATGACTTTGACGTACAGTACCGTCCCGGTAAATCGATGGCTCACGTTGACGCATTGAGTCGAAATCCTGTCAAGGATTCTGTTTTTCGTTTTGCCGAAAAGGACTTAGTTGAGTGTATACAGCAGGATGACGACTCAATACGTTCAACAATTAATCAATTAACTGATGAAATAGCGAGAGGCAATTCTAAGGGACTAGCGAATGACTATGTATTCGAAAACGGAGTTTTATTTCGCATTATTAATGGTGATAGGAAGGTTGTAGTTCCACGTGGATCTCGTTGGTCCTTAGTTCAGAGTTTCCATGATGACAACGGTCATGTCAATTACAATAAAACCTATGATGCAATAAAATCCAAATATTGGTTTAGCGGTATCAGACGTTTTGTACAAAAATACGTGCAAGGGTGTATACAGTGTCAGTATGCGAAGAAACCGACCGGACGTCGTGTAGGGTTATTACATCCTATTGAAAAGGTGGCCGTACCATTCCATACGGTACACGTAGACCACCTTGGCCCTTTCTGTAAAAGCCCTTCAGGTAAAATGCATATACTTGCGATTGTGGATGCATTTACCAAGTTTATTTGGTTAGAAGCTGTACGAGACGTAAGTTGCCGGTTTGTTGTGCAAACATTTGATCAGATTATCAAGACATTTGGTCTCCCGAGCCGAATTATTAGTGACCGAGGCAAAGCCTTTAATTGTAAAGAATTTAAAGACTATTGTGTTCAAAGACAAATCAAACATGTAATGACTGCCGTTGCGAGCCCGCGAGCTAACGGGCAGGTCGAACGGTTCAACCGAACCATTCTCGATGCTCTTTGTGCCTACGTAGGCGATAACCAAAACGATTGGGAGAGGTATTTACCTAAGATTCAGTTAGGATTGAATTCCAACACAAGTAATAGTACGGGTAAGACACCGCTAGAGCTGTTGTATGGGTTTCGTCCGAGACTTGTCGGTGACATTATTGTCCCCTCAAGATCTGAAGATCTTGATACGATGCGAGAATTAGCCGTCACTCGTTCTGCAAAATTGTCTAAGCAAGCGAAAGACAATTTCGATAAGAAGAGGCGTGACGGTGCTTCTTTTAAGGTTGGTGATTTAGTCCTGGCCGAAAGAAAAATTATTCGGAAGGGGTTGCGTAGTGGCAAGCTCATGCCCCGATTTGACGGACCATATACAATAGTTAAGGTTCTTCCTCACGATCGTTATGTTATTAAGAGTACGCATAGTCGTGGTCGCCCCTATGAAAGCGTTCTAGCCAGGGACAAATTGAAAATCTTCGAAACTAATCGTATTTCACCTGATTTATCTGATTCCAATTAAGACTGGAATATCTTGCTGGAGAGCGTACAACGCAATCATTGTTTGTAAAAAAAAAATTGTTTAATTAAACTACACGTATTGTCATAAAAAGAAGTCTATCATTCTTTGCAAAATTCATATTGTTGTATATTATGCCACAAACTGACAATTATATGAATATCTTTCACACCTTCAGAGGTTGGTACGACTATAGGCCTTAAGAGGCGGACTATCTTGTTAATGCATTGTGTTCAGAGGTACTTATGTAGGCCTTCAGAGGTGGACCATCCAAATATTGCAATTTAATATTTTTGAAATCATGTAGGCCTTAAGAGGCGGACCGTCTAATACTGCATTACTTTCAGAGGTAATGTACGCCTTAAGAGGTGGATCATGTGTTGTCATGACTTTCAGAGGTCATAACACGTAATCTTAAGAGATTGCGCGTTCATGATGTTCATGGACTAACGTTGAGATGTTCGTCTGCTAATGGCATTTAGAAGCCAACATTCATATTGTGAGCTATTCGGACAGCTCAAGGCTTTACTGACATTGACCTTCAGAGGTGGTATGTCATCATCACATACAGAGATCTGCACGAGGCGCGCAGCTGCATCAGGAAGGCCGACTGTAAGGGAAAATGAATTTCGACGAATGGCAGCACCGACCAGATGTGTGGCGGGGCGCACCGGTCTCAATCCGTCACTCGGTCGTCGGTCTCCACTTTTGCTCCGGATCTTGTCAGCGGTGTGTCGTTGTCTGTCTACGGATACTATTTTTTGGAAAATATACATAGTTTAAACTATATCGTCTTTTGCTTCTGAGCTATCCTTACAATACTTACCCTTAATTTAATTTTTATTTGAATTCATTTAATGTCGGAGTATTTATGTGTAATTTGGCTTGTGCAAAGCGTCTAATTTGAAGGTCAAATTAATTTAGTTAAAAAGGCTGATATAATCGCTATCTCTTAGTTTTATCACTCAAAACTTGGCAAATATCGTTTCGATGAAGTATATTTCGATACTGTTTTTGATTCAGAGTAACAAAACACATTGTACATACCCGATTGCCCTAGATTCGGGTAGGAAATGAAACCTCGGCTACAATGCACGGCCTATGCTCGGGTTTCTGCATTGAATCCCAAGTACTTTCAGATTGCTGTTTCTTTTTTTGTTGTTTGCCGTAATTGGGTGCTTTTGAGCTCGAAATGAGGTGCTTAAGCGTTTTTTGAACTTTAAACATTTTTATCTTTAAAAGACTGTTATAAAAAAGATCCGCTTTCTGCAAAATTGCGTTAAGGATTTAAAAAAGTTTTAACGGAAAGGTTATTGTTTTTCACGGGTATCATGAAGTTTTACTCGAACAAAACAGTTTTTTTTAAAGTAATCAATACACTTAGAGCTTTCAATAATGCGGCTTTAACACAGCACTTTGAAAAATGTGAGATAATTTCTTGTCACATTGTTTATTGCTACTCGGCTACTTCAACTATTAAAGCTGTTGAAGTACATTAAAAAAAATACAAAGAGTACAGAACATTATAGAAATATAATACATACATGCAAATCTTAAAGAGACAAATTCTGTTAATTAGCTGAGGTGGGGGGGGGGTTGTCTCGGGGTTGGGATCGCTCCAAAGGGCATGCAGCTTTCTACTGATTGGATCACAGCCTCTGTGGTTGAGTGGTCAAAAGCTCGCCTAATCCCGGTGGAGATTCGTCGAACCTGATTGTCCGAAAAGGAAGATGATTCTGTGCTTCGGCAGGCACGTAAAGCCGTTGGTCCCGGTTACTATCTACGAATGTAGTCGTTACATGAGCCATGTCAGAAGCCATAGGCGGCTCAATGATTCTGACACCAGGGTTTGTGAGGTAGGTTAATTTCGAAACCCACACGCTAAAAGAAAAAACTGATTGGATCCATAGAGGGGCAAAACTGACGCAAAGCAAAGATATCTCCTCACCTAACCTAACCTAACATAACCTAACAAAATCACTGAGGTGTTGGCAGGATTGGTCGCCCTAAATTACGTCTCTATACACTAGAGATGTGTAGGTAATCCGTGTGATATCACAAAAGTAATATCACCCTAAAAGGTAATGCAATATCACACATTACGCGAGTATTGTAACCATTAGGTACACGTACACATCACACATTAGCTATTATGGAAGAAAATTCGTGTCAGTTAATGAAAAATAAAAACAAAAACACTTTTTTTGCTATCTAACTCGAGTAATGCTGTCGCGCGCAGGTAATGTTATATGATAAAGTAGTATGTGCTGACGGTACGGAATACTACAAAGCATTTCTTCGTACTAAGTAACAAACATTCAATATTTCGGGTAATGTTTAAGGTGATGTGTAATGGTACGGGGTGATATCACCTTTTCGAAAGTAATGAGTAATGTGATATTTCATTAAAACGTACTGTTTTGCGCATGTCTACTATACACTACCAAAAAATATACATATAATATGTTTATTTGCAAATTTAATTCCATTTCGGAGTTTTCTCACACTACCTACTACAATGTTGCCGACTTATGTAATAGCCTCATATATTTACCGCAAGAGAAGTATTGCCCCAGTAAATTTTCTCGGACCACAGCGATTGGGAATCGGGATCAGGAAGGAATATCAAATAAGGGAAACCAGTCTTCGTAAAGGGATGCATTTAAAGCAACTTTAAAAATAATCAAACGCACTTTAAAAATATTTGAACGCACTTTTTAAGGTAACGGGTATACAATAAAACGTATTGTTTTAATTAATTAAAGTAATCATTACAATCATCATCATCATCATTTCAGCCGAAAGACGTCCACTGCTGGACAAAGGCCTCCCCCAAAGATCTCCACGACGATCGGTCCTGCGCTGCCCGCATCCAGCGGCTTCCCGCGACCCTCACCAGATCGTCGGTCCACCTTGTGGGGGGCCTGCCCACGCTACGTCTTCCGGCGCGCGGTCGCCATTCGAGAACCTTTTTGCCCCAACGGCCGTCGGTTCTACGCGCAATGTGCCCAGCCCACTGCCACTTAAGCTTAGCGATTTTTCGGGCTATGTCGGTGACTCTGGTTCGCCTACGGATCTCATCATTTCTGATTCGATCACGCAAGGAAACTCCACAATACCACTATGCTTAGCGTTCGTGGACTATGAGAAGGCCTTCGATTCGATTGAGACTTGGGCAGTGCTGCGGTCTCTTCAGAGGTGCCAAATCGACTACCGATATATTGAGGTGCTCAAGTGTTTGTATGAGAACGCCACCATGTCTGTCCGGCTCCAGGATCAGAACTCCAGACCAATCCAACTGCAGCGGGGTGTGAGACAGGGAGACGTTATTTCTCCGAAACTGTTCACCGCTGCAATGGAGGATGTCTTTAAGCTTCTGAACTGGGAAGGACATGGCATCAATATCAATGGCGAGTACATCTCTCACCTTCGGTTTGCCGATGATATCGTAGTCATGGCTGAGACCTTGGAGGACCTCGGCACAATGCTCGATGACCTTAACAGAGTCTCCCAACAAGTGGGTCTTAAGATGAACATGGAGAAGACAAAAGTCATGTCGAACTCCCATGTAGTACCCACTCCAATAAAAGTTGGGGACTCATCTCTCGAAGTTGTAGATCATTACGTCTACCTGGGACAAACAGTCCAATTAGGTAGATCCAACTTCGAGAAGGAGGTCAATCGTCGAATCCAACTCGGCTGGGCAGCGTTCGGGAAGCTGCGCAATATCTTTTCGTCCCAAATACCGCAGTGTCTCAAGTCAAAAGTCTTTGACCAATGTGTGTTGCCAGTGATGACTTATGGATCCGAGACGTGGTCGCTTACAATGGGCCTCATAAGAAGGCTTAAAGTCACCCAAAGAGCGATGGAGAGGGCTATGCTTCGATATCATTCACTAATCATTACAATACAATACAATAATACTTTATTGCACACAAAACAGTACAGTGAAAAATTTACTAAAAAGTGATGAAAGTGTACATGTTGATGGCTTTATTGATTAAAGAATAGTGTTAAATTAACATAACTATGATTGACATAGACATTTTTTTACTGTTTAGGATAGAGTCCTCTGCTCCCATGCAAGTCAGGTGAAGCTTTAGTAAGTGGATTTTGCGACACCAGTTTAAGCTATAAAAAAATTAAAGACATTTTTATATTGATAACGCTTTTTCAAAAAACAGGATTACAGGTAACCCTTTGTTTTTGCCCACATATTAACCTATTTACACCTAACTATCAATATTCTAGAAGTTTTAAAGATAAAGTGCAAAAGTATTATGTTAACGCTAAAACATTATTGTCATAGTTGGCTTATATATTTCCCTTTGGCAAATCGCCAAAGGCATTAGTTTCTCATGATGTCGCTTTACTTGCATTGCAATAGATTTGGTTATTGAGATCTTGCAGATGAGATGTCGGATTATGCTACTGTTTGGTTACATTAGGGAAATTGTATTGCAATCGAAGAGTGGACATTTTTCATTTTTATATTCATAATCATAACTATGTCCGAGGATATAGAGCTACCTAAGAGCAAGACTCTTCTACATTATGACCATTTCTGATCAAAAGTTGAAATCATAATCACATAATGAAAGCTGTTTTGTACTTATTCGACAGCTAAAAAAATTCTTATTTTGTAAATTCTAACCAAGATTATTGATAGCCAACTCTATATACATATTTATTTAAAATAATTTAAGAATTAAAGAAATAGTTGACTATAGTAGGTATTATTTAAGGAAAATTACAAAAAAAGTAAGTACCAATATTAATGCAAAAAACACAAAAATCTGAAGAAGTGACGACAAAATAAAGCCAAATAGAAGGAAAACGTGATACTAAAAAAGGAATTTCAAGTAAAACCAATTGAAATACAAGAGATACTAATTAATTATGCAAATCAGTCCCCATTAGTTATAATTAGCTTTCAGATTGCAAGCGAGAAATAAATTCGTGGCAGGCAGGTTTGTTAAAAAAACCTGTAACTTTGTTAAAAAAACAACGCCGAAAGCAATTTTTCCCTAATGTATTTCTGTGGCATTCCCCTCATTCATTAGGAATGAAACATTTGATGTTCCTATTCACTTCCTTATTGCTTCAACCAAAAACTCATCAAACTTATTTCGTTACCCAATTACAAGGCTATTTACGAGGCAACCAAAAGTTCGATTACCCATGATTAAAGTCTTTGCCATTTCTGTTAAAGTAAAGAAAATTTGCGAGATGTCACGCGACAAAACGAACTTCTAAATGGATCATGAATTATACATTAAGTTTTGGATTTAAACCTAGGGTTGCCTTGCCATGCCTCTGTACTTGTCCTGAAATCGTAGGTCTTTTTAGTAATATTCTGGATTGAGACCGGATTTTGAAATAGTAATAAAAATCTCAGGACTTTCAAAATTTTATATCATTATCATCATCATTTCAGCCGAAAGACGCCCACTGCTGGACAAAGGCTTCCCCTAAAGATCTCCACAACGATCGGTCCTGATTGGCCCGCATCCAGCTGCTTTCCGCGACCCTCACCATATCGTCAGTCCACCTTGTGGGAGCCTAGCCCACACTACGACTTATTTCACGTGGCCCCCATTCAAGAACCTTTCTTCCCCAATGGCCATCAGTTCTACGCGCAACGTGCCCTGCCCACTGTCAATAAAATTAGCGATTTTTCGGGTTATGTCGACACTGGTTTTCCCACAGATCTCATCATTCCCAATTTCTTATATTTATATAAAATTACTAGCTTCCCGCCGCGGCTCCGCACGCGTTAATAGTTTTTCCCGTGGGAATGAGGAATTTTCCCGCGGTAAAAGTTAGCCTATGTTCTTCCGCAAGGTCTATTCTATCTTTATGCCAACTCCGCCCGCTTTAACAATTGTTCCCGTGGAAATGAGAAAATTGCCCGCGGTAAATTGTAGCCTATGTTCTTTCCTAACGTCTATTCTAACTTTGTGCCAAGTTTCACTAAAATCGGTTTAGTACTTTCGGAGCATTTTCAATTATTAGGAATATTTTACGTATTTTTTTCACACCTTGGGTTAGATGATTGAAGTTTTAGTTTGAAAATAAAATATAGCCTATGTTACTAATAGGGTGAATGTAGCTTCCCAACAGTGAAAGAACTTTTGAAATCGGTTCAGTAGTTTCGGAGCCTATTCGATGCAAACAAACAAACAAACAATCAAACCTTTCCTCTTTATAATATTAGTATAGATTTGTTTTTTGTTTTTATTCACTTAATTTTAAATTGAAATAAAAACCAAAAATATCTTCTTTTATATAAAATTCCTAGCCAAGTGATTTGGACTTCCATTTGGAAGTTCGCGAGTTGGAGCCTTTTCTAACACATACACATGTGTTATTATCAGGCATTTTCTCAGCGCTTTTATTTTTTTCATCTGATAACCCTACGTAAACCCAAAGCAAGGGAGAATTTTTCTTTATTTTACGCGACATCTAAGCAGGTTGAAAAAATTGTTATTTGAAACTGTTATGTGCTTAATAAGGTTATGAATATTTTGTGTGGAGACGAAAAAAAAGGGACTTTATTGGCGATAAAAAAAACCTCTGAAACAATATTAGTTTAGTTTATTCAGGTCAGGCAATTTCTTGCTGATTGCAATTGTTGCTGAATAATTTGTATTATGTACCTAATCTTTTTTACTTATGGTCATACATTTTAAACGAAATCTTGCTGATCTCTTATTTAGCTTTGTTTACTTTGTAACACTTATTCATAACAACGTAGGTTAACTTAAGGTTACAAGCGTAGGCTTGTTTCACTATGTTGATAATATATTAAGCTTCACCGGACTTTCTGGACGAGCGGAAGGTTTTAGCCCACCTATTTCGTAACAAACAGAAAAACTCAAGGGAAATACGTCCAAAACCATTTAAAATAGGCACGTATTTAACGCGGCGACAAAGTAATCTAAATTGGGGATATAAAAAAAACGAAAATGGGTGCTAAAAATAATGGGTTGGCGACTATTATAAGCTATCATTTTAAATATAAGTGGCTACTAAATAAAAGAATTGCAAATTGTTTTTAAATTAAAACTGGCATCGAGTGTTTGTTTTGGCAACTAAATTTATTTTCAAGCAGAAACATAATATGGCAGATAAAAAAGACAAAAAGGCATTCAAATATGGCTTCAAAAGTTTTTTATGCGACATTTTAACAGCTCTATACAAAGTTTAAAACAGGATGCACAGGTAATATCTTTTTTTTTAAGTGCATTTTACGGCTATGTAAAAATCAATGCCCATACGACCTTTTTTTAGATGGAAACCATCAGTTGACAACTAAAAATGTCACCTCACTAATATTATTAGTCGCCAAGTTATTATTTATACTACCTTACTGTTTTGAGGCTTATTTATGATAATTAAAGCCAAATAATTTAAATGCTGCCAAATTATTTTTTTAGTTGCTAACAGTTTGTCGCCGTTTCAGTTTTTAGTCGCCTCAAAAATAATAAGCCTTTAAAATACATAACGACGATGAAGTCTTAGTGTAATGACCTCCTAAGTACAATTTTGCCAATTTTGAGATTCTTATGAATATAGATTTAAAATACAAATTCGCATGTACGAGCAAGACCGTCAAACTACATTTCGTAATTTATGATGAGTTATTGAAAAATGAAAATAGCTTCTAAGTTAATTTGCGTAAATTTTGCTGCCAATATCTCCTATCTACGTCTCACCCGCGTGTACTCTAAGTTGATATGTTTCATCTCAGACGTAAGACGTCCACTGCTGGACAAAGGCCTCCCCCAAAGATCACCACAATGATCGGTACTGCGCTGCCCGCATCCAGCCACTATCCGCGACACTCACAAGATCGTTAGCCCACCTTCGCACAGCCGAAATTCAGGAACTTTTCTGCCCGAACGGCCTTCGGTTCTACGCGCAATGTGACCTGATCACTGCCACTTCTGTCTAGCGATTTTACGGGATATGTCCGCGACTTTGGTTTACCTGAGGATCTCATCATTCCTGATACGATCGTCTAGGGAAACTCAAAGCCACCATCCAGTGCAGCGGTGAACATTTTCGGAGAAATAACGTCTCCCTGTCTCACACCCCGCTGCAGCTGCATTGGTCATGGAGTTCTGATCCTGGAGTCTCACATGGTGGCGTTCAAACACTTCAGCACCTCAATTTGTCGGTAGTCAATTTTGCACCTCTGAAGAGATCGCAGCACTGCCCTAGATTAAATCAAATCGAAGGCCTTCGCATAGTCTACGAACACTAAGCATAGTGGCTGATTATACTCTTCGTTCTTCTGTACACAACCTGCCGCAGCGTGTGAATGTGGTCTATAGTACTATAGCCTTTTCGAAAACCAGCTTGTTTGGGAGGCTGGAAGTCTTCAAACCTGCGCGTGGAATTCTCATGACTCTCGAAAACAATTCGTAGAGGATGGGTCTGTAATTCATCAAAATGGTTTTATCGCCCTTTTTAAAGAAGAGGATTATAACGCCTCTAGCCACGCCTGCAGCGTTGTTTCTTCGAAGATGACGGAATGAAACAGTTTCTGAAGGGCTTTCAAGACCGGTATTCCACTTGCTTTCAGAAGCACAACAGTTATTCCGTAATTTCCCGGTGCCTTGTTGTTTTTAACTGTTTGAGAGTCATCCTAATCTTGTACAGGCTACAACAAGCCTGTACAAGACAGGCTGACGTTCGAGATGTCTTTGGTATAGAGCCAGGCCTAGCTCTGGGGTCAGTTGCAGCTTGGCTTGGCAGAACCCCTCGATTTCCTCCATTAGCTCAAGCTAAGATGTCACAGTTGTACTGTCCGCAGTCTTCAGCTTCGCCAATTGGCTATGCCCCATCGACAGATCCCTTACAAACACTTTGTGCCCTTTATTAATCTTAATGGCCTGTTTAATACGATCCGTAGTAAATTAGTGAAGGTCGCGAGTCGAAGACTGACATCTGTTTATTGAGTCAATCAAATAAAGAAGTGTAAACAAATAAAAATGTCTGATGATAACCATTTTCTCCGTGGATTTCTGATTGTTTTAATTTGCAATACCTCCTTACTTACCCAAAACTATCCATAATTTCAAAACAATTTCTCCTAACTACCTAAATACATAAAAAATACATGATTTCATTATATACAAGAATGTCATAAATTGAAGATTCTGATGATTATAAAATAACAATAAAAACAAATTTCATTAATAATTGTTTAAAATAATGAAACGTTTTTTTCGTTTCCTCGAAAAACTACTTTTTTCAGATAGGAGGTCATTACACTTCATCGTCGATAAGTCATGTTAATCTGTACAAAAATGGAAATAAAATCATTAAATGCTTTCATCTGAAAAAGTAATAAAGCTTTTAAGACTAGCTGACTTGAACAATAAAACAATGTCCGCAGCAAGTAAAAATTCAAAGTGCCACTTTCATTCACATGCCGAAGAATTTGAGAGTCAATCCGTCGGCTATAAGTGTGTCATGGTTTATTTGCATTTTCTTAGAAACTGAGTTTAACTGCCAAACAAACGAAACACTGGCCTGACACTTAGATACTGCAGAGTCATTAGCAACTGCTTGGTAGGAAGAAAGTTTTCTTACTCAAACAAGGCTTAGGGTCAGCAGGAAATGACTACTACAGCCTATTAACATACTACCGCTGGAGAATCATCCAGAAGACTAGTATTATTAACATTGATCTGAATAGGTAGAGTTTTTTCCGGCAATTATGTCATAACGTTGTCAGTAGTATGGATAAGCTTCTCCGGATTTCCGGATTTGAGGGTCTTACAAAGTGAAATAAAACTTTTTTTGGAATCGTCTTTTTATTGTTTATGAATGCATAAATTACTTATTTAAAAAACAAATTACACCAATAATTGTACACTAAGATGCAAGTATTTCTCAATAAAACCTTGCACGCACGGATTAGCATTTTGTTAATTCTTGAGTTAATTGCTTCTAAATGACAAATTACCTAGATACCGGATAAAATTAAGCTTATCCATGTTGTGCCAACGTTGCAAAAGTACCAATTCCGATCTATAATTATTAAGCATATAAAAAAGAGGAAAATACAAAAGATGCGATCCTGTGGAGTTTCTTCGGCGGGTTCTTCTCCACAGCAGCGCACACATTGCGCGGAACCTGCCAGTTATGTTCAAACAGATATCGCGTCGCCTCTTTTAGATTATATGATCTCTTTTTTATTGCTTAGTTTAACTTCTGAAATGACGTCATTAAGTGTTCTGAAGGAGTCTATGTAATTAATAAAATAATTTTAAAGTTTATCTTATTTGAGACTTGTTTTAATTGTAAAGTTAAATTGGACCATTATTTATGTAAGTCTAAGAAAAATTAATCAACTATACTCTACTAATTTATCTACGAACTAGCTGTCCACCCGCTGCTACGCCCGCTAATTTTCCCTCGGGAATTAAATATTTTCTATGTTTTCTGACCGTTTTAACCTGTACTTAACTTATGAACATGTAATGTAAATTTGTTGACATACTTATGATTAATTAGCTTCTATTGACCCTTTCTATATATTTGTATGCCTGGATAGGCGAGACAAGACGATCATTGTTTTAGTTTAACACCTTTATTGTAACTTACTATTACGATAAAAACCCAAAAACAAAATTTAAACGTACCTTTTGTCTACATTTAGTGCTACCAACCTGAACATTATTTTATTTCAATTTTAATAGATTGATTGTACACTTGTACAGTAAGCAGCACATGCGGCTGGACATGCACACAACAAAACTCGCTTCTACCGCTATGGAATAACGGCGCTTTCAAGATCTACATGTGCTTGCTACTGTACCTTTTTGACTGGTGGTTACAGTTGAATACTGTTGACAAATTCCTAAGTTACCATCATCATCATCATCATCTTTGCCTCGTTTGTATGCGCTGCTGCGGAAAAGAACCAGCCAAATATCAACCTAATTCTAAGACAGGTATCATAGATCATTACCTGTGTCATTACAAAAAGCTATTGATACGCCCATTAATATGTTTCTATTTTACTATTCTTCATCATGTCAATCAATGCTCTTTGTATGTAAATTTTGTATAGATCTAAATGTAAATTAAACATTTCATATTTTTTCTTTAAAAATAAACATGTTTTCATTTCAAATTTGCTTTCGCAGGGCAAAGGTCTTCCATTATTATTTTTATAGCTATTCATACAACCTTACCCAATTTGGACCCGTGTAATTAGTATATCTTAGCATGACACTCACAACTTGTTAATTTCGTTTAACCTTCAGAGTTTTTTATAAAAAGAAATGTAAAAGGAAGAAGATGTTTAAATACTATTGGCCTTTTCTACTGAAACATACTTGTAGATACAAAGATTATTAAAGATGTGACCAATACCTGAAAGCAAAAACTCGGTATCAAGGAGTTAGTAAACCAAAAGACATAAGTACATGGAAAAAAGATGCTAAAATCGAGTAAGGTGGATGTATGAAGTGATGAAGAACACATCCAGATTTTGTTAAATTTTTTTTCTCTGTATGTCTGTTTATACGGGCTAATCTCCGAAACTGGGACCGATTTGAATTAAATTTTGCATGGTGGTAACTAATATTTTCGTTCAACATCTTAGACACTTTTTACTACGGGAAAATATCTCATTCCTACCGGAAACTGTGCACGGAAAAGTCAAAAAACAACGCGGGCGGACAGCCAGTTATTAATTAATCAATAAGTGAAAATAACTGATCGAATGTTTACGAAATTTAGTGCTTTGGGATGAAATATTAACAGTGTAACCAACAATTTTGTAAAACCAAAATTGTATATGATGAGAACATTTCAACTACAAAGATTTTTATGACGCACCGAGATAAAGTAAATTGTTGTAATAAAGCAGTAGGTCACACAGTAACAATAATAATAAAATTAACTAACTGTTTTGTAAACTACACTCAGATAATACTATCTCTGAAGTAAATCCGACAAAAGATGACAATTCACTTTGTTCGCAGTTAATTTCATTGTTTTGCAACGTCACTATAACGTAGTAAGGGGGTCAATGGGTCTCATAACCATTATAATTTTACACACAGGCTAGAAGCATGACATCAGACAAATTGTTCTTTAGAGTACATTAAAATTTATCTTTATAAAGATGTCACTGTGTTAAACTCTGACGCAGTGACCATTTTTCTTCAATACGATATGAAAGTTTAGGTTTTTTATGTCTTGGATGATGTGAGAACATTAATCAACTGCATCATGAACTAGTTATTGAATGTTATTAACGTATAAATGAGTGAATAGAACATTTACTTATCTCAATAAAACTGTAGTGGTCAAATGTATGTACATAGAAAAAAAAAGATGAAATCCGAGTCAGGAGGATGTAAGAAGTGAAATAGAACATAATCCAGACCGTTTTCTTTTTTTTTTGTTTCTCTGTCTGTTTGTCTGTTTGTACTGGCTAATCTCCGAAACTATTGGACTGATTTGAATGAAATTTTGCATGGTGGTTTTTTACATCCCTGGTCAACATCTTGGATACTTTTAATCCCTAGTTAAAAATTACTCCGGAAAAGTCGGAAAATAACGCGGGCAAACAGCTTGTTGCACATAAATTAAAACATTAAAAATAAATTTTAATGTGAGATTATCAAGACTAGGAAGATACATCTTTAGCACGCTGGAATTTCAAAGATTTAATTACATAATTATGTTTGCATAAATTCTCAAAATAGTACTTTTTTCACATTACCATACAAACAATTAAACAGAATATTCCTATCCATCAAAATTGCTTAATTTATGATTGTGATCGTTTCTACATATCGTGCTCTCTAATGGTTTTTAAATACAACCAGACTGGTTTAGAGAGTGACTGATCTAGTTCAATTTAGCCATTACATAAATATTAGTAAACTAGCTGTCTGCCCGCGGCTACGCCCGCGTTGTTTTCTGACTTTTCCGTAGTAATTTTTAACTATTCCACGGAATTTCTTAAATTTTTGCGATTAAAAGTATTCAAGATGTTGACCAGAACAACTTTCATGCAATATCAAGAGCATGGTAACCTTGTCTTGATATTGAGGCATCACCTAGAATGCTACAGGAAAGAGAATTAAGAATCAACTGTCGGGGGTTGACGAAAATTTTAAATTTTGTTTAGAAAATAATAGTTCTCAATAAATTATAATGCTTCACTATATAAAATATTTGACGTAAACTGATTCAGAACATGGACAATTGGTTTGTTTGGCTGACTTACAAGGGAGAGAGCCACATAGAGCTGGCCGTGCGAGAAACAGCTGACGCTGAGGTCCACGCCCGGAACACGCAGCGTCTGACCTTGGGCTTTATTTATCGTCATAGCGTAACACAAACTCACCGGGAACTGTAGGTACACGTTTGAAACGGAAGGGGAAATTATTCGGAATCAGTGGAATTCGGGGTATATAAACTCTCTCGCCGACACCACATCCCGTCAAAATCTCTGCTTCTATTATGTTACGAAATAATGAATGACGATCATGATCAGCGCTCAATCGCGTATTCCTTTCCACATCAATTTCTAGCGACCGAGAAGCAGCCGTGCGGATGCGCTGTGAGCTCAAGCGGGACTCTCTTGCAGTAAATGTCTCTGAGAGTCGAGACGACGTATGGCTTCCGCGATCAGCTGTAAGTCGTGCCTCCCTTTCCTGACTGCGAGCGAGAAGTAGCCGTGAGGATGCGCTGTGAGCTCAAGCGGGACTCTCTTTGAGTAAATGTCTCTGAGAGTCGAGATAACGCTTGGCGCTCGCGATCAGTTATTAGTCGTGCCTCCCTTTCCTGACTGCTCTCCAGCAAGCGAGAAGCAGCCGTGCGGATACGCTGTGAGCTCAAGCGGGACTCTCTTGCAGTAAATGTCTCTGAGAGTCGAGACGACGTATGGCTTTTGCGATCAGCTGTAAGTCGGGCTTCTCGTTGAGATGGATTTTCCATAGCGCGAGCTGTAACCTGGCGTTCTCGAGACGCAGCAAGTCTCGTCTCATGATCGTCATTACATTCTTCGGATCTAACCATCCTTAATCTATTAGCTTCTCTTGAGTACTGAGAGATAGATTCGATCTTTTTTTAGGCATCTTGCTTGACCGAACTGAATTTCAGAGTAAAATTAAGTTGCCGTACCCAACAAACAACTCTTATTTTTTTTTATTTTGTTAAGGCTTTGAACTTAACAAACAAACCTTCGGATTAATAACTGAAATGTCCGAAATCTGAAATCAGTCCGGTATGTACAAACAAACAATGAATGATGAGCTAACTCTTTACAATCAATCGCCATTTATAGACTGGGCTCCGGTCGCAGAAATCCTTACCTCATAAGATTCATTGTTAGACGCACAATGCAGTGAAAGATAATGTTGCCGAGTAGGGGTATTTATATTGTTTTCTTCCCTAAACCTGGCAGGACAATGTTTATTTTTCAGCTGAAAACCCTAAATTTTGCTCAAATTTACATCATAAGATTTCAATTCAAAATGATAATGCAGTGAAAGATATTCCTTCCTAGATGGGGTATTTCGTAAGTTGGTTCCCCTCACCCTGGCAGGGACCGCAGTAGGCCGCCTCAAAGTAGGCAAAAAATGACGATGTCTTACCTCATCCGATTTCAAGCTGAAACTAATGCAGGACGATAGTTTGAGAAGTGCCATTTATGAAAATATAACGATATCTGCCAGAATCCTGACCGAACCTTGTCATCGGAAGCCCCAAAGATAACACCTAAAATCTTTGAACGACTGAAAATTGATGTATTTGCAAAAACATACTGAAAAATCCTTTATGCCGTGAAAGATACGCTTGTGTAGATGTGAATTTATATAAGTTTCCTCATCCCGACCCTTGCAAATTCCGCAGACAGCTGCTTCCGAGGAGACACAAATTACGTTACTTATCTCATCAGATTACAAGATAAAACTTATGCAGGATTATAGCTTGAGATGTGCCATTAATGAAAATATCAGGTTGAATGCGAGCAGTCTGGAAGAACCTTGTCATCAGCCCCTCAAAACTAAAGAAATTCTTCGGTTGGGCAAAAATGTTTGTATTCGCCACTTATTGGCGTCTTAATCCTCCGTAGTAGAATAATAAAATGCGCTCTTCACATTTCAGAGGGTTCAGGTTCGAGTCCTGGTAGGGCACTGTTGGAAATATAACACGGTGAGTATAATTTCCACAGTTAAAGGTGTAAGTAATCATCCAAATTTACTTATAAGTATCAAAAAGAATGATGATACCCTGCTTCGGATGATAAGTAAAATCGTTAATGCTGGCTATAATCTAGAAAGTTGTTTTCAATATGTCGACTGCCATAATGGCGATCACTATATTTTTGTATTTTTTTACCGAAATACCGACCACGTCGACTATGGAGATAATTCTGACATTCAACTACAGATGATAGAACTTTAGATGATATCTGAAGTTGGTAGGAGAATACCGCTTGGATGGGCCGCCTTTGGGAAGTTAAAACACGTTTTCCATTCTAAAGTACCGCAGTGACTGAAAACAAAGGTCTTCAACCGGTATAATATACTGTGCGAGATAAAAAATGCCAGAAAAACCTGGACGCAAAAAGAGACTTTGATACGTTAGCTCAAAGTAGCAAATTCTGCAGACAGCTTCTTCCAAGGAGACATAAATTACGTAACTTATCTCATCAGATTACAAGATAAAACTATGCGGGATACTTATGCGGGATGATAGCTCGAGATGTGCCTTTGAAGTAAATATCAGTTTCACTGCAAGCAGTCTGGAAGAACCTTGTCTTCAGCCTCCTCAAAGATAAATAAAATCTTCGGTTGACCAAAAATGCATGTATTCGCTACTTATTGGTATCTTAATCCTCATATTACTTAGAAAGGATGATGTGTCAGACAAAACGTCCCCCAAAAAAACAAAAACTAATAAAATCGACCAACAGATTTAAAATGTATCTCAGTACATGCGTCTTATCTATGTGATTACTTTTTACTATGGCGATATCTTTCAAAGACGCGGGATATTGCGAGAAAAAAATCGTTTTGTCTTAATATTGATACCCAAAATAATAGATTGTAAGCATTCAATTGGGCACTGGACATTTATAGGCTAATGATAAACAATAATTATCTGTTTAACTGTAAGTACATGGTTCTCCTACGTGGATAGACATTTTTTGGTGAATATTTAGTATTTTTTAGAGTGCATTTATATACTTATCATTCTAATAAGAGACTTTGATATTGTTAGTAATTGATAACATGTTTGTAAGTGAAGAATTATTGAAAAAAATATTTTTTTTTCAGATCCAAAACTGGTTACGAGCCTTTCTAGAGATCCATAAGAACCTATTGACATATACAACAAGATCTGTTGGAGGGGGGGGGGGCGGGGCTTATATAAAAATGGTCATCATCCTTTGCTCCGTAGTAGAGAAATAAAATGCTCTCTTCACATTACCGAGAGTTCAGGTTCGAGTCCCGGTAGGGTGGGGCATTGGCGAAAATATATCACGGTGAGTATAATTTCCCTGGTTTAGTTGGTATGTTAAAGGTGAAATCATCATGATGATTATTTGTTTCGAAAGGCACGTAAAGCCGTAAGTCCTGGCTATAATTCAAAGAATTGTTTTCTGCATGTCGACTCCCAGGATGGCGACCTGTTCCCCAACCTAAATAAAGGAGAGTTAGCATAAAGGGAATTTCTCAGAATGAGGAGTTCGTAAAATTAAAGCTTTTTTGTTACTTTCACACATAATAACGAAATTAACTCTGCCTTTTGTTTGCTAGCTAAAAGGCCTGGCCACAGCTTTGCGCGACCAGCGGCGAGAATCGCCAAGAGACCGGAGCCGCGAATGGTAGTGCGATGGTAGGCCACAGCTCGCAGCGAATTCGCTCTACAGACCGTTCACCGTAAGTTGTAGTGGACGGACTGTACGCGAGATGCCGAATACACCCACCACCGCCGCCACCGCCGCGCGACCCTCCCACCCCCTTCGCCATTCGCTCGATGCTCGTCTCGCCGCCGCCGCGGCGATTAGCTGTGACCTGCTTCATACAATTGCCTACGTTTGTTTCTATCGCTCTTCGCTGTTCGCGGTCGCCGCCGCCGCCGCGCGAAGCTGTGGCCAGGGGGTACGGCTACATTATTTTTTTTCGGACAATTATTTATGAAAATAAAACGAAAAATTAAAGAATTTTACCATGGACTTTTATTACAATACCACTAACTGCTTAATGAATTAAATCATTTAACGATCGATGTTACATTGGTTTAGAAATGTTACCTTAGCAATATTTTTTAACTGCTTAATTCGGGTGTGTAATATATTCTATAATTTAAAAGTTATATTGATTAAATTACATAATTTCAGACCACTTTATGAGACCACTAACCTTGTCAGTCATGTCATTGAACACAGGGCTTGCTGACTGAAATATAAATTAATGTATAATATATTGACACGAAATATTTATATGTATCGGATTACGTTTTTATTTTCTTTGGGTCTTATAGGAAGGGTAATTTAAGTTGGTTTAGGTTCTGAACTCAGACCTAGCAAACGCGCATGGAGAAGTGGAAAGAAAATTCTGCGAAAGGGACGTGGGGACAATTTTTTTATTCTGTTTACTTTTCTTTCATTTTTCTTTTATCAGTCCTTATTTTTCTACAGTAATTGTAGCAAAAATTATGACACTTTTTAGTACACAAATAAATCATATTCGATTACACAATAAAATGGATTCTCTACGGTATTATCTGGGTCTGTTGTAATCAGAACATATAGCTGAAAAGCATGGTCAAATAATTTTGATCCCTTCAGGAATACACGAGGAGACGACATGATTATGGTAGTGGCTGGGACAGCCTGTTTTTTTTATTTTACTACAGAGAAATGCCATACTAAAGACGGATGAACTGAACTAGCTATTAACTACCCTACTCCCTACTTACCCTATCAGCAGCTTGAAATCCGTCCATTTTGAATTTAATAGTATTTTTTGTTGTAATAAAAATTTTGAATGAAGCTTTCACACGAAAAACAAATGATTAAAAAGAAATTGAATTTAGATATTGTTTCTTTTTCTGACATTTGACTTGTAGTTTGAAAATATGTATAAAATAAATTGCATACCTGGTTTGACCTTCGAAGTATTAATATAGTAACATTTTCTTTCTCTCTTCTTCAACACTGTGTGTGATGCCGAGTTCCTGGAGATACTGTTTGTAAATTTCATCCAGGATATGCGAGTTATTATTATACAAAAAAATCATGCTAGACAGACATATATACATAGGTATTTTCTTGTGCCTTACTCCATTTAACCGAATGTTCGACTGCAAGCATCCAGCTACTACCAGCCACTTTCTTTACGCAGATCGTCGTTCCATGTAGCCAGGGGGCATCCCACAATTTTTGCCTTGATATAGTCTTCACTCGTTTTCATCAAAACAGTTATCCTTTCTAGACATTATAGAACCAGCCTAGTGGCACCACACTGGTTTTCAAACAACACAGGCTATCGTTTTTAGGGTCTATACTACATCCCTTTATCTCTATTGACCTTGGTTGTTTTTCACCTGCCTGCATTTGGAAAAGACTACACGATGACTCCAGGTCAAACAAATCCTTTGTCATAGTCCTCATAGGTTAGTAATTAATACTCTTCTGTGAATGCTTCACAGTACTAGATCCTCATCGAAAACCGGACTGCTCCTATGGCTAGGGCTAGATCTCGACGAGCTTATGTGCGAAGCAATTTTTACCTATAAGGTACTATTTTACATTAATATTATTATTAAAATAAAAGCAATTTGGTGCACTAGCTTTAAAATAGAAACTGCACACGAACCAATACACAATTTCTACGCTATAAACACGAAGCGCCCTGAAAAACTACTAAATTTCCTGGTTCCATAGCGTACTCTCGCGGATTAAGGACTACATTTGGGTGTAGATTACTTTCGCGGTTTTGAATTTGTTAAATTCAAGCCTTTTGATTGGACTATTGATTTTTCTGTCAATGTCATTATGCGCAATTCACCACCATGCACCTACAGGCACGAAATCTCGTTTTTGATTTTTTTTGTAGTTCCGCGGTATTAACCATTGCTGGTTCAGCGGTATTGCAGTATCACCGACGATATTATGTAGTTGAATGTCAGAATTATTGAGTTACCTGAGGCTTCTGATATGGTTCGTGTTACGACTACCTCCAGTCGCCGTGGCGGGTAGTTGACTACAAATTTTTAACGGTCGGTAATAATTTCAAAAATAAAATGATCGCCATCCTGGGAGTCGACATACAGAAAACAACTCTTTGAATTATATCCAGGACTAACGGCTTTACGTGCCTTCCGAAACAAAGAATCATCATTAATTTCTACATTCAGTTGGATGATTTTACCTTTAACGTACAAACCAAACTGGGGAAATTTTAATTTACTCACCGTGATATATTTCCGATAGTGCCCTACCGGGACTCGAACCTGAACCCTCTGAAATGTGAAGAGCGCATTTTATTATTCTACTACGGAGGATTAAGACGCCAATAAGTGGCGAATACAAACATTTTTGCCCAACCGAAGAATTTCTTTAGTTTTGAGGAGGCTGATGACAAGGTTCTTCCAGACTGCTCGCATTCAACCTGGTATTTTCATTAAAGGCACATCTCGAGCTATAATCCTGCATAACTTTTATCTTGTAATGTGATGAGATAAGTAACGTAATTTGTGACTTCTCGAAAGAAGTTGTCTGCAGAATTTGCCAGGGTCAGGATAAGGAAACTTATATAAATTCACATCTACACAAGCGTATCTTTCACGGCATAAAGGATTTTTCTGTATGTTTTTGCAAATACATCAATTTTCAGCCGTTCAAAGATTTTAGGTGTTATCTTTGAGGCTTCCGATGACAAGGTTCGGTCAGGATTCTGGCAGATATCGTTATATTTTCATAAATGGCACTTCTCAAACTATCGTCCTGCATTAGTTTCAGCTTGAAATCGGATGAGGTAAGACATCGACATTTTTCGCCTACTTTGAGGCGGCCTACTGCGGTCCCTGCCAGGGTGAGGGGATCCAACTTACGAAATACCCCATCTAGGAAGGAATATCTTTCACTGCATTATCATTTTGAATTGAAATCTTATGATGTAAATTTGAGCAAAATTTAGGGTTTTCAGCTGAAAAATAAACAATGTCCTGCCAGGTTTAGGGAAGAAAACAATATAAATACCCCTACTCGGCAACATTATCTTTCACTGCATTGTGCGTCTAAAAGTGTATCTTATGAGGTAAGGATTACTGCGACCGGAGCCCAGTCTATTATCTATCTGCCCGCTTAACACTCATACGGCCCAAATGTCCAACCGAAACTCGTGACACGATTTTCTACGCTACGGCCGGCGCAAGCGCAAGAGTTTGCGAAATCGAGCGGCGGCCCGGCGCAGAAAAATCATCATAGATTAAAAACTACAAGGCTATTCTTCTTTAAAAAAATACAGCCGATAGCTATCGAAATGGGCAACATACATGCGCAGTGTTATAGATTTAAACTGTTATTAAACACTTTTAATAAAATAATCACGGCAAAACCAAACCTAACCTAAAAAAAAATAAGGCCTATTTTTAGAACGGATTTTTTCGCGTACTCACTTGAATCATGTTGGAATCCTCCAAAACACTCATTACTTAACACTTCACGATTATTTTGATATAAAACACTCACAGAAATACAAAAAACTCATTAATATTTCCACAAGATACCGACAGAGTCCCGATTGTAAACAGATGACGTCAGTTTTGACCTCCAAGAAAAAATACTCATCGAAAAAAAAATTACACTGGCCACCTACCATTTGCTTCGTAAACTACTTGAGAAGCTCTCCATAGAGTTTCGTACCAAATAGTTCGGTATTTATTGCACAGATGCCACTTTTTTAAACATCTGAAGTGCCGGGAAAATCTTTACCCATAGCGTTGTAAGGTATCGCCACCGGCGGTTAAATCTCTACCCATGACGTTCCAGAGGTTATGGTCTAATTTTGGCCTGTAGTATTGTGTTACTGAGGAAGCCCCGGTAAAATCTTCCGTTATCGAGTTTTAAAAACTAACAGTGCCATCTATTGATTTTTTGGAGAACTAAATTCTGTAATTTAGAATGTTAGTTTAGCGTGTTTGAACTAAATAATTTTAGTAAAACGTGTTTCTACATAATGAAACATAATCTAGGTCGTTTTTATACCCAAAAGCCCCCCATGTATCAAATTTCATTGAAATAGGATGCGTCGTTTTTGTGAACTAAGAAAATTTTAGTTTTTTAACCCGTTTCCCGTAGGAATTAGATATTTTCCCGAAGTAAAAACTATCTAAGATGTTGACCAGGGATATAAGGTACCACCATGCAAAATTTCATTCAAATCGGTCCAACAGTTTCGAAGATTAGCCCGTACAAACAGACAAACAGAGAAACAAAAAAATCAGAAAAAATCTGGATGGGTTCTATATCACTTCTTACTTCCCCCTGACTCGGTTTTTAGCAATTTTTTTCTATGTACAGATTTTCGACCTCTACTGTTTTATTATATAGAAAAGGAAATGAAAAAAGTTTCTAATTTTGACTTGACCGAGACATACATTCTATCTACAGACACGTACACCAACTTTAAATCGAGGAGGTGAAAAGAAGAGTTTCTAGAATCTCCACATTTTGCTAGTTAGATGAAGATCACAGGTTATTGATGGTGTGGAGGCAAAGGGAAGATCTTTCTTGGGGCATGGTGGTGAGCCCGGCGACCGCAGTCCAACTGTACTTCGTTGGAACTTGTATTTGTTCAATGTCTTGCAAAAACTCTGATAGCGCGTTTCAGGCCTCCGCTTCTAATTGGTCGCTCTTCTAATGGCGCGCAGCCACAATGGCTATGTATTTATTTGTGGGGAGTTATTTCTGGAGGTTCTTCTCCACAGATGAACGCCACTCTTTAATGAATAATGACCAACAATGGTTTAATAAAATCATACATCGAATAAATACTTATTGCTTTTTGGACTTCAAAGTTAAATAACATGCCTATGTACATAACCAATGAAAGGGCCGGAGCTTTCACTTAGTAACTAAAAACCAAGCTTGGGTAGAATGGCAATGAAGTCTAACAAAGACCTTAACGAACGTAACGTTTAAAACAAGACGGTAGAGCTAGTTTATTTTTAAAAAACTAGCTAGTAAAATATTCGTATGTAGTTTTTACCAGATTTTAATATCACCAACCCGCACTGCTCTGTTTTTTAACATTTTCCATGGTCAAAAAAAACAAGATCTAACACTCCGATCACGTGACTCGACACAAGCCTACGTCATCTGCTGTTCATCCTTGTCGAATAATACGCATTCGACAAGGATGAACAGCATGATGATGTAGGCTTGTGTCAAGTTTGACAGTCCGAGTAGAAGACCTTGTTTTTTTAGACCATGGCATTTTCCTTGCAATGGGTTGCCTGGAAGAGATTGCTACATTAGCAATGAGGCCGCCTGTTGAAACCTAATTTTTTTTTTGTTTGTTTTATTTGTCTGTTTTTCTCGGTGTCAATAAAGAGTATTTGTATTGTATTGTTATATTTTTTGTCACGTTCATAATCTTCGTCGGACCAGGGGCCTAAAAGCGCCGTTAAATCATATCGCAATTCGCGCACCACTTTCGTAAAACGGCGACTTGCGGTGATTCATATTCCAATTCATCAAAAGCGTAAAATGGTCGAATAACAGATTCATTTCATATTGTTACAATTGCCATACAAATTCGTAAAATGGTCACTGTTGGTGATTCGTGTAATGAATCTCTTTATGAATTCTAAAATGTTAGTCTAAACTAACATTCTGGAGTTCAAATTTGGCTAAAAATAACTTTTTATGCGTTATATAAAGATTTTTAGGTGACAAATATTCCAGACATTTATAAAAACTACAAAGTGGACTAATAAATGACCTAATTGAGCGACAATATTAAAAATGGTGACTGAAAGTGATTCGGATTTTTTTGAAAAATAAAAAAATATAATGTAGTTCTCTGTCAGTGATATTGCTGTCCTGTCACGTCGTGCTGTCATTCAATCACTAGCAAACAAAATCTTTGACAAGTGACAACCCAGATAACTGACAACAAAACAAAAACAAACGTTTTCTTTTAGTTTTTTTTAATTGAGTTGCCATTACAAAAGAAACATTATCAATTTATCTATTTCAAGGCCAATAACTCGTGCAAAAGCTAGAGTAAACTTATGTAAATGAAATATTTCCTCTATTCTATGACAAAGTGATGCTTTTAATACAAATCTAAATGTTATTTATCTATAAAGTACAATAGTAGACTGAATGAATGAAATATCTTTTTTTATACTGGTCACACTTCTTCAAAGTAAGATTGACTTTCGGTCCAAAAAATCAGGGATCCAGAACCAGAATTTATTTATTTTTTTATTGAAGAAAAGTGAATCACTTGCCGAATTGAATTGTAAGTGAATCGTATCATGAATTGACCATTTTACGTTAAATACGAATCGGCTCGCGGTTCTCATAGAATTCATTTTATGAATCCTTTCGCAGTTCACTTTTCTTAAATGGCGCTTTTAGGCCCCCTGGACTCTTTGAGGAATTGGATTTAGTCGAGCATATTTTTTTTTTTTTTTTGCGGTAGTCTTCCACTCCCCCGCAAGTCCGGTGAAGCTTGATTGGTCGTACCCATCGACGACATAGTCGTACCTTTTCGACACAAGCATAGGTCAATTAAAAAAAAAAAAGAGCTTATTTTTATAATATACTTTGTAGTAAATTTTTTATTGCGCTATACCTTGTGAGGATAAGTCCAAGGTGTACGTGGTTTTCATCAACTTTCGTCTGGTTTAATCTAAAGCTTTAGTTAGACAGATCACGCTTGGCTCATTTGAGGGCGGTCAGTGCTTTAAGAGAGGTTACAAAATTTAGATTAAAAACAAAGATGGTGTCTAACTTTTACGTGGAATGTATATTTACGAAAATACAACTTGATTTGTTACCTATATTTTGTACTAGATACTAGTAGTTTTGTGACCTAGCAAAAATAAAGACAGAATTTAAAAAAAAAAAATATTACAACTTGCAGTCCACCCGCTGCTACGCTCGCGTTGTTTTTTACTTTTCCGTGCAATTTCCCGTCGGAGTGAGATATTTTCCCGCGATAAAAACTATCCAAGATGTTGACCGGGGTTATAAGGTACAACCATACTAAATTTCATTCAAATCGGTCCAACAGTTTCAGAAATTAGCCTGTACAAACAGACAAACAGACTAACAGACAATTAGAGGAACAAAAAAAATCTAGATAAGTTCTATATTACTTCTTACATCCCCCTGACTCGGTTTTTAGCACTTTTTTTTTTTCATTTTAAGAACTCCATTAAACAAACAGACTTTTTTTTATTGACCTATGCTTGTGTCGAAAAAGTACGTCCAATCAAGCTTCACCGGACTTGAAACAGACCTGCTGATATTTTGAATCTGACACAGCCTTCTATTGTTCCTACCAAGTAGAATATTAAAATTTTCATTTTTAACAACCTACCGGTTTTGGAAATCACATTTCTCAAGCCGTGAGATGGAAACCAGTTAAGTGAGACACTTGACCTCGAACTTTCTCGGTAAGCACTACCTATTAAGTGCGACCTAATTGGGATCATGCTTTTAACGCATAATACGTGATGGCATGCACTTAGTATGCGGTTTGTCAAACAATCTGTACGTGTATTTTGGGTAAACATCACTGCTCTTTGTACCGGATTATTCACCGATCTTCCCAATCGAATGCACAAAATAACACAGTGGCACTTTTTTTTTAAATAAAACTATATTGTTTGATCGGCACATAGAATGCAATACAATACAAATAAATTATTATGTACAATATTACAGGCCAGCACATGCGGCTGGTCATGTTTACCTGAGAGCGCCCGTATTCCATAGCAGTAGGGGTGAATTTCATAGTGCTAATGTCCAATCCAACCAACCGTATGTGCTGGCTTTTATACTTCAAATTGCACATTAATCGCGCCCGCCATTTTTTATCGTTTTTATTTACATTCCTAATTTGGAAATTATTTAAATAATTGAATGTTCTATAAATTATGGCATACTTTTTTTATTTTAGGTATTTTATCACCTATTTTTAACCCCCGACGAAAAAGAGGAGTGTTAAGTTTGACTTGTGTGTCTGTCTGTCTGTCTGTCTGTCTGTGTGCTGGTTTTGATCTAGTTTTTTTTTTGTTTGCAAGGTGTCATAATCGAAAGTTCTTAGCTATGATACAAGAAAATATCCTCAGCCATTTGAAGATTATCAGTTCTTTTCTGACATCATTAAGTGTCATTAAGTATTCAAAAAAACCTATGATGAATAAAGAAGTTTTGGCTTTGACTTTCGACTTTCTTCGTATTAATTTCATCTCCAAAGCTGCTGAAAAGCAGTGCATTTAAACACGACTTGCTTCGGATTTAACAATTCTTTTACTCAACTTCCATTTCATTTCACATTTATTTTTAAACAGGTGATTCTAGAAACTACTGTCTTATTATTCACTAGATGCTCTTTGAAATATGTCTTAGCAGAATACAAAACGCAATAACTCGCCTCTACTGTGTAGATAATAGAGTTTATTCCAAGAATCGTGTTTTGTTTCGTAATACCCAGTTCTCTGTGAATTTCTTTGCGAGGTGAACGTACGAAGTACTATGAGAAGTAAATTTTTCTCGAGTAATAAATAGCTGTAGTATTTTATATATCAAAGTTTCACTTTTCGAAGGAGAACAAATACCTTTACATTATATTATTGTGTTCTAAACATTGTTCCTACGTCGTCATGACGTCACCAAATAATGGTGACTAAATTAATACTTTTTTTTTTATTATGGATGTTTATCCTTAATGTGTAAAAATTGTTAAATGGATTGGAATATTTGGAATGAAACTTTATAATAAGTAAAGAGTCACTTAGCTTGAATGAAAGTTCTTCCCGTGGGAATGAGGCATTTCCCCGCGGTAAAAGTTAGCTATGTTCTAGCTCCCTTTGGCCACCACTCTGTAACTACTTTGGTACAGTCCAAACCCGTGGTTCACCCAGTCGGTACTCTGGCCATCATTACATCTAGCCATGTACCCACTAGTGTTAGTTATTTGTATAGTGATTGTTTGATAACACATGGATAACACCAAGAAAAAAAAAACTCTTCTCCACAGAAGACTGCACATATTGCTTTGTACGTACGTACGTACGTAACGCAAGGGAATGGACATGATTCTTGACCTGTACTGTACAGTGTAGTGTACATCAAATCCACCATTCGGTTTGAAACTAGCGATGCCCGATACGTATCGATATATCGGTGTATCGATACAAAGCCATGCGATACATCGATATTTTGAATCGATACACGCCAATACGATACGACGCTGTATCGTATCGCTTCATCGCAATATCGCATCAAAAATATCGTATCACACAAACAGCCTTGACGTTTGTTTACGTTTGCGTTTCGGAACTTTTTTTGTACATAATGCCGCTTATAGGTGTAGGTACAGAAGCCAGCACATGCGGTTGGACATTCGCACTACGAAATTCAACCCTACCGCAACGAAATACGGGCGCTCTCAAGGTCAACGTGTACAGCCGCATGTGCTGGCTACTGTACTTGTCAGCGATGCCCGATACGTATCGATATATCGGTGTATCGATACAAAGCCATGCGATACATCGATATTTTGAATCGATACACGCCAATACGATACGACGCTGTATCGTATCGCTTCATCGCAATATCGCATCAAAAATATCGTATCACACAAACAGCCTTGACGTTTGTTTACGTTTGCGTTTCGGAACTTTTTTTGTACATAATGCCGCTTATAGGTGTAGGTACAGAAGCCAGCACATGCGGTTGGACATTCACACTACGAAATTCAACCCTACCGCAACGAAATACGGGCGCTCTCAAGGTCAACGTGTACAGCCGCATGTGCTGGCTACTGTACTTGTATCGTAGTCTACACCACTTTTGTAATATGATGATGCGAGTAAGTGGATTGTGAACAATATTTATTATGTAGGGTGTGGCCCTTGAATATTTATACTGCGTTTTATACTATATTGGACTGGATAACTAGTTTTTTAATAAATAAATCTAAAAATAAAACCTCCATTTTACTTAAAAAACCAATGCGATATTTTCGATACGATATTTGCAGTATCGATACAAAAGCATACGATACGAATCGCGTATCGATACAAAGCCTTTCGATACGTTACGATACGATATATCGATACAAAGCGGTGTATCGGGCATCCCTAGTACTTGTATCGTAGTCTACACCACTTTTGTAATATGATGATGCGAGTAAGTGGATTGTGAACAATATTTATTATGTAGGGTGTGGCCCTTGAATATTTATACTGCGTTTTATACTATATTGGACTGGATAACTAGTTTTTTAATAAATAAATCTAAAAATAAAACCTCCATTTTACTTAAAAAACCAATGCGATATTTTCGATACGATATTTGCAGTATCGATACAAAAGCATACGATACGAATCGCGTATCGATACAAAGCCTTTCGATACGTTACGATACGATATATCGATACAAAGCGGTGTATCGGGCATCCCTATTTGAAACCATCCATTTTTTTTTAGTTTAAGTGGGCCGATCCCGGCGGCACTGCAATGCCGGGCCGACCCGTGACGGGAGTGGAGCGAGCCCCGAACATCCCGTCTGGTCACAAAAATCAGTTTAATATACTGGTCCCTCAGTGAGGGAACTTTCAGATATTAAGCTGAAAAGAACAGATACTACACTTTGATCTTAGCCAAAAGGCCGAGAAGCGATACCCGAGGAAAATTCGTCCGAGGGGGTCATTCTGACGGAAAAAATCTCTATACCGCGTTTTAGAAGTTTGTGCTTTTCGTTCAACGTCATCTAGCGGACTTGGATGGAAACTAGAGGCATTGGCAGCTGTGCACGCAAGGGTGTATCCATTTACGCTGGTATATACTTAAAACTCCTGACGACCAGCGTATGCTGACCTGCGGACGCCCGTTAATATGATGATATGATATCAGGAGGAGGTAAGTAAATTCCCAGTGTTCACAATTTTCAACCCTTTTCACTAAAAATTAGGCTTTGTTAGAATACCTAGGTATTTTTAAGCCGTCATTTGGTATACAGGCTTTTTTAAGACTATGTCATTTGGCATAAGCCAAATACTATGTAAGCTAGCTGAACGGACACGTTTTCGATCGATTATCTGAGATTGTGTAGCGTCACATTATTATTATTTATTTTATCAATTTTACAGCTAAATGACAACGAAAGAAAACTCGATACTACAATACTAATAACAAGTCTCCAACTATACATATAGCTAGCTGACATAAATACAGGGACCTCACAGGACCACATTCTACAAAATTGTGAAATAAGGGTGTTTAGCCGACACATCAAGTGCCGGGCTATTGACCCTATTTTGAAGATTTGTCCAACCAGTTTGAGTAAAAAACATCAAACACTTGGCTTCTTAAAGTTATGGCTGAAATTCCGAGGAGAAGAACCCGCCGAAGAACTAAAAAAGGTCATTGACGCCTGCATACAATGCGCACATTTTTTCAAACGATACGATAAAACCATAGGAAATTATCTCAAAATAATGTAATTTGGCATACCGTAGTAGAAAGCAAGGTGACAAATATTTAGGCGATACATTATTTTTAATAACTTTCAAGAAAAGAAAGAGGTCAATAATAATCTTAATGTTTTCCTTTTCGCTAGATTAGGTATGTAACGTATGTATAAATTCAAATTCAAATTCAAATAATTTATTGCTTGTCACAGTAATTACACAGGTTTTCTTAGTGAAATACAGAATCATGTGACGCCCTGCAAGGGCATTGCAATATTTGGAGGTGTCTTTAAAATCATTATACTATACAAATTAGAAAAAAGAAACAAAGATCTAAAACTCATGACAACATACAGCAACTCTCTCATTATATTTTATCTGCAAAATATTCGGCTACACTATAATAGCTTTTATTAATTAGGAATTCCTTTAATTGTTTTTCAAATTTAGGGGGTTGGTCTATGATTTTTAAGTGATTAGGGATATGGTTGTATATTTAAATATATGCTATACCTTTTATGAAAATGGACTTTGACCCTGTTCTTAAACTTGCTGCATCTATATCAGATCTGTTTTGATACTTTACACAGTTTTCCCACCATTTTTGGCTAGGTCCACCCACGTTACCTACCTACATATTATCTTGTTTCCACATCCAAAAGGAATTGATGAAATCATCTTGTGACATTAAATCTACTACGAGCTCATTTATGTGATTTATACCATTCTTTTTACCTCGTTTGATTCTTCCAGAAATAAAAAAACTATCAAAATCATAGGTATCTTAATTGGAACACTGAATGTACTTACCTAATTTTAATCATTGTTGACCGAAAATAGCTTTCTCCAATGTACAAATAAATAAATATTATTTATTCCACCCTGTCTATATTTTTTCAGCTTTATCGTTTCAATGTAGTTATAAATATGCAAAACATTCTGGAGTAGGGTCTTAAACCAAATTCGGGATTTCCAATTTATTAGATAGACATCAATTTATCTTTGAATGGACTGATTCGAGGTAGTACTCGTAATATTATCAAAGTGCTTCTATTCAATAAAGGGACCCACAACCGCAAATTTAGTACCCAAGGGACGATTCAAGTTTTCTCAAAAATATTCCTTATGGGGATTAGATTTTCTTTACAGGTCAGGTAAGGTAAGGTAAAAGCGAGCCTATTTTCGTAACTCGACGTCTGATGCGCCTTTTTTGCGTTTGAACCAAACTGCTTAAGAACTTTTTATAATTTTAGGCGCTACAAATATACCTACCCAAAATAGTACAGCGCAACATTTTGAGTGTCGAGTACAAGTTTTTAACTTGCGAAACGAGCTCAATATCGACAACGTATTCGATAATTTTAGTGTGCAGAAATTTTGGCTAAGAAGGCTACCTTTTACCGCGGGAAAATCCCCCATTCCCACGGGAAAAACTGCAGCGCGCGGGGAACCGCGGAACGGAAAGCTAGTTTCATATAAAGTCGCGTTAACGCTTTCGATATCGAGCACGTTTTATTTGGTTTGGTACCGCGCTAAATATCATTGACATGGGACATTGTGCGAGATGATTTGTAAAACTGTTAAGTACTAAAAGTATGATACTTTTTGTTTTTCTGTCGTTACTTACTAGATTCAGAAGTTTGCTATTTCTTTGTTATTACGATATCAGAAGTGGGATAGAAACAATTCGACTTCCATTTTTCAATACAATATGATATTGTTATTATTTTTTATTGATATAATTAAAAAGTATGCACAGGTCAGCACTACTCGTATTTTGCTCAACCAGTTCTATCTAAATGCACTCACATACTACACACAAAATTCTCCATACTCCGTATTATACCTGGTACTAGCTAAAATGCTTGTCGAATTAAAAATTTCCGGAAATAATACTCAATATGTCATGCACTTAGAGAATAAAATTATACCAATATACCTCCCAGAATTTTTTCTATTTATACTCTAAGGTCATGCATGTTAGTTTATAACGTTGTTAGTGGCATATTCCACTATTTGTCTGATGTTTATTATAGTAGACTAGCGACCCGCCCCGGCTCCGCACGGGATAATGGTTATTGTGGGTTATTCTTGAGTATATTATGCATGTATTATAGATATAAACCTTCCTCTTGAATCCCTCTATCTATTAAAAAAAACCGCATCAAAATCCGTTGCGTAGTTTTAAAGATTTAAGCGTACAAAGGGACATAGGGAGGGACATAGGGACAGAGAAAGCGACTTTGTTTTATATTATGTAGTGATTTGAAAACCACAGGTTTATTGCTTTACAATGACGTCACTAGGCAAATTGTAATGTAGCTAGGTCATGTTTTTCCTTCTTTTCACCGTCTTCTTTTCTATATACTAACCAATTTTAATCTTTTGGAATGTTCATTATTTTCGCCACCTCGTGTTTTTAGGGTAAACAAGCTGAATTTGTTTTTCTTTCAACGTCATTTTAGGTGAAATCGTATTATACTCGTGCTTCGTCCTCGAGATTAGCAACCTGAAACACTAAATATTACACTTGTAGTAACACGTAAGTGACACCACTCTGACACTATAGTTTAGAGAGTAGGGTATTTTCTCTGTTTGTAAACACATTTTTTTTTTTTTTTTTTTTCTTTGCGGGTACATTTCTGTTCGTTCCCGCTCGGCCCGCTCTGACAGCTCATTCACGTTTTAGTGCGCAACCACTCAACACGTCTCAAAAAAAAAAAAAAAAAAAAAAGAAGTTTTTTCTTTCAAGTGTATCGTGTTTTATGCGCGATTTTTTTAATTTATTTTTTTATTAGTACATGTTCAATAATTCTCAAAATTATTATTACGTATTTATCGCAGTCTTTATTAATTGTGAGTGCCCGTGTGTTTTTTGTTTGTGTGATTATTGAAACAAGTTGTGTTCTCAGAAATGTGTTTAAACAAGCAGAGGACGTCACTCAGCGAGGACTTAACGATGCACGGGCCGCGAATATATTCACCGGCAACTCATCAAATGCCGAAAGACATTACGGAGACAAGACGACTCACAACCGCCACTCAGAGCAGTTTTTTGGGGCTGTCTCGATGGCACAGATTTCTTCTGATGACCACCTCGGACGCTCGATTGACGCACGTCAAGACGTCGTCCAAGCCTGCTGCAGCATCCGTCTGAGGGACCTGCTGCTGCCGTTGCTGAGCCTGTTGCTGCCGTTGCTGAGCCTGTTGCTGCCGTTGATGAGCCTGTTGCTGCTGTTGCTGAACCTGTTGCTGCCGTTGCTGAGCTTGCTGTTGCCGTTGCAGAGCCTGGCAATGTGGTATGCGAATATTATGCACAGTGGTCATCTGAGTGAAAAAACCATATTCTCCTTTTACATGAGTCTATAAAATCGAGTCTTGTCTTTGACCCGTAGTTTAAACTATTCTTTTAAATGTGCTTCTAATTTCAACACTGAAAGACACATTTTCGTGTAGCAGCGCGCCATTTGTAATTTACATACAATAGGCTTTATTCAATCCAGTCATGTGAAAACTTGAGATACATATTATTATTAAATCAGACGCTCATCAATAAATAAACTAGTAAATTATTTGGGTAACGATCGCCTTATGGTTATGGCAAGTAAAAACCCAAAAGATGGTTGCTTTAATTCAAATTCTATATCATAAAAATTACATAATATACCTAGTCAACCCATAGGCGACCTATGGCGGAAGTATCAGTTTCTTCCCTGCCAGGATATAATATATGTCATTACAATATACCATTTGGCTGGGGTACCTTAGTGCCCTTCTTTCTTGGTAATTTATCAAAAAAAAAAAAAAAATGCAGATATGTCACTCATCCATTAAGCTGAGCTATACTATTTTCAACTCGTATATTATAGATTAGATGCCTAAAGATTCATAATCATAATATTATGATTTGACGTATTAAGTCATTTTTATTACATTTTAGTTTTAGGTGGTAATTGTTAACTTTGAGTATACAAATATTTTGCATTATTCGTTACAATTCGCCGCTCAAATATTCACTCGACTTTTACGTCGATTTCCCAAAACAAAATTGTACAATAATAATATAAAACAAACTGTCATGGTAAAGGTCTTGCAAAATTACCTACTTATTTCTCACAGACTGCTAGCTAACGTCTACATGCAGACAAAAACGCTTTACGAAGCGCATATGGGCACATTATACACAATATCCCAACCTACTAGATCATAACGAGTACGAATATTGACTTGTTGTTTTTATCACTTTTGTTTGATAAATAGTTCTTTCTTGTCATTTTTAATTTAAATAATTTTTATGATATTTTATTTATTCATTAAAAATGCAATTAGTTTTACCAAAAAGTTTCTTTTTTAGGAAAACTAATTACACATTACTGTTCTAGAATAGAAAGTTATATGACATGCCTAGAGGTAAGGCATAATCACGGCATAATGCACTGCAAGTTGCCAATGTCATTGGAAAATGTCCTTTATAGGTTGTTTCACGATTGATACATTTTGTCCAATACGACAAATACAGATCGCAGATTTTTATACTAAAAAATCTTCTCCGAAAAGACGCCTCCTCAACTATGGGGTGGGGCACTGCGCCTGGGAGTAGTGAAGGTACAACTAGTGGAGTGTGGTCGCAAAATAAGTGTAACAAACGTTATTGAAATTATCTGCTGTCTTTTGGATCATATTTTGCTTTTAATTCACCAAACTTCCAAGTTTGTTCCCGCTTTAATAATTATATTGTTAACTTTGAATAACTAGCTAACCGAGATTATTTTTATGAATAGCTTAAAGTACGAGTGATGGTACGAGTACATAGTATTGCGAATTGCGATGTTTTTTTCTTTCCTATACGGCAGGGCAAAAGTGAACGATCATGATTTTAATATAATTTTGACGTTATAATATGGTCCAATATTATCAATAACATTGTTATTAGACGATTTTACTTTAATTTTCATAATCTAAACTTAAATAGCAAAAAATTGCATAGTCTTTTTGACAAATACGCAGAAAAGCAAAGTAAAGGACCGTAACTTAGTTTGACGTTATAATAATAGTATCATGGTAGCATTGCTTTTATATGATTTTATTTTAATTTGGGAAATTAAACCTTAAATGGGTACTCAGGCTTAGTCTTTTTGTATAAGTAATATTTATGATAGGCCAATTTTTAAACAGACATAAAAAAGAATATTTTTAACAAACTAAATCATTATTGAAGACATTGCTATAAAGTATATAGTACCTACCGATAACATGAAGATTAAGTAAATCCCCTTACATCACAAATGTGACTTGAATTGTGACTTGAATTTTATTATGCAATATAATTCAATATTTAATAGTGTTTGTGTTGTGAATGTAGCTGAAGGTTTATTTTATATCCACCTAAATGAGATCAGCGACGGGAAAAAATTACAGATTTTTCCGATACTGTTAGGTAGATTCAGCCATTTTATAGCCAGGTTCTTGCCAGGTTATTTGAGAATAAAACCAACGCGAAATGCTTTCATAGTAGGTACCATAACTTCGAGACCCTCTACAATCAATTCATACCACTAAATAGTCCAATAACTATTTTCTGCGTAATTCTATGCGTTTTAAAAATCATAAAGAAATAATCACAAAATCATACTCCATAGAACAAAAAGTGAATTGTAACATGATCATTTTGTACTGCGCCACACAGTTATGCTACTTACCTCATTCGCTCAATTCCTGCAATCATTCACAGTTCAGTGCTTTGCAATACGCAACTGTTTATTTATTCCCGGTGATTTTATTCAAAGTTGTTCGATATTGTGTTCAAATAATGATTTGCAACCATAGCAAAAAAAAAAAAAAAAAAGAGCGGAATAGAGAAAGTGGAAGTAATTCGGAAACGGAACACATTGCACGGAAAATTGAAAAACTTAAAAAAAAAAAAAAAAATTAAAGAAACGTGATCAACGACGAAAAAACAAAGCATTATCACCGGGTACACCTCTGTGTACACCTTCAAAGATTGCTGCACCCAATGAACAAAGTCAGCAATTTATTTATCCTTGCATAAATTATTCTGATGCGGGTAACTTTTGGGGTTACCACTTCAGGCTATTTATATTAAATTATTTCACGTATCAAGTTAGTACTGCGGACAGTTTGAGGGACAGTCACTGTACTAATATGCACGTGTATACATACTCGTGATGCGGACAGTTTGTGGGACTGTCACTTCACAGTTATATGGTCTTATATTGTGGTCAAATGGTAATAAATGATGCGGGCAACCGTTCGGGTTGTCACTTCATGTTTACACAAACATATTATGGTAGTTTATATACCTTTCAGACCAAAGAGCTTCAACAAGCTTGAACAATCTTCCTGTAGAACCAACTAAAAACCTCGAAGAACCAGTGGCCCAGTGTCCTCCACTGGTACTGCCCCGCTTACATTAAATGAAGATCCAAACGATAAAGAGTTTTTGAAGTCAACAGTCATGGAGCTTGATAGTAAAATGTTAAACATTCTTGGAGAAGATCCTTCAGTTGTAAAAGAATATGGTAAAGAAAACGACGTCGAAAAGTGATTTGTGGACTCATACTTCGAATAAAACATATTTCATTTTCATTTTCAAAAATTCCGTTTCGGAAGGTTGGTTCAACCGCTAGTTTCCACTAGTAGGTCTACCTGGATTTTCAAGTCCACTGTATACATAGTATAGATGGGGCTATTTGGATTTGGAAATATTTATGCTAAACAGATTTAGCTGTACAATTCCAACACATTGCTGCTACTCACGGGCTATCTAAAGAAACTCAGAAAGAGTTAGAAGAAAGATACTTACGACCAATTAATTGTACACTAATCGATGCTCCAGCGATCAACCCTATGCCTGGTTCGGGATCGGATCGGATGGCCGTATGTGAGATATCCTCACACATTATTATTAAGGTTCTGTAGAAATACTAGTTAACAATCTGCGATTAGACCGATAGTCGATTTGGTTTTTCATTGAATAATAGTTATAGTATAATATTCATGATAGATGTTCCATCTGACATTTCCTCCGCCATCTCTAAAAGTCTACAAGTGTAATATTTAGTGTTTCAGGTTGCTAATCTCGAGGACGAAGCACGAGTATAATTGATGATTAAACGAACTTACCTGTACGTGAAGTTCTATCATAATTATACGAAGTGCTTCGTCCGAAGAGATTAGCAATACCCACCCGCCCGTCAGGCCCCAAACGCTACGGAAATGTAAAAATTGTGTTTTCAGGCTCCTAACTAAATGAGCTGTCAGAGCGGGCCGAGCGGGAACGAACAGAAATGTACCCGCAAAGAAAAAAAAAAAAAAAAAAAAAAAAATGTGTTTACAAACAGAGAAAATACCCTACCCTACTCTCTAAACTATAGTGTCAGAGTGGTGTCACTTACGTGTTACTACAAGTGTAATATTTAGTGTTTCAGGTTGCTAATCTCTTCGGACGAAGCACTTCGTATAATTATGATAGAACTTCACGTACAGGTAAGTTCGTTTAATCATCAATTACTTACTATTATTTACTTTAGCAAAGGGTCTAAAATTCAGCTTGTGAAGAAATTTTTTTTTTTTTTCAATTTCCTAGTAATCACAACTCGAAACACATTTACGATTAATAGTAAACTAAGTAAAAAAAATCGCATAATAAATATGCAAACTACACATAAGACGAAAAAATTGTAAGCTTGTTTGGTATATTTGCCAAAATACTTCTGAACACAGCTGCTCTATAAGAAACATCCACAGAAACATCATTGAAAGGAAGAGGAAAGAATGAAAGAGGGAAGAGGAGGAATGTATGTTTAAATAATGTATTTTCTTGGAAATAAGTAGTAGGTTGTGTTGTTATTTTTTTTTGTTTTGCCTCTTCTCTGCCATTGAAAAATGTTTTGTGAACAAATACCTAATAATACGAACCAAATCAAGGATATTATATATGCAGCGACTTAAATTATCACGAGGAGAAACAAAAGTCGGAAAATAAAATAAAATTTCGACCGACAAGAATACGGCAAAATTTTTTTTTTATATACAATGCAATTTAGTATAAATTACACCAAAATAAACAGTACACAAGAAGACCTTATTGCTAAAGAAACAAGTTTGAAAATAACGCACACACCTGCGTTATTCTTGACTACAAGGTAGCGATTTTTGGCAATTAATTATAATAACATTAATAACCAGTCTTGCATCTTCGTGAGTAAAATCACGGAACCTGCCTACTAATAAACGGTTACCATCTGCATGTATAATACAGACGGGACCAGTGAAAGTGGCGTGATAGCTAACACGATACCTCAGGGACGGACTTGGGATGTGTAAAAAAATACTCTAAAAATATATACCTAACTAACTATGTCCACAGAAGACAGCCAAATTGTGAACTCGCCTCGACGTCGAAAAATGATTTGTAAAATCTTACTTCGAATAAAAACTTTTTGAACTTTGAACATTACAAAGCGTTACTTTATCTTCTTTTCACGGTGAAATAAAACAATAAAGATGTGGTTTTATTGCACGACCGGACAAGAGTATCCAATTAAGTATTTCATTATTTTCCCGCTATTTTCTACTGTGGGAAAATACCTTATCGAAACAACTGGTTTTAGTTGGGAGACAATGACATAAAGTAAAGTATGATTATGTATGTGTTATATAATAGTAGTTGCTCTTGATGAGCCTATAAAAATAAAATCCAGTTTACATCGTATAAAGAATAATTTTAGTGTATTTTTTTATTTAAGCTAAATGTGAGTTGTCTGGTGGTAGACATGGCTGCTCTAAGTACACCTATACCACAGAAGAAAATAATAGTACTAACCCGTACAGAAAGGACACTCACCCCACCCGCGCCAAAATGAGTTTCCCGCCCGATATAGCGCCCCACGCCCCGCACCCCGCAGGCGCCGCGGGACTCCGCCGGTGGTCTTCGGGGGTGTTTTACATAGCAACTAGCGCCATTGACTTGTTGTGGATATTCAGTTGTTATTCAAAAAGAAATAGCTTGTCAAAATGTGTTTTCTATAAATATGGAGTGACCGCCCAGTGCCTATACCTTTGCTGGACTGTGTTTCTTCTTTGAAATGAATTCTAAAGTTGTTATTTTTATCATTCATATCATTTATTCATTATAGGCTCTCTTAAAACACTTAATGCCGTCACTCTTATAAAACAACGGCAGTATATTTTAATCTAAATCAGGCCCTTTAGCAAAGCCGAAAGTAGGAACAACAAATTCCCCGGCTAATGGACTTGAGCGAATCAATCACTATAAATAAAGATTTTAATATTATTTCATTGTTTTGGCATCAATTTTATACCAAGATGTATGTCAAAACAATCATTTTATTTTTATTTCGAGTTCAATTATTTTGACACGATACGGAAAATTACTATAAAGGTAAAAGTATTTTGTAAATAAAAAAGAGCTTTTATATAACAATTCGACACATACATATTTTTTTAATTAGGTAGATACGTTTTTATGCCAGTGATATACATATTTCTTCATTTTATAAAAAAATCTTTACTTACAAATTGTTATCTCTTCAGAGTTACATAAGATTTTAGCATCTAAAACATTAATAAAGAAATTTCTTCTTTAGCCTCACAATCTTCTTCGTCCCTTAAGGGTACCAACCCTTTCTATTGTGCCTTCCACGAATTGAGGTTTAATAAAGTTTTTGGGGTGACTTTTGCTACCATTTTGTTTATCTTTGGAACAGAGCGAAAAATAATCGCGACGTAGCGCGACGTCGTCATCGTTACTCGCACTTTATGAGATGATCTATGTCTTGCTTATAGTGTGGATTTCGATGGTAATGGATAAAACATAATGATAAATAGTTTATTGCAAAATCTAACACAAAAAAGCAATAAAACAACATTATAACAATTACATTAACAACAGACTGAACAAACACAATCAATAATTAAGGTAGTGTCGCCGAAGATAGCCCGGCTCCTAAGATAGCCCACTTTAAAAAAAATACAGTTATGATTATTCGAAACATTTGAAATTACGCGGGTTTATGCTACTAGTATCATAGACAATAGTGCAAGTGTGTTTCATTACCGGGGCGTCACCATTTTGAAGACAAACGACAGTTTGCTTGGTCATGTCAGAACGATACACGTTTTATAAACTCCACGATGTCATTTCTTTTGAAAATTTGCAAATTAAAAGCAAATCTGTTTGCTCTAAACTGTGAAAACTCGTATTTAATTTATTAATCAACGAAATTACAGATGAGTTTTATTATTTTATTACCTATTTTGTATTTTTACGAGATTATACTTAAACTGGGGGTCATTTCCTATCATGGCCCATAATATGATCCCCAACATAGCCCCATTCGCTTTTCAGATTATTTTGGGATAATTTATTTTTTTGTTAAGAATACACGCACATAATTAAAGACAATCGCGTCTTTTTTGTTTTTACTAATAAGTACACTTATTTTGATTGATCTCAAAGTTAATTATCAGTATCCCTTATATAGCCCACCTACTAAAACAAAAATGTTTTAGAAAAAAGAATTGATTTCTTTATATTTTCGATAAGTTACTTTCAAAGTTAATTTAAAAGTAAAATATATTTTTATTTAGTAGTTAGTTTTTATTTTATAGTTGATTTATATTTTGATAGATTTAAGATGGCCCACATTTGAATTTTTCGTTAACTATTTTACCTTTTGTGAATAATGTTATGAGAAGATTGTGTTTCATTTTGATATTTTATGTTAAAAGTGTTAAAATGTTTATAATTTTCCATTAATATTTTTCGGGCCATCTTCGGCGACCAGCTTCCTAAGATAGCCCAATACCAAGTTTATAAAAAGTGTTTATCTTTGTGTTAAAATGCCAAAATCTGTACTACTTTTTAGGTATCTTGCTTCCGAAATAAATATATTATAATTTCCATTATGTTTTTTCTTTACTTTACTTAACTGCAAGATTTTACAAGGATTTGAAATTAAGTGGGCCTTCATCGGCGCCCGTACCTTAGATTATAGTCATTCATCCCAAAAATTTTATAAGTACTAGTACTAGGTCATCCAAATCTAAGATCACATATTTGACAGCTGTCAAATCTCAGAGGTATACATGTATAGAAAAAAAAAACTTTATAAGAAGAACGTCACTATTTTATAAGTAGAATCACAGAGTAGAAAGTTTCGTATCAGGTAAAATTTAATATGACTATGTTGAAAATGCCTAATAAACTTATTTAATTAAAACAACTGATTATGATTTAATATTCTAGGAAAGTAAATCGATTATTTATAGCGAAACGCTCGCCGCTCGAAAGAGATCGTGAAAATAACTTTCGTTTTCGTCAATGATGTAAACGACCTTTAGATCATTGTGAATTTGTTATAGGCAGGTACTTTTATACTTTATATAAAGGTTATTGATCTGTGCGTTTATGAAAATCGAAGATATTTGACGTTTTTAAGTTATACAACTTCCTATTTTTATCATACTAATATTTATAAATGCGAAGGTTTGTGAGTATGGGTGTATGTTTGTTACTCTTTCAAGCAAAAACACTGAATGTTTGAAGTACTAAAATTTTAAGAAAATTTTAATAATATAGATCATACTTTAGAATAACACATACTACTACTTTTTACCGCAAGAAAATACTTTTTTCCCACGGGAAAACCTGTTAACGCGGGCGGAGACGCAAGGCAGAAAGCTAGTAGTATTATAAACGCGTAAGTTTGTAAGGATGGATGTATGGAAGTGTAATAACATATTCACGCAAAAACTATTAAATGGATTTTAATGAAACTTTATAATAATGTAGCTTCTACATTAAAATAACACACTTTTTATCGCGGAAATTCCTCAGTTTTCGGGAAAAACTATTAGCGCGGGCGGAAAGCTTGTACACATATATAAAATACATAACATCACACTAGTTACAACAAAGAAATGACCCTATCCATTTTATCACCAACATCCCATACAGGGTGTAAATGACGGTCTAACAAAAACATGTTGACCGAATGACTGAATGAATGTTGACGTATCTGAACAACTTTTCCATATGAAACTTTTCCCGCGACGTATCTGAACAACTTTCCCAAAGGAACGTTTTCCTCGTTCGTTCGTTAACCAGCTCATACGTCCCCACCGAGGGGTTCGAGCCTACCCTAAAATCTCTTCGTAATCTCTTCAATTTAGTGGACATAAAAACGGTGCAACAGCAAAGTCTTCAACTTTACCCTTGGCTGTATTACATATCTGAGTTTCCTTGCGTGATCGAATCAGGAATGATGAGATCCGCAGGCGAACCAGAGTCACAGACATAGCCCGAAGAATCGCTAAACTTAAGTGGCAATAGGCTGGGCACATTGCGCGTCGTTGGGGCAGAAAGGTTCTTGAATGGCGGCCCCGCGCCGAAAGACGTAGTTTTGGCAGGCCCCGAGCCACGAGGTGGACCGACGATCTGGTGAGGGTCGCGGGAAACCGCTGGATGCGGGCAGCGCACGACCGATCATTGTGGAGATCCTTGGGGGAGGCCTTTGTCCAGCACTGGACGTCTTTCGGCTGAGATGATGATGATGTACATATTGGCTTCTATCACTTACTTACACCCTGTATAGCAAAGGAAGCGCGTATTTTTTTCTCCCTCCCACCCTAAGCGAAGTAAGTGGTAACATTTGTCTAAACATTGGTCTCAATTCCGGCATGACCGCTAAAATCTCAAATTTTATGTTGGTCTCTTTAATTAATATGGGAATCGAAAAGGATGGGAGATGAATGAGTTAAATTTGGATTGAATGATATTTAAAACAAGCAGCGCAGCTGTCAAATTCAGCTTTATTCATGCCTGCTAAACTAGTGCGAACTACGTGTAAAATTTATGTTTGACATGTCTAAAAATTTGACAAACATCTGTCCCTTTTTGTTCTTAAGAGCGTGAAAGGAACATGTGTTTTTAAAATTTTAGTTAGAATGCAGAATCAGGCCCATTATGGGATCATTTCCGTGGCTATGGCTACTCACTCGGTCGGGTCACGGTCACGCACTGTTGTCCACTAGATGGCCGCTTGTAACAAGGCTGTTTTACGCGCCATTTCTTTTTGTCTTTAGGAATTGATAAGTTTAGTTTTAAAAGTTACTCTTGTTGTGCCATATTTTCGTAATGTATTATACTAGCTTCCCGCCGCGGCTCCGCCCACGTTGATAGATTTTACCGTGAGAATGGGGAATTTTCCCGCGGTTAAATTTAAATGTTCTTCCGCAAGGTCTATTCTATCTTTGTGCCAACTCCGCCCGCTTTAACTATTTTTCCCATAGGAATTAGAAAATTTTCCCGCGGTAAATCGTAGCCTATATTGATTCCTGAGGTCTACTCTTTCTTTGTGCTATCCAATTATTAGGCATTTTTTTTATTCCTTAGGTTACATTATTGAAGTTTTAGTAAGCATGCCTTTTTTTTAAAATAAAATATACGAGTAGCCTATGTTACTCAGGGATCATGTAGCTTCTCACAGAGAAAGAATTTTAGAAATTGTTCAGTAGTTTTGGAACCTATTCGATGCAACCAAACAAACAATCAAACCTTTCCTAATTAATAAACAGTACAGAAATAGTATTTACTAGCTGTCCGCCTGCGTTGTTTGACAGTAGTAGTAGTAGTAGTACAAATATTCTCCGTGGTAAGAAATATCTAAGACATTGAACGGGGATATAAGGTACCACCTCACAAAATTTTATTTAAATTGGTCTAGAAGTTTCAGATATTAGCCTGTACAAACAGACAGTGAAACAAACATAAAATCTGGATTTGTTCTATTTCACGGAAGATAAAATCACTTCTGTTTTTTTTGCTTAGAATTGGGCCAACCCAATTCTTGCCATAAACAGTAAGCGAATACAGGAAAACACCCAAGCAATGCTACAACTGCAATCCCCAACAAGTCAACCATGGGAATTGTGACAACAAGAGGATATTAGTGCCTTTTCTTTTTTTTTCTTTTTTTTTTAATTGTCCTATGCTTGTGTCGAAAAGGTACGACCAATCACGCTTCACCGGACTTGGGATATTAGTGCAACGGTGGATTGTTAATAGGTAGTACATAGTAAACTGACATTTTTCTTTGATAAAATGTAACGGAAGTTATAAATATGCAATTACATTACTCCGTTTATTTCAGCAGCGGAGGGAAAAGAATAATAAAATGTGGCTGACATTTTATCTGCATATTAAAATAACGTCAGTTACAACAATTTTACTGCATCATAAAGAATATTGTAGTTTTACGTTCGCTACAATATTGTATCAAACTAAAACTCGTATCGTAAGAGCGTTGGAAGCCAAGTAGCTAGGGCCATTGTCTTCTATTTGGAGGTTCCCGGGTTCAAACCTCGGCGCGTACAAATGTGTTTTCGATTTTCGAATTCATACCTATGTACGTAAGGGCTTCACACACAGCAGCTATAATGTATATTACATCCTGGGATGTATAGCTTTACATTATCTTAACGTATCACACACACAACAGGTAATGTAAGGTATATTTTCCTTCATTCCATAGGTATACGTACCGATTGACGCACTTCCCAGCTGCTAAAGTGTTATACAGGGTGTTCTATTTTTATTATTATAATATTATGGACCCGTCGACTAGTTTACTGTTAGATTTGCTAGATAGTTCTTCAGAAGATGATTCGGATTATGATTTTGATGGGCGTATTGCAACATGCGCCAAAAACAGAAAATTGTGGAAGAACATAGATTAACTTTTACCGCAGGAAAATTCCTCATTCCCACGGGAAAAGCTATTAACGCGGGCGGAGCCGCGGCGGGAAGCTGTGGTCAATAATGCTTCAATGTATATAAAAGGCCGAAGCCAAGTCTTCAAAATAATAGTCAATCCGTTAAGGGCCAAATCCGAGGAAATCATGTCGTGTCTTTAATTGAGCGATTGAGACAGACAGACTGTACTGTGTGTGTTTAATAACTAGAAACTTGTTGAACACCCTTCAAAAAAAGAGATATATGGAAATATATTGAGATGTATTAAGATGTATCGAACTATTAATGTATATTTCCGTATCGCTCTGTATCTTAAGATACAAAGATGTAAAAATATACATTATAGCTGTTGTGTGTTGTCTCCTGGGGATTTCTATGGAAAGATGTAATGAGATGTATCGTGCTATAATGTAAAGATGTACATTATAGCTGCTGTGTGTGAAGCCCTGCTCTTATACGGTGAAGGAAAATATCGTGAAGAACTCTGCACACACCTGTGAGTAGATTGTGTGTGAAGTTGACCAAACTGGGCCAGCGAGGTCGACTAAGGCCTATTCACCCTGATATCAGGGTAGGCTCGAGCCCCTCAGCGGGGACATATATGAGCTGTTAATATTATAAACACAAAGTCTGCGAGGTAAGTTGTGTCGAGCCGACAGGAGTGGCTGAAGGTTGAAGGTTTCCTCAGGCACTAGTAGTCAAATACACGAGGAACTGACTGGCACTGGTTTATTTACATGGAAACGAAACAGGTATAAACTCGGCAGTATAAAGCAGCTTGTACTTCACAAAATTACACACGTTTTAAGAAATACGGCGTCAAGGCCGGGAGTCAAGGAAAAACTGTTGAAAAATGGACGAGGATGACGTATGAATGACGAAGGAATTCCAAAATTGAATGTTTGAATTCAGACGAGAAAGAAATGGAAAATGAGTTGGAAATGATGTTGCAAAACACCTCGTTACAGTTTGAACTACAATAAGTCCCCACCGATATGGAGAGAATATTAAATTAAAATAAAGGTTAAGTAAAAACTATGGTACTATAAGTGATACTGTTGATATTTTTGATGATACCCTGTATAACTTTAAAACTAAAATATTGTCTAAACTTAATACTGTTTAGTTGTGTTATGAGATACTGTTGATATTTTTGACGATAGCTATTACCTAGTATAACTTTAAATCTAAAATTATGTTTAAACTTAATTCTGCTTTGTTGTGCTAAGTAGATTAAGTATTTTTTCTTTATCTTTAGAAAAGTGTCCATAAGGCATTCTTTGTTTAATCTTTTGTAACGCATGCTGTGGCTCCTACAGGTAGGGCAATTATGTTATTTATATAGTGTCTTCCTATACCAATTGTAATTTTTATTGTTCTACCACAGGTTGTCCTAATAAATAAATAAATAAAATTACAGCTAAATAGTTCTACTTTACACCATCAACTAACCTGAATTACCAACAGTTTTATAATGTAACTCTTTTCTTACCGCAAGTAGAACAACTTTTCTCGGTTGTTTATTAATTTACTTAAATCACGTTTTTTACTTACTACAAGAGAAATTTAAATATTCAAGAATGGCTTAAGTGACTTCTAATAGCTCTGTTACTAATTGATGACTCTTCTTGATCCTTAATATACGGTCAAAGACGTAATTCGCCACAAACAGCTAACATAAACATCTCTAGACATCTGTTGACACCAAGTTAAATGGGCTATTTGTCTTTCTGTCGCCCGTTCCACCGAAGAAACGTGTCTTGCCAAAAGAAAACATTGAAAAATAAACTCTGTTACGACCAAAATGATAAAAGACTTGTTGATATTTTTTTCAAAGAAATAAATGCGTTACAATTCTTGGATAAGACTGTTTGGTTTTTCTATTATTGTGTGCGAAATACATTTATCTTGCAATAAAAGTAGGGTAGAAATTTCTCAGCAATTAGGGCTATTTTTGCAGAGTATTTTTTTTTGTGGGATGTGCGTCAAAAGTTGCCCATTGCTGGAAAGGCCTCCCCCAAGGATCTTCACAACGATCGGTCCTGCTTGGCCCGCATCCAGTGGCTTTCCGCGACCCTCACCAGGAGCTCTATTTCTCAAACGTTCGTATGACTTGGCGTTGGCGTATGCGACATAAGTCATAGTCGGCTTCCAAGTCGAAGGACGCTGTTTTTCCGTATTTCTGAGTCACTCGCCTTCGATATGGTGTTTTGTTCATTTTACGCAGATAAAACAAAAACCGGTAGTTTCCGAAACTAAAACGGAACGTAAATCTATGGTCGCTCCCACTTTGCGGACTGTCGCTCTCGCTCACACTCCCGTGTCGATCGTATAGGCGTCTCTTTCATGTCGGGGGTGTCTGTGTGTGTGTGATCTGAATGTCAATCGAGCGAGAACGTCATTGTTGAAATATAGACGTTATTGCTTGGCGTTTAATCTATCACTCGCTTGCTGCAACGAGTGCTTGTGACCACTCGTTGCAATCGAACGATCCAAAAATGCCGTTTTTCGTTAGACGAGCGTAAATCAGTAGAAATCGAGCGATCTTAGCGACACGAACGTTTGAGAAATAGAGCTCCAGATCGTCAGTCCATCGCGTGGGGGCCATGCCCACACTACGTCTTCCGGCACGCGGCTGCCATTCAAGAATCTTTTTGCCCAAACGGCCGTCGGTTCTACGCCCACTACCACTTAAGTCTAGCGATTCTTCGAGCTATGTCGGTGACTCTAGTTCGCCTGTGGATGTATTATTGATTTCATATCTGACTCGGGTGAACTATCGCTAACTGCATTGCACAATACTGGAGACAAAGACAAAATACAATTTTAAAGTATGAATCTCAATGAAAATAATTCCATTTCATTAACTCAGCCATTTTGTCCCGCCATTAAGGAGTATTTTCCATTGTTGTTTAAGCCCTTGAAAGGGTTAATGCGACTTGGCTACTTCCTCTTAAATAAGTATTCCTTTTTACCCGACCGTGACAAAGCAAAAAGGGGGTAAATACACTATATTACCTACTCGTAGTTTGTATGTCAGCTGCTTTTAGCTGTATGGTGCCTAGCCTTGCTAAGCTTATTGGAATAACTTAACTAAATACCGTAACACCCGTTTGCACTAACCTTATCTTAGGCTTTTCGTAGTTAAGAAAGACCTAAGCTAACTAAAGCTTAAAAAAAAATGGTTTCCACTAACAGTCTAATTGGGCTCATAAAGGTAGGCAGGCACTAAGTAGTTTAAAAAAAGTCTGAAGGTTACTAGCAAACAAAATTTTCCCCAAATCTCACCTAAATACTTTAGGCAGCAACTTGAGCGATTCTTAAGTCTAGTGCAAACGGGTGTAAGAGTTACCGTTTTACTTGCTTACTAAGGGCAGTGCAGAAAATAAGTATTTCACTTTCACAAAGAGCTAGAGAAAAATTAACTTAAGGAAGTAACTATAACATAATTTCCCAAGTCGAGATTAGGAAACTTGATTATTTAACTTTTTATATTACGTTTGCCTACGTAAAAAGTAACAAAAAAAAACATTTTCGACTTTGTTCCGTACATGCTAGACGCTTGTTTTTTTTTCCTTATTTATATAACTACCTAATTGTTTTGTTTAAATTATGTTATGCTTAATTTATTATGTCAAAATATTACCTGTTTGATTTTCTCGCTTTTGTATACCAAATTAATTTTGGTCGAATTTGTGATCCTATGTCTCCAAAATTTAACAACCGTTCACCACATTTGTACAAATAAAGTCTCCTTTTTTCTTTCTTTCTTTTCGTTCTTTCGTCGGACAGCTTGACTTGCTCCTAATAGTACTAGTATTTTGATACTGTTAGGCATATATGGGTCCAATGGAATGGGATGGGACAGCTGTCTTTTACGACGAGATGTTCTGAGCTTAATTGACTTTTAACGGGTCGTATGTGTAGTCGTAATGAAAACGGGTAATTTGAAGCGTTGTCGTCTTTGGGTGACTGGTTCGATCCCTCCCTGCCAAGTATTTTTCGATTACTGCATTAATTTTCTAGGTAACTTTGAAAAAATATGAATAAATATGATTATTATGATTATGTACATTTCCCGCTATCACTGTGACCCAACCATGCGCACTGACCAGAACATTAGTAAAGCCGATATTAAGGATAAACCGTTTTACCATGGTACCCTTATCATACTATAGAATTTATTAAAATACGTGCATATCCTTCAGGTTATTAACCAAGGTAAATGATACCTTATTTTCCTCCCTATGTAGGCCTTGAGGTAAAAATTACAGATATATTTTTTTAAATAAAAAAAATACCTGTTTATTATTTATCTAAACAAGGGTAAATAAGGGTATGTTAAATTGAAGTTTTATATTGTAACTTTTTTTTTGACATAATTAAATAACTTTTTTGTATGGTTTCAAAAATAAATTGATTTCTCCAAATTTTACATACAGTGTACTGAGCCATATAATATTACCAAAGTTTTTTTAATTATCCTACGGGAACTCTTTAATTTCCTGGGCTAAAAAGTATCTAAGATGTTGACTGGAGATATATCCTCAGTATAAAAAAATCATTCAAATCGGTCCAGTAGTTTCGGAAATCAGCCCGTACAGTCAGACAAACAGACAAAACAAAGAAAAAAAGACGAAAAATATCTCGATGTGAATATCACTTCTTACATCCCCCTGACTCGGTTTCAGTCTGTCGCAATGCACCGAGCGATGCGGACGCATATGCAGTCGTAATTAGTTTTACTAATTTGTCAGCGCGGCTCAGACTGCGCTTATTATTTGGATATGAGTGCTACACTTATACCAAATGAACTCCTGGCGTTCCTGCAGCAGAAGTTGGACGTCATGGACGAGGTGAGCGCCATCCAGATCTGCTCGACCAGCTTCAGCGTGGACGAGATCTGCAAGGCGAAGGAGCTCCTGTGCAAGTCGCTCAACGTGGTTGCCAGGTACGTGCCCCACAGAAGAGGGGACGAAAATGGGAGGAAAAGCCTTCAGGATATCATTAAAATCCTGAAGGAAACGGACCCGGACGACGTGCCTACGTTTGTGGCGAGGGACCTGCATAAGTTGCCCCCCGTCACTTTCGATCACGTTGACGCTACCAGTTTGCTGAAGGACATCGTGGTCCTAAAGGCAGGACTGGCTGAACTTCAACATAAATTCGAAGTTTCACAAAATACCATTGCCGAGCTGCGTACCGAAGTTAGCGAGTTGCGCAATTCGGCCGTGTTAGCTGTGACTTCGAATAATGCTGACGAACGACGCGCTACACCATGCCGGTCAGTCACCTGCATCGGCCTGTAGCTACGCGTCAGCAGTTTCGCCCGCGCACCCGACACCTCGCGTAGAGCGCACCGAAACGCGAGCGACCCCCGCCCGCACCGCCTCATCCCGCCCCGCGGCCCCACCGCCGCCTCCTGCGAGCGGCGCACCCGCCGCGGCCGCCAGCTGGCCCACCCTGCGCCGGAACATCGCTACCCGGCCGACGCAGCCGCCCACACAGCCAGCGGCTCAAAAGACAAAGAAGACTCCAGCTACACAAGTTGAGAATTCTGAAAATAAGCGCCCTGACCTGGTGGACACGGAAGGTTTCACCACGGTACAGAAGAGGCGCAGACAGCGAACACGCCAGAGCACGTGCGGCACCGCGCCGGTGGACCCCAACATCCCCCTGCGTGCCGCCACGACGAAGACATCGCTTTATGTCTCCCGCCTGCACGAAACTACCACTCGGGAAGACGTGCTGGAGTTCATCAAGGAGAGGCATAAAGACGGTGCCTTCAAGGATTCGCCAGGATTCGGCGTGGTGGTGGAGCCCCTGGAGTCGCGCCACCACGTCAACTTCAAGTCGTTCGTGGTGCGGGTCCCGACTGCCCACCTGGGCGTCTTCACCTCGCCGCAGTTCTGGCCGAAGGGGGTCGTGTTTCGTCGCTTCAGGGGGAACCTGCCGCGGAAGGACACGATACCCTGGGCTTGCGTATAAGTGTAAAGTGCTGTGTATTTAGTTTTATTGTTTTAGATAGTTAATAGTATAAAATATTATGTATGATAGTCTGTAAGGTATTTATGATATGGGCCTCTGTTTACATATTTAACATCTATATGTAAATATTGCCTGAAATAAATGAATTTATTATTATTATTATTATTATTATTTAGCAATTTTTTTTCGTACAGATTTTCGACTTCTACAGTTTTATAATACAATAGAAGTTTATTAATCAGTTGACTCAGCGTGACCGTTCAGTATTTACTAAGCAAATTCCACCCTGTGTAATACAGATTCACTGTAACATTTAATTTTATATACTTTAAAACGCCTCAGCATGCCTGTACATAAAAAGTAAGTATCCGTATGATGCTGGAAGTATTGACTATAAAATTCACCCTCGCAAGAGCAATTTAGACCCAATCACGTTAATAGTATGGTAGTTTTTGGACTGCAGTTTAAAATACTATAGAGTAAAAAGTAGTTTGTTTTCTGTATTCTGCTGATACAGTTCATACATTATGTTAACTTTATATTTTGTGTACTATTTTGTTCACTATTCTAGGTTCCTACTATAAACAAGTCCGGTAAGGCTTGATTCGTCGTTCGTACGTTTTCGACATAAGCATAGGTCAATTCAAAGAAAAAAAAAAGCAAAATAAATAAAGAAACCTAATATATTTCCGACATTTCAAACCAAACCAGTCCATATCAATAACATCAAAATAATAAACCAATAACAAGTTTATTGAATTAATAAACATGAGATTTGTGGACCTACGTTATCATAGGGAGTCATTTTTGGGCCAAATTATTTTCATATCTTTTGGAAGTGACTTACATACATAACATTATGATATTTAAGCAACTTAGATATAAACTTTATATTTGGAATTTTAAAAATCTGGTTAGTGCAGTGTAGACCCAGTGCAGTGTATAACATAAAAAAGAACTGGAAAAGAGCTGATAATCTTCTAATGGATAATAATTTTCTTAGATCATAGCTAAGAACACTCTTGATTATGACATCTTGCAAACAAAAAAAAACTAGATCAATATCGGCGCATCCGTTTAGGAGCTACGATGCCACAGACAGACAGACAGACACACACGTCAAACTATAACACCCCTCTTATTCGTCGGGGGTTAAATAAAAACTAGGTTCGGAGTGCGGAATTAAAATTTGCAAGAAATATTGATCTCGGTATAAGTTTTTTAAATAACAATAATTACGGAAAAAGTATTGCTATTAACTTCGATAATAATTATTTCTATTTAATGAAAACTTACAAACCTACTTTTACATTATATCTACAAAATTTCTAAAAGATATGAAAAGGCGATGTTAACGGATATCAAAACATTTTCTCCTTTTGTACGAAAACGTGGTACAAGATCCTCTTAAAAGCTCTGTAGAATAAGAGCCAAGTATTGGAATAAAAGGTTGAAGACGTTGTAGAACTATGTATGCAAATTTCATGGCTGTACGTTCGATGCTCTTTGGCGTGAGCTCCGAGAAAAAAGTCAATGTTGCCACATATTATAATCACAATGTATACGTATTGATAACTACATAATATTATTATTAGGCTACAGAAATTTCAGTTCGGAAAAGGAAACAATACAATACGATATAATACAATACAAAAATACTTTATAGACACCAGAAAAAAGACAATCAAGGACTGTTTTCGGTAGGTACTTTGAAACCTTTTCCTTTCAACTTCGTATCTCTTTTAGTGTTGGTAATAAAAATAAATCATTATCCCTGGTGTCAAAATTATTAAGCCGTTTATGGCTTCTGACATGGCTCATGTTGCGACTATATTCTTAAATAGTAGCCGAGATCAACAGCTTTACGTGTCTTCCTAAGAATCATATTTCTTTTCGGATAATCATAATCTGATGAATCAGTGATTCAGCCTCAATGCCCTAACCAAACTAGGAAAGTCTCACAAAACGACATTAAACTTCGACAAATGCCTTACTGAAATTCGAATCCAGAACCTTCGCAACACTTGACTACTAATCTATATTTTTTCACGACAATCCGAAAACAATTAGTTTTAAAGTTTGTATTTAGAACGATTTAAGTATATACTTAATAGTACTAACCCGTACCAATCGGTAACTACATAACCACAATTTAACCTTTTATCATTCTTCATAGTAATTTCTTGGTAATCATTAACGCCCATCACTACATACATAGTATAAAACAAAGTCGCTTTCTTAATCCCTATGTCCCTATATCCCTATGTATGCTTAAATCTTTAAAACTACGCAACGGATTTTGATGCGGTTTTTTAGTAGATAGAGTGATTTAAGAGAAAGGTTTATATGTATAATACATACATAATATACTTAAGGATAACCCACAATAACCATTTTTCCTTGCGGAGCCGGGGCGAGTCGCTAGTACTTACCTATGTACTTATTTCTCAAAAATAACATATCCAATAAAGGAACTAAAAGGGATCCCAGTAATATTACGACACAAGATACTTTCAGCTTATGTGTCGGGGTAAGGAACACCATTAATGTACCCCTCATTAAGCCACGCGATCTCGAGTGGGTAATCAGGCGTGTGATATCAAGTGCGCCCTTGTGACCACTTCAGGTATTTTATGCGATCCTGGTAGTATGAGTTGCGTTACTAACCGGCTGTTTGTTGTTTTTATAAGCATTGTTTTTTATAAAAAATATATTTTTATGAACTAACTTTCCGCCCCGCCGCTCTGCCCGGTTGAACTTTTTCCCGTGGGAATGAGGTATTTTCCCGTGGTAAAAAGTAGCCTTTGTGTTAATCCAGGGTGACAGCTCCATACCAGGTTTTATCAAAATCGCTTCAGTTCAGACATGAAGAAGTAACAAACCATTTTGAACCATTGTGTTGAGAATTTTCTTTTTCTCCTTAGTTTGCTACTGGAAAACTTCCCATTATGTTGTTGTTGTTACTATGTTATGTTATTGCTTGTTTGTATTTGTGTGTGTGTGTTAGTTTATGCAATAAACGATTTATCTATCTATCTAAACATACATACTCACAAACTTTTGCCTTTATAATATTAGTGTGATGTGATATTAGAACCTGTCAGCTTAGTTCATTAGGTTGGTTACCTTATAACCGAAGGGGTCAGGGGAAAAACAACTTTTGTCACATTTTTTATTTTTTTCAACTGGCAATGCAGTCTGAATGGTTATATCTGTCGCTATGTTCTGTCAAAACAAACAGGGCAATAACATTCATAGTCACTGCGCTTTTAAGCTTTTAAAATATCGGTACAGGGAAAAAACATCCGATGTCAGAACCGTTCAGGAAAAAAACAACCGTTGTCCATGGTCGACCATGACAGTGACATAAGACTTTGGTTATAATTTTTGATGTCAAAATAAAAAAAAATATAATTACATTAACAATAAACATCCTTTCAATAAAAAAAACTTTTCTTATTTATTTTGGGTATAAAACACTATTTTATTACGATCTTATCTTTTCATATTACGATCTTATCTTTTAATTAGTAATATCTCAGTTTGTTCATTATGTGACAAAAGCTGTTTTTCCCCTGACCCCTTCTAACCCATAGGGAAAAAAAGTAATCTGTCTTTGTGAGGTTTGCAATAATTTTTAAACGCAATGCGTCTTCGTTGTGTCTTTTTCCTATATGAAAGTGCTTTTTTCCCGCTTAGTAAAAGAAGCCAACACACGTGGCTGAACCAAAGAGTAACTAACAACCGGAAAAAAAATCCTAACTCTATGGGCTGAACGGTCGCGCTACAATATTCACTCCTACCGCTACGGACTACGAGCGTTCTAAGGTCAAAGTGCCCATCCGCATGTGTTAGCTACTGTAACTTATTCCTGAAGTGTTCTTTATTATGATACAATAAATCGATTACAATGCTAGTATGTTTTCAATATCCAATTCCGAACTTGAACTTGATAGAAAAAAAACTACATTTTCCATTACTTTATTTTTTATAGACAAAACTTTATTTTTTATACATCTTACTAACATAGGCTTTCTAAATTCAGAATGTTGCCTAAAGTCTCCTATCATCCCAAAGGGAAACAAAACGATATCGTTGGCTGTCGTACAGTAGCCAGCACATGCGGTTGGACATTCGCACTGCGAAATTCACCCCTACCGCTACGGAATTCGGGCGCTCTCAATGTCAACCTGTCCAGCCTCAATGCATGTGTTGGCTACTGTACCTACCAAAACTTTTAAGAACGCCTTGTTTTGTATTACTTTAGTATTCAAATGACAGTAAAAAAAGGGCTAAGAACACTTAAGTACTGAACTGGGAGGCTATAAAACGTGCTTGATAGTTGAAGAGCCATCCAATTTATAAAACCCTTTCGTTCGTTTTTTTCACAGGTTCTTGCACTAACAGTTAGGTTTATAGTGGGCTGAATTCCGGCGTGGCCGCTAAAATTTCTAAATTTAATACAATACAATATATTTTATTGCACACAGAACCTGCACAGTGAAAAATTTACAAAAAAAGTATAGAAAGTGTACATGTAGGCGGCCTTATTGCTAAATAGCAGCACAGTAGACTCAGAACAGTAAGTTATCTCCGTACCAACTGGCCGCAACGGTTTGAATGTGAGCGCGCCGTGTAGGCACGCGCCGTCACGCACACGCTTGCATTTAGCCCATACTGCCGCCCCCTTATTTCCCCTTATTTTATGCTAGTGTGTGCGTGATAGCGCGTGCCTACACGGCGCGCGGCGCGGACGCACACATTCAAACCGACAGCGGCACGTTTGTATAAAGATAACTTACTGGTTTTTCTGTGGTAGCAGTTTCTTCCAGGCAACCTTAGATGTTGTTGTTGGTCTCTTTCATTAAGAATGAATCTAATTTTGATTGAATGATACCTATCTAAAATAAGCAGCGCGGCTGTCAAATTCAGCTTAATTTAAATGGGCAATCTCCGCATGCCTGTCAAACTAGTGAAAACTTCGTGTAAAATCGATGTTTGACGTCTCTAAATTTAAGTTGACAATCACCTGTCCCTTTTCGTTCTTAAGAAATTGAAAGGGACATAATAAATGGTTTTTAAATGTAAGTTAAAGCGTAATATGTAGAGTCGAGTCCAGTGGGTTCTCAATTAAAAATTCATACCACTCGCTGTATTTTACTGATTTATAAATCAAACTGTATTGTACTGTACTGTACCTAATTTTCACTTGCATGCTGTTGGAAATGCCCCGTGAAATTTAACTGGTTATTCTGCAACAAAGCCGTAGTACTTAAAAAAAATGTATTAATTCACTTACCTAAATTTAATTTTTCCACCCATAGCACAGAAGAAAATAATAGTACTAACCCTTACAGAAAGGACACTCACCCCCCCGCGCCAAAATGAGTTTCCGCATATAGCGCCCCCACGCCCCGCACCCCGCAGGCGCCGCGGGACTCCGCCGGTGGTGTTCGGGGGTGTTTTACATAGCGCCTAGCGCCATTGACTTGTAGTTGATATTCAAAAAGAAGTAGCTTGTCAAAACGCGTTTTCTCTATGGAGTGACTGCCCAGTGCCCATAGTATTTACCTATAGTCAATACAGTCCATCGCTATACTATTTTAAAATAGTAACTGCTATTTCCAACTTGCCTGCAAACCGTAGGGATTTTGTTATCATCTCCACTTCAAAGAAAAGTCCTAAATTCTTTGGATTCTAGTATTTTCCCTTTGAAGGCGTAAGTACCTAGTCTAGAGAGCTCTTTAAAATAGTGGATTCTGTGAACATGAACGTTGAAAGGAGAACTCCGCCTTATAAATAACACATCAGTCATGTAATGCCTCATTCACAAAACAGAATAATATATAATAGTACAGAAGCCAGCACATGCGGTTGGAAATTCGTACTACGAAATTTACCCCTACGGCTACGGAATACGGGCGCTCTCAAGGTCAAAATGTGCTGGCTACTGTACTAGCGAACACACCAATCTCAAGCCTACTACGTGTAAGCTTGGCAGCATTTCACTTTGAACTTTAAATACCATTCGAATAAAGTTCTAAGGGGCAGAATTTATTGCAAAAGCCGTGTAGACGATTTGAATGAAATTTTAGGAAATCGTAATCTGTGTAAAAAAAGTGTTAAGAAATAAAATGTTCTAAATTAATTTTCTACCAATATCTCAAAAATAAAAGAATTCGCGTTTTTATAAATAATTAATGGTTTAATGTTGAAATATCAAAACGATTTTTTAGAACAACATCTAATGTACAGGCAGAAGTCGCCGCGAAATACCGCAACGGAATATGGGCGCTCTCAAGGTGCTGGCAACTGTACATTCTGCGTAGATAGTTTAGAGGGTGATATAGAATTCATGAAAGAGCACCGCATTCTAAGCTACATACATAATTTGACAGGTCTTTCCTAGTTTCAACCTGAAATGTCTCTCAAATGAAATGAAATGTCATGTCAAGAAGTAAAACATGTTTTTACAGTACCTAATGGCGTTGGTTCTGAAAGCCACGTTACAAATTTTTTTCTCTTTTTCCTATGCTTGTGTCGAAAAAGTACGACCAATCAAGCTTCACCGGCCTTGCGGGGCAGCGGAAGACTCTACCCCAAAAAAAGTCATAAAGGTACCAACGCGTCTAGGGGCGGCTCGAGCCTCGGACCACGGCCTAGCGCGTTGATATTGAAAAACATCGTGAAGGAGACGACGCCTGAGGGGCTCCGTCTCTGATCATCAATTTTGATTTTAATTATGACCACGCCCCCGCCGGCGGGTACGGGCGTTGTTACCTAAAGGGTATTCGCTACCAGAGGGGCATTCTGTTAGGTGTAATATAAATTATTTGGCTTCTTTAACTGCATCAGTGATTTCGTTGTCAGGTTCGGAAAGGCCACGTTACAATAATTTTGTTTAGTTTCATCCTATTTACCCGCTTTTCGGAAAATTTCAAAGGCAATTTGAAATTTCAACCTATGTTCCTAAGGGACAGTTGTTCAGTTTAATGAGTACTACCACTAATCACTATGTTTCGGATAAATAACTAGTTAAATTACATGGTGTATAGCTACTTTTTACAAAAAAGTAAAATAGGTAATTTTATTTTCTTATTGAGACTAACAGACGAATAATAATAACTTAGAGAATAAATATACATAGAGCACGCGCATCGCTCCGCTGCCTTTATGTCAAGCGTAAGCAAATTTTGGCAGATTTTGTATGGGCGGTGAAATCAATAACTTTTTTCTTTTTTGATTTGTTCCTCGAGTCATGTTTGCAACTTATCAATGCACATTTCAAAATGTTCTCCTATTAAATTTCTTATTTTCACCGGGAAAAATAATAAGCTCCGATAACCATTTGATACTAAACGAACGCGCTGAAGATATTCGGACTGTTCATATCCGTGCTTACGGTTCATACTCGCATAGGCGTACTCTATCCCTCCCAGAAAATTTTCTATTTATACTCTAAGAACAATAATGTATGTTGATAATGATTTAGTACAATTCTAATGAAAAATTTCCGCCGATAGAAGAAAAAATACCTAACCAGCGGCTTTTAAATATATGCTTGCTTGCTGCGGCTTTTGCTATATATTATGAAGTTTCACATTCGTACTAACTCAAACAACCCATTATAATTTTCCAAACAATAACAGCTCTTTGTCGGTTAACCGAACCGACCGCATAAATGTCAGTGTTGAAAACCTCGCATTATCATGTTTCAGCGTGGCGCCAGTGCGGTCACGGCCGAGGAATCGAACCAGTAATTCCGTGTTCGCCTTACCGTAACCGGTCTGTTAGTATTATACGGTTTGAGTAGATCGGCCGCGTGCCAACTGCCAATTTGTGGTTGGGATGCAGTCGGATTGTTCAGTTGCTATTTTATAGGAACACCTTTCATGGATTCTCATTGGCCGCACGCAAACTCTGTGAACGGCGAATCATTTCTTACAAAAATTAACAGAATCAATAAATTAAATAAAAAGAATCAAATAGTGACAAACGACATTGTTGTTGTTTTTTAATAAGGACAAATGATACGCCATTTAGATTTTAAATCATTATAAAATACTGAGTATCATTCTCACTATTAAGACGAATCTAACGATACCTCTCAAGTAAGAGTCACTAGCTATAGCAAAGTAAGTATTAAATACATAAATTGACTCGAAAAACATAAACCTCTTTTTGATGTCGTCGGGAAAAAATAAACTTTCTTTTTTGTCTATATTCATTCAAATCGCTGTCGACATATATTATTAAAAAAATTACAGCCAAAAAAACATCAATTCAAAAGGACATTCATTTGTTCGACGGAGAACTAGAGGTTTTGACAATAATATAAGGGCAATATTTTCTTAATCCAAAATCATCGTTAAGCAGAATACTCGCAAATGAATTTGGAATTTATTCGAATATCCCCAGATTGTTATTTTGAATACGTTTGCATTTAAATAAGTTTGTTTAAGAGTTAAGCCGAGCATTGGGGATAACTTGTGATTTCAAAATATTTGTCTGTCTGAGTTTGAAAGGGGCTTAGGAAACTGGGTGACTTTAAAATAGAATAGCATGTTTAATCAAGAGTACGTTCAAGCAGGATTTCCGTTGGAGAATTAGAGCGTCGGTGGCTAAGTGGCTAGGACCGTTGACTTCCATTCGGTAGTTCGCGGGTTCAAGCCTCGGCATGGTCTAATAAAACAAGGTCTTCCATTCTGACCACGTGACTGACACAAATCTACGTCATCGTGCGCTGTTCATCCTTGTCGATCAAGGTAGCCGTTCAAAAAAATAACCTAAACATGCTCTGCTCTTTGGCTTAACCAATTTTGATAAAACTGTACCTAGTAAAGCTCCTAATATGTTTTGCGCGAAAATATCTCAAATAATATAATGAAAAGTAAAAAAAAACAGCTATATGATGAAGATAAAATATTTTTACTGGCATATTTACGAAAGATGTAAGGTCTTATCTTATCTTATGTCAATAAAGATATTATATTCTGCCGAACCAATAGATGGATTTTGCTATTATGTTCTATAAACCTTTTAAAATAAAAAGAAATAAATATAACTGGTAAGTACCTCGTTGTAAACTTGGAAATATCTGAGTTTTCTTATTTTCTCAGTAAATTTCTTTTGTTGCCGCTTTCCTCGACCGTTTTAGTTTGAAAAGTCTTACAACGTTCTATATAAGTTAAAAGTAGTTTTCAACACTTCTATAAGATTTTACACGTGCCGGATTTAAAACACGCAAACGCTGGCCAGAGTAATAATAACACATATCACATAACACACAAAATTTTAAAACCCCCGCCACTAAACCGTTATTTGATCCTTTCAACAACTAGAAAAGAGCTGATAATCTTCAAATGGCTGAAGATATTTTCTTGGATCATAGAAGAACACTCTCGATTGTGACACCTTGCCAACAAAGAAATCTAGATCGAAATCGGCGCATCCGTTTAGGAGCTACAATGCCACAGACAGACACACACATCAAACTTATAACGCCCCTCTTTTTTGTCGGGGGTTAAAAAACCTGATCTGTGGATAGGAAACTAATTAAACAGTGTGAAATTAAACTTTCATCATCATCATCATCATTTCAGCCGAAAGACGTCCACTGCTGGACAAAGGCCTCCCCCAAAGATCTCCACAATGATCGGTCCTGCGCTGCCCGCATCCAGCGGCTTCCCGCGACCCTCACCAGATCGTCGGTCCACCTTGATTGAAATTAAACTTTAACTAGTCAAAATCAAAAGTCGAAAAACGAAAATGGACGTACATATTTCCTGGCACAGCAGTGATAGTGTTAAACACAAGGAAGAAGATCATGTATTATTTTCTACTCCACGGAGAATTATTTTCAAGAGGGATTCCTATTGTATTCTTAGTTTTTACTTTTTTAAGAGATACTTACCGTCTGTTAGCGTATTATTTCTTTATTGTATTTTATCGTAGAGGTTTTCTTTGTTATTCTATACTTATAAACCATAAAACTTCTAGATTTTATTTAGGTAATAGCCATTATAAATGTCACTTCTTCCTTTCGTCTCTTAATCTTATTTTGTGCTAATACCTGGCTCTTGAAAGTGTATTAGGATTAAGTATAAGTACATTTTAAGATAGGTAGTTTTAATTCATAATACTTATTTTTTTGATAAAGCTTACTGCTTACGAAAATAATCCACGAAGCCCCAAATTTTAGACGGTTGAACACGAATAATTTTGGTACAAGGCTGCTTTTGTAGCCAAAGATGTTATAAATAAGTACTATGATTTATTACTAATAAAAAGACTCGTAACATCCTTGCAGTACGAAATTACTGATATGTTGACAGGAACGGGTCGCCTCTATCATGTTAGATGATAATTTTTGGCCCAAGCACAGAAGAAAATAATATTACCTACTAACCCAAGGTCTCCAAAGAAATTTGGCTCTATGGGAATTTTTGGTATTTCAAATGGGCTGTTTATTTTAAAGCCTGGTATTCGTTCGGAATAGAAAATAAATAAAAAAATTCTACAAAAGGAAACTACACATGCTACTTGGTGAAACTCCACTTTCGTTTGTAATAACTTCCTAAATTCCAATTCAATAAAAACTGCAATAAAAAATCGACACTCGTAATTCAATTAACAAGAATGTGTTACAGTAGCCAGCACCTGTGGCTGGACATGTTGACCTTGAGAGCGCCCGTATTCCGTAGTGGTAGAGGTGAATTTCGTAGTGTTAATGACCAACCGCATGTGCTGGCTTCTGTAAATACGAATTTCATACGTTCGGTCTGTGTGTGTTATTCAAATAATTTATTTCTTAACTTTAGGACATTTTCGTCACTTATTTAAGTCAGGTATTTATAACTTTCGGAAGAAACTCTACAGGCGTTGCATTTTTTCGATAGTATTTTCTTTTTCTAAATAAGTAAGTAATGGAAAAAGCCTGTCACTCAAGCAAACTAATTCTATGAATTTTAATCTTCTAAGCAGTGTGATATTTAATAAGTACTCGTAATAAGCTCTCTTCATCTTTTTTTGCTTAGTAACAATCTTGGTGGTGCGTACGGCTAAAGACCGGCCGAAATGGCGCTCTGTTTGCACGGGGTAATCTCCGAAACTGTTGGACCGATTTGAATTAAAAATTTCACAGATACCACTTATATCAGTCAACATCTTAAATAGTTTTTATTGCGGGAAATTATGTCATTCATACGGGAAATTGCACGGGAAAGTCAACATAAAAGTAGTAGTAGTATATTCTATTCTATTCTATTCTATTCTATTCTATTCTAAAAAAGGCGGGCGGACAGCCAGTATTTACTATTTTAAATCGAAGCGCGAAAACTCTGAACTCGCCATAAATGTAACTGTACTTGACTTAACTAAGTGATCAAAAGTGTCCAAAAGTAAAAAAAAAATACAAAAATAAAAATTAATCGTTTCATTTCAAAAGCAAATAATTGTGCTAAGCCGGAGACTCGAAACATATCCTTGGCTGTTATAATAGTAGTTAGCAGCAGAAGATAACGGTAAGTACGTGCATGCAAATGCAATTGAATTGTAATTCAATCGTACTTTCGCTGCACCACCGCTCTTGCATGAAACGGAATACTCTACGCAATTCCATCTCCCTGTGGTTTTGAGTGCAGTAAAGCGATTTATAATTTACTAGCGACTCGCCCCGGCTCCGCATGGGATAATGGTTATTGTGGGTTATTCTTAAGTATATTATGCATGTATTATACATATAAACCTTCCTCTTGAATCAATCTATCTATTAAAAAAAACGCATCAAAATCCGTTGCGTAGTTTTGAAGATTTAAGCATACTTAGGGACATAGGGACAGAGAAAGCGACTTTGTTTTATACTATGTAGTGACTAGCTTTCCGCTGCGGCTCCGCCCGCGTTAACAGTTTTTTCCCGTGGGAATGTGGTATTTTCCCGCGGTAAAAGGTAGCCTATGTTACTCAGGGTGAATGTAGAGCTGGCTCTTGTCTCTGAAAAATTAACTCCCCACGCAACGCAACCACGCCCGATACTTGCATTTACACAGTGCTCATCACACGAATGTTTGCCCCGGGCAGGATTCGAACCCGCGACCCTGTACTTCGAAGGCAGACGCACTACCAACTAGACTACGGGCTATCTATTCTTCTGTGCTACGGGGCCGTCAATAAGTATTTATATTTTTTTGTTTTGGCGGTAGTGTAGCTAGTTTCTCTTCGTGAAAATAGTAAAAAAATGGCTATAAAAAAAGACTTGTGTAAATATTATTTTATATAAGTCTATTTAAGTACTTTTCGAGTTGTAACTATCTTTACTCAACAATAGAATGTAATTTCTCCGTATGATGTATGGAGTAACTACTGTGACAAAAACGAATGTATTGTGAAACTCCTAAATAACCCTTTTGTAGTCTGGTTATGACCAGCTGTATATGATTAATGTCTTCACACATATTAAATATACTTTACTAGGATTAATGTAGTTGTGGCTAGTGAAACATCCATTTTATTTTACTATTCTACAAATTGTATTGTAGAAGTATTATATGGTAATGTCTACACTGGATGTTCTCTTTTGGATGTTTTCTTTTCTTTAGTATATTCTATTCTATTCTAATAATTAATTATCGTTATCATAGACACTATGTTCTACATCAGCATTGCTTGTTCTCTTTGGCAAGTATTTAACGCGGCGACAAAGTAATCTAAATGGGGGATATAAAAAATATAAAATGGGTGTTAAAAATAATGGGTAGGCGATTATTATGAGCTAGCATTTTAAATATAAAGTGGCTACTAAATAAATGAATTGCAAGGTAGTTTTTAAATTAAAACTGGCATCGAGTATTTGTTTTGGCAACTTAATTTATTTTCAAGCAGAAACATATGGCAGATAAAAAAAGACAAAAAGGCATTCAAATATGGCTTCAAAAGTTTTTTATGCGACATTTTAAGAGCTCTAAACAAAGTTTAAAACAGGATGCACCGTTATTATCTTATCTTTTTTAAGTGTATTTTACGGTTATGTAAAAATCAATGCCCAAACGACCTTTTTTAGATGCAAACCAACAGCGTTGACAACTAAAAATGACACCTCACTTATTAGTCGCCAAGTTATTATTTATACTACCTTATCTATATTTTCAGTCGGCTTACTTATTATTTTTGCTACCGTATAGTAGCTGCCATTATTCGATTTTTATGATAGCCCCGTTTTGAGGCTTATTGATGATAATTAAAGCCAAATAATTTAAATGCTGCCAAATTATTTTTTAGTTCCTAACAGTTTGTCGCCGTTTCAGTTTTTAGTCGCCTCGAAAATAATAAGCCGTTCTCTTTAGGGGTTGTGTAACATTCTAAAAGTAAAGATTCAATGGACATGAAATTTGTCAGCATCGTAGAACGGAAGTGTAAACTTTTCCCATCCGCGAACAAAAACTGATGAAAAATGGACTAAGTTTAAACAACTTTTTCATTCTTTGTTCTTGTTACTTCTTAAGACTGCTATAATTAATTATGTGAACATAATGTTTTAGCGGAACTTTGTTACGAAACGCGTTTCATTTTTTAAGTTTCGCTGTTTATAAAAATGATCATTTATCTGATGTCTGACAGTCGTAGCGTACAGTCAAAAGCAGTTTAAGTTGAACACATACATCGCGATTGTTATTCGAACTTTCCATTGTAGCTTAATAATCGTAAAACTTTTTTAGATTCTATCTATTATAAGGGTCTGGCAATGGCACCCTTGTAAGTTTTTTTTTATTCTATCTATTATGAGGGTCTGGCAACCCTTTTATAAGGAAGCAGGTGCCTGACTGCCCGCCCCCGCTCAATTTCGATAGCACTTTGTATTTAGAGAGATCAAACACCGTAGGGTATAAGGTCTACCAGAATCTGATGGCAAAAAGGGAAAAAAGAAATTGAAGGTTTCTTCGACATTTTCAACACTTTAAAGGAAATTTGAAGCCAAACCAAAAACAATTCATCGAAATTTCAGTTGACAGATGACATTTTTTTTGTTTCCATATGAAAATCGCAGTTTTTTAAATTTTTTGCCATCAGTTTCTGGTAGACCTATACCTTCTTAAACTAGTATCGACGTATAAGAACCACTCGATAACCAGTCCAGTATATTATGGTCCACCGACAGTCAAATAATACATGAAGGTAATAAAGCTGTAAGTAAGATTTATTCGGTACTAGGTTTCTGCCCCGCGCCTTCGCTCGCGTCAACAGATTTTTCCGTGGGAATGAGTAATTTTCCCTCGGTAAAAGGTAGCCTATGTTACTCCTCAAGGTCTATTATCTACTTACGTGCCAAGTTTCATCAAATTCGATCCAGTAGTTTCGAAGCCTATTCAATGCAAACTAACAAACAATCAAATCGATCCTCTATACACCGTGCTTTTTTAACCGTCTTACAAACGAAGCCCAATGTATATGCCCGTGATATAGAATATCTTGGCAATGTTATTTTTTTTTTTTTAAGAAAAAAAATCTAGGATTTGTTTAATAAAATAATCGATCGAGAGATCGGAAAATGTGTTTATCTCATATTTTTCTTTTGTTTTCCCATTATTTACGATTCTCACGCATGAGCAAATTGTTACTAAATTGTAAATATTATGTACAGGTTGATTCAAAATTATTTTGCATTATTTTATTTTACTTCACGTTTTTATTATTTTATTGATAAAAAAGAAATAACATTGCCAATATATTCTATATCACGGACATATACATTGGGCTTCGTTTGTAAGACGGTTAAAAAAGCACGGTGTATAATATACCTTTTACCTATATATTAAAGATATTAGTAAAGATACCTATAGATTTTTTTTCAAAGTCACTCAATAAGCAATGAAGAAGGCTATGCTTGGAGTTTCCTTGCGTGATCGTATCAGGAATGATGAGATCCACAGGAAACCAAAGTCGCTAAATAAGTGGCAGTGAGCGGGGAACCGACGGCCGTTGAAGCAAAAAGGTTCTTGAATGGCGGCGGTTTTTTTTTTTTAAACATGCACATATATTGAATTCAATTACTTACATAATACACTAAACCACACGTTTACTATTAAATTTACATATAAATCATTTCCCCTCTCACAATTCTAAGTCATTCTTTCGTATATAAGAACCCTTAATCCTTAGAGTATACATAAAAAAGATGTGGCCTTAATCTAATCGTGGATTTACAACCTATTGTAGTATTTGACAATGGGCCTGATTCTACGTATTACGCTCTAACCTAAATTTAAAAAACGGATGTTTCTTTCACGTTCTTCAGAACAAAAAAGAACAGTGATTATCAACTTAAATTTAAAGACGTCAAACATCGATTTTACGCGTAGTTCGCACTAGTTTAGCAGGCATGCAAAAAATTCCACTTTAAATTAAGCTAAATTTGACAGCTGTGCTCTTATTTTAAATTATAATTCATTAAAAATTAGATTCATTCATCTCATCTCCCATCCTTTTCGATTCCCATATGAATGAAAGAGCCCAAGACCTTTTAAATTTAGATATTTTAGCGGCTACACCGGAATTGATCCTAATAGCCTACTAAAGTAGAAAGTACAAAGAACAGTCCCTTTTCTGTTCAAAAAACCCCAAAAGTGTCATTTATCAAGTCCTTACAAGATCATTTCCCATTCATTCCCGCGTCACGCATTGTTGTCGACAAAATGGCCGTTCTGATCAGCTGATAATAGATTTGTGGTTTCTACACTCCATTAGGTAAGTAGGATCTGTGGTAGGATTATGGTTTATATGATACAGCAGTTTTATAAACAGGAAAATAAACAGTAACATAATTGGATCTTTTAACACTTCATAGTTAGCAATAGCGTTTATTGCTGTTGCGTTTTGAAAATAATAGCGAATGAAAGATGTGCATTTTTTATAAATAAAGTAGACAAGGTTAGGTTTTGTATATTTGATGAGAATTCAATCTTTTTTTTGTGAACATTTAAAAACTAGCCTTTTAATAATACACTAATTGGAGTGATATATATAAAGGAGAGAATAATCCGATCAATTAATCGCGGCAGACTGCAATTTTGCCTCTTGGATTTGTAGATTAATATTGAAGGATTCAAAATTTAAGCCGATTTCAATTTATCAAGAACATCCACATAAATCTGGATTAAAATATTATTGTTGTATTTTGAATTTAATCTAGCTATGAATAAACTCCAAAATGTATTTGTAAAGTTCTTTTTTTTTCTTTTTTTCACTTTATCATGTGCAGAAATATGGTCCTAGAGCAAGGCTTAGGGATGGTTTTTTATTAATTGAAATCATCCAAATATTTTTTGTTTTTTACGTAAAGTAAAACAAAACAACTAGTATAAATCACAATTGTATATGTTCGGTTTCTCTTCTTGTTTTCTTTTATAAATTACAATAGGATTTTGCTGATACCAAACCTGCATATCTAAGTGCAAAAATTTTGATAAATAAAATAAAAGGTATAAGCAACAAAACTTAATATTCACGCACAAATATGTTTTGTTGCTTATACCCATTAATTAATGAAAAAACTTAACTTCAAAATCACCTTGTACATTCTGTTTTTCCGCCACAAATGCAATGCAACTAAAACACAGGAACTTACCCGTAATTCGAACATTTACCAGAGCCTTTAATCTGCTTTTACCACAGGTTTTTACGTATTAGGTCCTTACATATGAAATTGCCGTTCAGTATCAAAAAAGTGAAAAAAGTCTTTTTTTATGAAATTATTATTTAATCAATCGAAGTATGCGCCGTTGTTATCGATACACTTCCGCCATTTTATAGGCAGATTATTGATACCTTTGGAAAAAAAATCCTGGGAGCGAGAGTCTATGAACTGTTTGAAGGCGGTTTTGACTGCCTCATCAGATTGCAAATTTTTTCCTTGTAAAAAGTTATCCAAATTTTGAAAAAAGTGGTAATCGTTTGGGGCAAGATCTGCGTCACCCACCATACTCTCCAGATCTTGCCCCAACCGATTACCACTTTTTTCAAAATTTGGATAACTTTTTACAAGGAAAAAATTTGCAATCTGATGAGGCAGTCAAAACCGCCTTCAAACAGTTCATAGACTCTCGCTCCCAGGATTTTTTTTCCAAAGGTATCAATGATCTGCCTATAAAATGGCGGAAGTGTATCGATAACAACGGCGCATACTTAGATTGATTAAATAATATTTTCATTAAAAAAAACTTGTTTCACTTTTTTGATACTGAACGGCAATTTCATATGTAAGGACCTAATATATAGTGCCACTAATGTAACACTAATAGATTTACTGAGGAAATAGGATATGCTAAATATTTCAGGAATAGGCTATGTGGAAACCATTCAAGCTTGAGAAATATTGTATTTTAGATATTTTGAACAACAGACAACGAAATCGCAACTATTTACAGACTTCCCACACTCGCGTCTTTCTAGCGATGTCGTTATTTTATGCGATGCGTTATTTTGGAACACAATTTTTTTTGCGAACACAACTTCCTTTTGATTTACTCGCTTTCTTGCCTATGACTGTATGCGCGACGCTGGAAAGACACTAGAAATATGCCAGTGTGGAGGGACACCAACTTCTATGGCGTTTGTCTTTTGTTTTTTTTATCGCCGTGCATTCCGCCACCTCGGCGCATAAAATATATTCGACGCGTCTTCTCTGTTATTTGAACGCAATTCCTCAATGCTTAAAATCAGCTCAGTAGGAATCGACTAAAGCCTATTAAGCTGATTTTAGGGAAGGCTCAAGCCCCTCGGTTGGAACATATATGGGTAGTTGACCACGAGCAGGCCCGGCGCACTCCGCGCCAGAGCTACAGGATGTACCTACGCCGGCCGGCCTCATATATGAGGCCAGTTAGTAGGAAAACGCGCGCGCTTGTGACGACGCTATTATTTATTCTGTGGTAATACGGACTCTCGCGGCGCAGTCTTAAGGTGCATTTTGTTTTAATACGAGACGATACGAGTTACAATGTTGCCGATAAACCAAAGTTCATAATACCAGTTCTTCTTTTTCTTCATATTTAAGAGCCGCGCTCTTGTCGGTGGAGTCCACGCCATTCTGTTCTGTCTTCCGTTCTCTGTTTGATCTCCTGGTACGACACGACATCTATTCCTTCCTTAATTTGGCCTATATTATGCCCACTTTTCCTTTTCCCTCAATTATGTTTTTGACAAAGTTGTCGTGTTGTATCAGGTGACCCAGCATAGATGCCCCCTTCGATTTGTAATTAATGATATTCAAAATAGTCCTTTCTCCAGTGCTTTTTTATACCTAATTTATTTTTTAATTATAAAAACTTAATCTGAAACACAAAAACAAAGGTTATCACGCAATAGATATTAGTAAAAGAAAATGGAGAACTTTATTCTGAAAATTTAATTATTCTACATTAGTAATAATTTATTGCTCAATTAGAACAAAAGGTGTTAACAGAGAAAAGATTAATTATTTATCAGATTCTATTGTAGAAGAACAAGAATTAATTTAATCGTCTAGTATAAAATTTTAGATTCTTACAATTAGAAAATTCATCTTAATCTTGACTTACAGAACAAAAACTAATTTGTAATTTGAACATTGTTAAATTAGCTGTCCGTCCAAGTGATACTACATCTCGTAGCTCCCGGTACGTAATTGCTACGCCGTAGCAGTGGTCTACGGAAGGTCTACGCCGTAGAGATTGTTCCCACTTCGCTTTACAGACCGACAAGGATCTAAATAAACGTGGCCTGTAAAGGAACTAACGGCTTGCGTGTTGCGCATTTCATGTTTACTGGTCTCTTACTTTTCCTTTTCCAATGTCAACTCTATCTTTGTACAAAGTTTCTACAAAATCGGTTCATTGGTTTAGGCGTGAAATGGTAACAAACAGACGACAGAGGGAGTTACTTTCGCGTTTATAAATATAAGTAGTAGAGATTAGGGTCATATATACAAGCAAATACAATTTTTATTTTCCTTAATTTTTAGTCAGTCATATATAAGCTAAATATCAAAATTTATATAATAAAACTGTAGAGGTCAAATGTCTGTATATAGAAAAAAAAAAGAAATCCGAGTCAGAAGGAAACAAGAAGTTAAATAGAACATATCCAGACAATTTTCTTTTTCTTTTTTTTTCTGTCTGTTTGACTGTTTGTACGGCTAATCTCCAAACTATTGGACCGGTTTGAATGAAATTTTGCATGGTGGTCCTTTACATCCCTGGTTAACATCTTGGATACTTTTAAACCAGGAAAATTAAAGAGTTCCCTTGGGATAGTTAACAATTTCTACGGAAAAGTCGGAAAACAACGCGGGCGTAGCCGCGGGCAGACACCTAGTTTTGTAAATAATTTATTTGTTTACGTGAACCCGTACTTCAAATAATGAAAGAGAAATTCCACCCATATGGAAATGGAAATAGAACCACAAGCACTGAATGAATTTGGGCGAAATGAAACGCTAATTAACATTTCAAAGCCACGTTAGAGCCAATATTGAGGTCTATTAATTCTACCTAATGGTAGAAATAATTATTCTTGGTAGAATTTCTGAACTGAAATTAAGTTAAAATGTAGTGGAGGCGAAATTTGTTATGTATTTAATTAGTTTTAGTAAACTAATTCTGGCGTTACCTTATGGATGATGTTTAGTTACAAATATGTAAAAAAAAATACTATTTTAATTTCTACGGGTGTCAGGAATGAATCAGGCAAAGTGTCTTTGAAAAATAAATTAATATTAAAGTAAAAATCAGTTATTGCAGGCGAAGCCCATACACGTGTTACTAATAACAATAAATTAAAAAAAAAAACTTCTCGACACAAAACCGTTACGTGATCTTTTCAACAACTAGAAAATAGCTGATAATCTTCAAATGGCTGAAGATTTTTTCTTGGATCATAGCTAAGAACACTCTCGATTGTGACACCTTGCGAACAAAAAAACTACATCAAAATCGGCGCATCCGTTTAGGAGCTACGATGCCACAGACAGACAGACATACACGTCAAAATTATTTTTCGTCGGGGGTTAAAAATGAAAACTTATTCTACTTTAGTACGTAAATAATTATGATTAATAAAAACTTTAATGTCTTTGGCCAGTTGAAAGCGAGTCCAGTGCTGCATAATCGACGATCTGGCTCTTAGCCCAGTTGGTAATACGTCTGCCTTTGAAGCACAGGGTTGCGGGTTCGAGTCCCGCCCAGGGCAATCATTCGTGTGATGAGCACTTGTGTTTGCCTTGTATCTGGTTGTTGTATATTTATATTTTATATAATGTATGTATATCAGCTGTCTGACACCCATAGTACAGACAGGCTCTGCCTAGTTTGGGGTCAAATGGCCGTATGTGAGATGTCCTCACATATATATATAGCAATAAGGCCGCCTTTTGACTCTTGTATTTGTTTTAAAAATTGTTTCTTGTGTACTGTTTCACTTTGGTGTCAATTATTGTATTATTGTATTATATTGTGTTGTGTTGCGTTGCTTTGCGTTGCGTTGCGTTACATTTGTTTAGTTTGTGGCAAAACTCTTGATGTATTAATAAATTTAAAATTAATTATATTTTTTTATTACAGGTAAGTCAGCCATCTTGCGATTTGAAGATATTGAAGTTGGAACGTAAGTATAAAAAATATGTTCAAGAGCTATAACTTGGCTACAGGCAAATCACAGTCTAGGAAAATATCTTCATATTTTATTTGTTGGCTACAAACTATTCAAAGTTTATTGCTTTTTCAACAGATGTCATCTGTTAGCGTATGTCTACTATATCTTTCCAGGCTCAATAATTTTTCGCTTCGTTTAAAAAGATATTCAAATTTTTCGTTTATTAATTGAACTGAAAATAGACGTCGTGTTGTACCAGGAAATCAAACAGAGAACGGAAGACAGAACAGAATGGCGTAGACTCCACCGACAAAGAAGAAGAATTTGTTGAACTAAAAATATATTTTGTTCATTGTTATATTCAGAGATTACCCGTAATCATACTATATCATTTTTCCCTAAAGCTTGTAAATGTTAGTTCTATTCATAATCATCATCTCAGCCGAAAGACGTCCACTGGTGGATAAAGGCCTCCCCCAAGGATCCCCACAATGATCGGTCCTGCGTCCTAGTTCTATTATATCGCAATTACTATTCTAACCTGCAAACTTCTGATTTGAAGGCAGACACACTACCAACTACGCTAGGGGGCATACAATAAACATCGACATTACTTATACGCACAAACCTCAAAGTTTTAAAACGTTGTCATAGTTTCAGAACATTCTTGGCGCCATAGACAATTACCACAGACCGTTAAACAATAGATAACCCAAAAAAAAATACAAAAAAAATTAAGAAGACAGTAGACCAAATAGTAACCGCACCGCTGCTTTTACAAAGAGAGGATTTTTGTGTGTATAAAGATAATGCCACTTTATACATTTTTTAAGTTGTTTTTTAATATGGTTTATTGTACCTATTTGATAAATTTTGTTCTCTTTATGTAATTTTGTTCTATTTTGTGTTGTGAAGTTTTTAATAAAATAACAATCTTGTCGAGAAAAATAAAATAATACATAGTTTAAAAAACTAAAAAACACGCTTTCTGTCCGCCATCTTGGTCGTCCGCCATATTGGATTTAAGTCCCGTGACTGTTTTTTTCGTATTCCTGACAACAAACCCTTTCATTTGATACCCATATCATGGGGGTGGATTTCAAACAGCCAGTTCGCCATCTTAGGGAGGCCGCCATATTGGATTTGTAATGACGTTTCTTAGCTAGTCATATATTGTCATCAGAACTCAGAGGGTGTGCAAAATTTCATCTTAATCGAAGACCGGGAAGTGGGTCAAATTAAGATTCCAAGATTTTTTACGTACATGTAATGGGGAGGCCGCCATATTGGATTTGTAATGACGTTTCTTAGGTAGTCATGTATTGTCATCAGAACTCAGAGCGTGTGCAAAATTTCATCCTAATCGAAGACCGGGAAGTGGGTCAAATTAAGATTCCAAGATTTTTTACGTACATGTAATGGGGAGGCCGCCATATTGGATTTGTAATGACGTTTCTTAATTTGTCATGTATTGTCATCAGAACTCAGAGCGTGTGCAAAATTTCATCCTAATCGAAGACCGGGAAGTGGGTCAAATTAAGATTCCAAGATTTTCTTACATACATAGTTACCACTTACAAGTGAAGCTAATATAAAGCAGTAAAAATAGCAAGTGAACTTGCAAAGTTACAAGATAACAACAATTTTATGTTTAAAATGACATCATAAAAAGCAGGCTAGCATTTTTTGGACCTTAATGCACCTATTAATTAATTAATGCAAAATATGCGTAAAAAAAACATATTGTATTGTATTGTATTATGAATTGGTAGAGTCTAATTGCTTATTTTAGATGTGAGATCTAAAAGTTATGTAGTCAGTGATAGAAACCAATCTTGCTTAAGTATTCAAAGTTTTTGTCACACAATTTAGCAATTTAAAACAACTTTGTATACTGTGACTCTTAGGTTTTCTCTTAAATACTTAAATGTTATAATATGTCATCGCCATGTTCCTAATTTCTGCTAAATAAATAATAATATTATGTTAAAGTGGCATACTCATTAATAGCTCATTTATGTCCCCACCGAGGGGCTCGAGCCTACCCTGATATCAGGGTGAATAGGCCTTAGTCGACCACGCTGGCCCAGTGCGGGTTGGTCAACTTCACACACAACCTTTGAATTTATTCACAGATGTGTGCAGGTTTCCTCACGATGTTTTCCTTTACCCTAAGAATGTCGAATAAACGTACATATGAATTCGAAAATCGAAAACACATTGGTAAGTGCCGAGATTTGAACCCGCAAACTTCGGAATAGAAGTCAAAGGGCCTAGCCACTTGGCCACCGACGATGCTCTTCAAATCTCTTCAGGTGGCATACTGAATAGCATTTAATCAATTTACGAGTATTTTTTGTGCAATAAAGTATATTTTATTACATTAAACTAGTTTCCCGCCGCCAACACCCGTATTATATTAAACTACTTTTTGAAACTATAACTTTAGCTTAATTATGTTACTTAGGGATAGTATAGCTTCCCAACAGTGAAATATTTTTTTAAACCGGTTCAGTAGTTTCGAAGCCTATTTATTGCAAACAAACAATCAAAATATAAATCTTTCTTCTTTATAATATTAGTATAGATGAAGTTACGCTCTTTTATCAAAAGGGTAGTATACATTTACTACCCTTGCGAAGTTGTGAAGTAAAGGGTCATATCACAACTTCCCCGACATTATGTCACAGTGATTAGACTGTGATCCTCTTGCAAATTACTTGGACAAACTATACGTAAAGTTACTTTACAGTTTAGCTGTCATTAATCCTATTATACTACTAGTATATAAATGCAAAAAGTATGTTTGTTTGTCCTTTTTTTCACATCGCAACGAAACGTGATGTGTTTTTGTTTAAAGATAGTTTTGTTGATGGAGAATGACAAGGTTACTTTATACCCCGGGAAAAATTCCAATATCTTATAACTATTAATATTTAAAACAGGATATTTACCGTGGTATTTATTTACTATATTATATTAGATTTTTATTTCAGATAAAGATTATTGAAATAAATATTTAACTTTTACACAGTAAATTTTTAATTCGAGCGGAACCACGGGGTTAACAGCTAATAATTTTAAGTATAAACCTAAAGTGTGTTTGTTCTGTTTTTACGCCTAAACTACTGAACAGATTTAGACAAAATTGTGAATAGATACTGCCTATTGGATTTATACGTCGATTTATTTATACGGTTTATTTTTACAGTTTGTTTATACGGTTTATATTTACAGCGGGAAAATACCTCATTCCCACGGAAATATAAAAGTGAGTCAAGGCGGGGGCGGAAAACTAGTTAAATTATTATCCTTTAGCAGGTAAACAATGTCATAATATAAATTTGTTCCTAAGCTCAAAATGCCTTATTAGCATTTTGATCCTTCCCCGGTATTATCCTAACTGTAGCTTGGCTTAGTAGGTGCTTTTAAGGGACAGGTTGTAGGTTCATATCCCGGCCAAATAGATAGAGTACGTAAAGGAGCTAAAGTCTGGATGTTGTTTATTTATCTGTCTACAGTGGCGGCTAAGCAAATACTGAAAGGAAATGCCCAGTCAACGTTTTTAAGCAATTTTCTTAAAACAACATTTCTCAGCAACGAAAAAAAAGAACGATAAAAAATTCCTCCCAAAAAAAATAATTAAATGCTCACCAAAAAGCTTTCTTTAAGGCAAAGCAAAATACACTCCCGTAAAATTTACATTTTATTTCGGATAGATAGTATGAAGAAGTCGTTCGTTTTACGATACCGAAAAATTTATATTTTTTTTGGGGAAAACCACTTTCGCCCTGTATAACAATATAACCTGGATAGGATAGAATCTGCGAAGACTCAATTTAACGGTAGCGCGTTACAGTAAGAAGTTTGACTTAAGTAGGTTCCAAAAAAACTAATGGTTTTGGTGGCGATTCTGCCAAGTCACACTCTAAACTTAAATTATAATGATTTAAATCGGTCTATTTCGTTTAGGTATATGGGAATCGAATACGATGGCAGATGATTTATTTGCACTTGTTGTACTACAAGTAGTGATCATGGGCTGCGTCCGAAATTTGAAACTGTCACTAATTATATAGGTAATTAGTTAATATTTTTTCTCTGGCCCCTGCGATACAGGCTATGCTTAATGCAGGGTCCGCTGTTTCCCTTAGACATGTACCTTCTGTTAAGTTTGTAATCAAAATGCTTGTATCATGTATTAGCGATTATGTGAAAATAAAAATTTAATATTATTATGTGGTCGTAGAGCGGCAGCAAAAACAACTTTGCAAAACAAAGGCATTTTTGCCGCTGAGGTTGTCTAATTCGCTTCCGCACTGCGCTATTGGCTGCAAATAAACTAAATCGTGCGCACTCTTACTTGAGACAAGTCATAATTTAAAATGAATTACATTAAAAATAAGAGTAAAAAATATTCGGGATGTTTTCCCATGCACAATAAAACTTGTGTTATCAATCAACGTTATTAGCAAGTGAATGACATGTCAAATAAATGTTTGACGTCTCTTTATTTAAATTTATAATCACCTGACCCATTCGTTATTAATATCGTGAAAAAGACATTTTTTTTTATTTAACCTAGAGCGCAACACCTAGAATCAGCCCTATTATTTCTATTTTTGTCGAAAGCACTAAAGACACCGCAAGTTTTTTTATTCAAATTAGCGTAATGGCTGGCATGCACTCGACTTTGTACAGCCAAAACGAAAAAAATAAAAGCAAATCTCTTAGGTCGTTCACAGCGAGCTAGCAAGTGAATGAGCTAGGTTTCCTCATATGACCTACTGGCCAGTACTTTCGCTCAAGCCTGATGCTTGCTTGGTGCAAGGCAAAAGAGTTCCTTTAAAATTTTAAAAACATAATCGTGACGTGCGTTTCATATTTCACAGTAAGATTTTTTTTTCTTAAGTTTAACCACTGTTTTTAAGATAATAAATCGTTTGATTGAAAACTGTTTCAATTTCAATTTATTTATTTCTTAAACAGTATAACTGTGTGAAATTGTAGTAGGTAGGTACATCATCATGTTTGTATTTACTCTTTGGTTACATGACATGCAACAAAAATACATCAATTGGTAAAAAGCTTTGTTTAAATTCATATAATGTATTGATATGGTATCTACTAGGCATACTCAAAGGTTTAAAAACAGTGTTTTTTTACGTAATGAAAGTCAATATACTATTGATTTAATAAGTTAAACGTCATTTTTAATAATACTTGCTCAAGTTTAGTTTTTTTTTATAGAGCTGAAAAACTTTTACTTACTACTTAAATTACTGTTTAATTTTGTTTCTCAAGTTCCCAGCTTTAAATTTAATTTAATTAAAGCGTGTGAGTCTAGGCTTGCAAAGTTTCAAGTGATTAGTTTTCAAATTGTTATTACGAAATTCCTTAATGTGTCCTAGATCAAACTAAATAAATCATTGTTACTTAATATGATGTAATAGCATGTTTAAATTAATTGTAAAATAATAATAATATCTCTATTTGCAAGAAGACATTAATTACAGGTATTATCTTAATTGCACAGTGTCTTCAGCTTAGGTCTAAACAGGTAAAATTGCTTTATGTTTCAATTGTAAATTGGTTTTAAGTATTGAATTACAAATGTCAAAAGTTATGGCAAAAATAAAATACAATGTTAATCTTATTTCATAATTACAAAAAATAAAATATTTCACAAATTAAAAGTTTAGATATTCGTCAACACTATAGATTTTTTTTGCCAAATTTACTTACTTACTTTAAGAGAGGCCTTGGTCATTAATTTTATGTGATGCTGTAATCGTGCAATGGCTAAATTGTTTAAGTCCTTATTTAATTATTTATATAAGAGAGTTTGAACAAAATGCGCTTTTTATGAAACTATTTTTTTCTTTAAAATTTTCCGTTTTGTACTTTTTTTTTTCTGTCTGTTTATCAGCCTCAAAATTGGGCCAATTTCTTTCCTTAATTTTTACATTTTATGAAATAATACCGGAATCGATTCAATTATTGGGATATTTGAAATAGTTTGTTCTGTGGATATGAGACATTTTCTCGCGATAAAAGGTAGCGAAACCTTTCCCATGGTCTGTTCTATCTGTGTACCAAGTTTCTTCAAAATCGGTTCAGTAATTTAGGCGTAAAACTGTGACAAACAGATAGACATTACTTCGATTAATCGTCGATTAATTCGTCGCCGTCGCTCACATTTTAAGTCGAATACAAGAAATGGCGCGTGCACCTGCGCCCGCGCCGGCGCTGATGAATGCAAATGATTCATCAACCGCTTTCTACGACTCGAGTTCTTAGCACCTACGTCACAACCGGATCAGCTGTGCTGTAGGAATTGATGACATCCATTGATTACAATTTAGAGGGTTATTATGAATCTGCCTACACAAACGTTTTTTTTTTTAATTGACCTACGCTTGTGACGCAAAAATACGACGAATCAAGGTTCACAGGACTTGCGAGGGAGCGGATTGTAAATTTGCTGGCTTCTTCCGACTTATAAAAAGGGAATGGCGTATAGTATAAATACCAAAAAAATGATTTTTTAATAACCATTTTTCATAGTCAAAGCACGCACACAAAAATTTTACATAAACAAATGAATGCTTAGCACGTGCACCAAAATTACTTTTACAAAATAAATATATTTATTTATCTTTTTTTTAAATGCAGTACATAGTTACAAGGATAAAAGCCGTCACATATTTTTATCATAGTGAAACACTATGCATGTAATATTAATAAAGCAAAAATATCTTACTTGCGCAGTAAGTTGTAAGGAAAAGCTAGTAGTAAATCTATAATCATCACTACTCACTACATAGTCACTACATAGTATAAAATAAAGTCGCTTTCTCTGTCCCTATGTCCCTCCCTTTGTACGCTTAAATCTTTAAAACTACGCAACGGATTTTGATGCGGGTTTTTTTAATAGATAGAGTGATTCAAGAGGAAGGTTTATATGTATAATACATGCATAATATACTGAAGGATAACCCACAATAACCATTTTCCCGTGCGGAGCCGGGGCGGGTCGCTAGTATAAAATAAAGTCGCTTTCTCTGTCCCTATGTCCCTCCCTATGTCCCTCCCTTTGTACGCTTAAATCTTTAAAACTACGCAACGGATTTTGATGCGGTTTTTTTTAATAGATAAGTGATTCAAGAGGAAGGTTTATATGTATAATACATGCATAATATACTGAAGGATAACCCACAATAACCATTTTCCCGTGCGGAGCCGGGGCGGGTCGCTAGTACGATAATATTTATCATTTATATAGATCGTAAATTATATAAGTTTTTCCTTTTTGATTATATAAAATTGCATGGCCATAATTTATTGGGCATATTCATTCACCACAATCACGAGCCAATCTGACATGAAACCGAATCACGTATCCAGTAATATTGACCAGTCTCGTTTACATTATGCTAGTAAATAAACCATGCTACAGTAACTTTAAGAAGGATATGCATGAAAAATTAAATATATAATTAACTTAGTTTATTTTCCAAAGATAATAACAGCAGTATAGGAATAAAGTTTTATAATGAAACTAATTATTTAAAATGCTTAAAACATCTAAAGAGATTATTTTAAAAAATAACAAAATGAACCTGACGAAGAGTAACGCAGGTTAGCTAGATGTGCGAATATAAGCAAGTGCGGCGTTGGAGAGGAAGGGACCGCGCAATGTCATCTTCCGCGCCCCCCGTGCTCCTGCTTTATCCCGCTGTGGCCATAGTGGCGTGAATAGCAGTAAAAACAGTAACAAAATCTAAGATAATCTATCTGTCTCTCTCTGCAAACATTTTTTTTTGTAGCTGGGGTTCGAATTGTTACAAGTAAAATATAATAGAGTAGGTATAGAAGATCAGGTTAGAGTAAAGTATAGAAGAATATAAATACTATGTATAAAGATATAAAAATTCACAATCTTGCGAAATTACATCATTCTTGCGAAACTTTTCTTAATATTTCTGGAATATTTTTTTAGTCACAACATTACTGACAAAATTATAGACAAAATCTTTAAGTTGGGTTGGACAAGCTTTATGACATTAATCTCAGCATTCTTTCAATAAAAAATAATCAAGATCATTGTGTTCCCCTTGTTATTTTGTGCAATAAAATTTTTTAATCAATAAGAATATCAGAAAGTTATTGCATTGTTTTAGTTTACTAGCATAATTAAGTCGAGGCATAACGCGCTATCACGACCAGTGGCTTTAATAGTAATATGATTATAATGATTCATCACGAATCATTTTGGTTTCGGTTTACCTTAAATATTATGACAGGAGCTGTGACAATGTAATTATTACAATAACATGTCAGTATTTATCCTTTGGTTCGTTTTTGTAATTTTGATTTTTATGCTACATAATATTAAATTTAAAAATTAAACACCCGCGCCAGCGCCACTAAACCTTTGTCTGATCCTTTCAACAACTAGAAAAGAGCTGATAATCTTCAAATGACTGAAGATATTTTTTTGGATCATAGCTAAGAACACTCTCAATTATTGTGACACCTCGCAAATAGAAAAAAACTAAATCAAAATCGGCGCATCCTTTTAGGAGCTACGGTGCCACAGACAGACACACACACATAATATCAAACTTATAACACAACTCTTTCAGGTTTAAATTGCAAGCTCATTGTATGTATTTTACGACCCCGTAGTCTAGTTGGTAGTCGTTTGTGCCTACGAAGCACAGGGTTGCGGGTTGGCATCCCGTCCAGGACAAACATTCGTGTGATGAGTACTTGAATGTATTTGCCAGTTTGCCTTGCGTTCAAAGAGTTCAAAGAGTTCAAAGAGTTCAAAGAGTTCAAAGAATTTATTTTTTAACTTTTGGACATTATTACATCACTTAGTTATGTCATTTAAATTATCTTTTCTGGCGAGTTCAAAAATTTGGCTGTCTTCTGTGGAGAAGAGCTTTTGGATGTTGTGTATACTCGCACGTATGTATATCAGCTGTTTGACATCTATAGTACAAGCTCTGATTTTTCTGTGGTCAGATGGCCAATAGAGCGTCGTGGCTAGGGCTGTTGACTTCCATTCAGAAGTTCGCAGGTTCAAGCCTCGGCACGTACCAATGTGTTTTCGATTTTCGAATTCATATATACGTTTATTCGACGCTCTTACGGTGAAGGAAAACATCGTGAGGAAACCTGCATACACCTGCGAAGTAACTCAAAGGTTGTGTGTGAAGTTGACCAACCCGCACTGGGCCAGCGTGGGCGACTAAGGCCTATCCACCCTGATTTCAGGGTAGGCTCGAGCCCCTCGATGAGGACATATATGAGCTGTTAAATAGATGGCCGTGTGTGATATGATATGTCACACTGTGGAAAGGACAGCAGCATCCGCCTGTGTGACAGAAGCCACAGTCAAGTAGTGAAATGTTATAGACCATGGTCTAAGAAAAGAAGGTCTAACCACTAGACCACGTGACTGACAAAAATCTACGTCATCTTGCGCTGTTCGTCCTTGTCGAATGCGTGTTAATAGACAAGGATGAACAGCGAAAAATGACGTAGACTCGTGTCAGTCACATGGTCTAACGGTTAGACCTTGTTTTCCTGGACCATGTTATAGACTCTTTAATCCTCGTGAGAAAATTCACTTGAAATAAAAGCAACTTCAAATCAAAGTAACTGCTTTTGAACGGTGAACAGTAGTGATATTTTCGTAAAGTCGCCCGCAGACTTTTTAATTTGGCTCTCGGCCGATAAAGCTTTCTCGATACTTGACCTCTTGTAAACGCTAGGGTTCCATAAAGCTATTCCATTTATTACTTTTATATTTTCTTCTAACTGTCTGCCCACGTTGTTTTTTTACTTTTCCGTGCACAGTTTCCCGTAGTCATATTCAGATATTTTCCCGTGGGAAAAAGTATCCAAGATGTTTATTTGAGGCTTTCGCGCTTACTACACATTATTATAAGGTATCGTACGTAATACTTACCATAGGTTAGGTACGTATTAAAAAATCAAAATTTCATCGAGCAAATTTCAAAATAACAACGAACAAATGAACAAATTTTAAAATATCAATGGTCCTGAACTCCCTGAACTCCCATGCTCGCTTGGCTCGCACCCGCCTGGTGAACTAATTTAGCCTAGGCCCTAGGACCTAGGTAAACATTTATAATTGCAAAGTAACTAATTTATTAGATTGTGGAAGGTAAACAAAACACTGAAGAATATCATTCGCGATAATAAAATTTTACTAGGAATGATTTGGCACTTTAAATTTTTATCTTTCAACTTTTGGTCAGTCGTCCATTTGATGACACATACATTTGGATTATAAAATTTTTCTAAATAAAACATTTGGTCTTTTAAATTTTGTTATTTCATTTGTTGTTCTTTTAAAATTTGCTCGATGAAGTTTTGATTTTCTAATATGCAACCTTACCATACCTATTTAAAATTATCGCGCGAAACCCGTAAACAATTGTAATAATGTGTAGTATCCAAGAAGTTGAACGGGAATATAAGGTACCACCATGCAAAATTTCATTTAAATCGGTTTAACAGTTTTGGTCGGATATAAGCCTGTACAATGTGCTGAGCCGTATGAATCGATTTTGATGAAACTTAGTACGAAGATAGAATATACCTTGGGAAAGAACATGGGCTACCTTGCGGAGAAATTCCTCATTCTCATGGGAAAATTTGTCAACGCGGGTGAAGCCGCGGCGGAAAGCTAGTTTGATTATAATTTACATAAGGGAAAAAAATTCCGTATGGGCGCGTAAATTTTTTTTTCGTTCATGATAATTTAGAACAAACGCGAATGGCCCAGATATTTGACGGATAAACTGTCAATAACAAATATTAGTTTCACAATAGTTAAAAGCATGAAATACCTAGTATTTATTCAGTTGAGTTATTGGTTTCGGACAGCTGCTGCTGTTTTCAACTAATAGAAAGTTGCTTATTTACACATAAATTATCTAAATTTTAATTATTTTACATTATTTATAGAGATTTTACACAACTTTTTGTATAATTTTATACAAAAGTTGTGCAAGACCGTTGCTTTTATTTTAGTAATTTCAGGTTACAACAACTTTCAAGAAGTTTTTCCACATATTTAATAACCTTATATTACACATATTTAACACATATTTAATAACCTTCAAACTTTTTGTAACAAAGTAAATTGTCCCTATGTCATACGGAGAAAGCAATTGCCAAAAAACAAAAAAAAAACTAGGTAGTACTTATAACATTCTTGTCCTTAGCATTGAGGGAACAAGGAAGAAAAGGCGATCTTATTACAAACATAATATGACTTGTTATGTTTCAAAGTTAACCAACATTCGGAACAAGCTCGCAAATAAATCAACCATTCATTTTTTTCATTCATTCATTCATTCATTCGAAAATAATTGCTTATCTTGTGGGTTTCGTTTACAAAACAAACAAGTAACTTTACATGAAATACTAGCTATGTAGTTAACAGTTTTTCCTGTGGGAATAAGCCATTTTCCCGAGGTAAAAAGCCTATGTTACTCGGTGTGAATGTAGCATTCTAATGGTGGAAGAATTTTTGAAAACGGCACAGTAGTTTTTTTAGTTTATTCATTACAAACATACACATACACATACACACAAAAATACAAATCTTTCCTCTTTAGTATTAATAATGATGATATCTCCATCCCAATATTTGTACGGAACCAGAGAAGTAACTTATCAAATTCCCTCCTACAATATCACTCGTCGTGATGAAAGTTATAAAAAATATATATTTCTGGACTTAACTACCCTTTGATGGCGTATAAAAAGCGTATTACTGAACCTGCGGCGTCGTTACGAAGCAACTTTTTTTTAGATGATATCAGTTTAATTGTGGAGTATGAAAATTCGTTAATGTTTGTTAATATCCGTTTGGGAATGAACCACAGTATAAAAGCTTGCTTTTTTATTTCGGTTAATAAAGGCCACTTCATTTTTAAGCATAAATTGTTTATAGAACGCGATGAAGAATATCAGACTAAATTGCGACAGCCACTACGATTTGTTTTCAACTACGATTTGGTTTCACATTCTCATATGGACACAATTCCAAATGGACACAATACAGTACGACAGACTGAACTGCGACAAATAACATAACATAACTAAAATAACCTAACCTAGCTATGCAGTGTCGCAGTAGTGGCTGTCAAAATGTAAGACCAAGGCTTTACGTGCATTCCGAGGCACGGACTTCATCTTTTTTTATGGACAATCAAGTGATTCAGCCTGCAATGTCTTAAGCAAGCTGGGGTCAAAAAAGTGATTTTTTTTCTACAGTTAACATTTATTCGACGTTTGCCCGTTTCGAACCCAGAACTCCCGTAAAGTGCTGGCTGAGATCAATACTAATTGGTGGGTAGTAGATAAACGAGTGCCTCTGCAATCAAAGCGACTCAGTTTACTCTCGCTAGCGTTATATCAATGTTTGGTTTTGAATGTGGCAATTCTATTTATTGAAACTGGTCGCGTATTGACTAAACATAATAGAGCACGTAGCGGGCTATTTATCTTGCCTGATTGTACTACGGTTAATATGTTTTGAACACAAGTTTAATATTAAATAGTGATATTTTAGTTCGAGATTAATTTAAAGCCACTTTGAAAATAATCGAACGTACTTTAAAATAATCGAGCATAGGTACAGAAGCCAGCACACTCGCACTACGAAATTCCCCTCTACCGCTACGAAATACGGGCGCTTTCAGGGTCAACATGTCCAGCCGCATGATCTGGCTCTGTACATAGATATAGCCACGCCCCTTTCCCGGAGTACTACTTGCTATCCTATATTACTTCTGTGTTCAAACTATAAAATTATATCTCTAACATAATTTGAAAACCGCAGCAGTGACGGTCTAAAGAGTGCAAAGTAGGGAGGGAAAGACACAACTAAAATAAATAATATAATTAACCACTTCTTTATTGATGAAATTCAAGAGTTTTTATAATAATTCTACATGTGAACAAAGCAAGGCGCCTGCAATGTACCTGACCATCCAAATTCCCCCGTAACATGCAGTGCTATGACAAAAGTTTGTCGCACATTTAACTGTCAAAAAACCCGCCATATTGAAATATCCTCCAATAGGATAAGAGAACACACACGACAAAATTATGTCTGTCACTCGTGGACCGGGCATGTTAGAGGGGCAGGTCAAGTAAAATCAAAAACATTCTATTTATAGTCAGATAATTTTTCATTTTAATTTCCCTCGTGGAAAGAAAACCGAAAATTTTCATATTTTTCTACGCATAACATTCAAATCAAGATGGCGGCGGCTGCGATACCCCAAAAACAATAAATCAGCAGTATTATTTCCATAGACGTAGAATAAAAAAGAACTGTTAGGCAAACAAATCGTGTTAGCGACAAAATAATTTCTTTACAACAATGTAAAATACTTTATAATTAACTAGTTTACCGCCGCGGCTTCGCCCGCGATTACGGTTTTTCCCGCGGTAGTGATGAATTTTCACGCGGTAAAATGTAGCCTACGATCTTTCTCAGGGTTTAAATCCATCTTTGTGTTCAGTGGTTTCGGAGCCGATTCAATTATTGGGAATATCTTAGGTATTTTTTTACACCTTGGTTTACATTATTAGAGTTTTAGTAAAGATCTCTATTAAAAAAAAAACATAATATAGCCTTTGTTACCCGGGGATAGCGTAGCTTCTCAACAGTGAAAGAATTTTTGAAATCGGTTCAGAAGTTACGGAGCCTATTCGTTGCAAACAAACAAACAAACAAACAAACCTTTCCTCTTTATAATATTAGTATAAGTATAGATATACACAATAAATGGGTTAATAGGCCTTAGTTGACCACGCTGTCCCAGTACGGATTGGTCAACTTCACACACAACCTTTGAATTACTTCGCAGGTGTTCGCAGGTCTAATAAACTAACATAATTATGAATTTGAAAATTGAAAATATTCTTTTAATATTAGCAATAGCTAGTCTTTGTGCCACTGTCAAGTATTTACAAATATACAAAATTTTGGGAAACTAAACGCTAAAAAATAGTAACGGAATAATGGATGGTACTATTTTGTTTGTCTGTCAAAATATCTAAAGTCTATGGTGTATTCTTATTTTGGGTCACGGAAGGGTACGGCGTACACCACGGAATGATAAATTGCATTCTATTCACACATTGAGGAATCACGTACAAGTACCAGATAAGACACCTCGAATACATTCTATGCGCCAAAATGGCGGCAGCGGGGGGCGGGCGGAGCGCGCGGGGAGGAAAAAAACAAAAGGCAAACGACATAGAAGTAGGAGGTCGCGACCCCCAATGGGAAGATTTCCAGTAGCAATTTAAGAAAAAAAATCGTTACTAAACGGCTCAACAGATGGCACTAGTGAATAGTGAGGTAATAAATACAGAAGTATAGAATTATAAAAAAACATTCAAATTAATCAACGAATTATCATAAAATTAATTTCAGTACAATCCGACAAAAAAAGTCAAAAAGTCTACAATAAATCTCACTGTTTTCGTTAATCATAATCATAATCATTTATTCCTTGAACAAATTACATTGTGTTGGAATGTGAAAATACATTTTTTTATTATTATTATTATTTTACTAGCGTCATCTATGGAAATCTTAAAGAAAGCTTGTTTTCTTTTTAGTTTCAAGCTGTCAGAAAATCTTGCATTCATATTACTACGAGTGCGGATCGCGGGTATCCTCTCTATATACGCTAGTACAAAAGTAGTTCAATGTATTTATTTACATTATTATTTTCTTTTTTTCGGCATGTTTCACTCCGTTTGTGTCGACCGATGTTTTATGGGTTTTATTAACGGCATCTTCGAAGGTTGTTTCATTGTTTTTATTGTTTATATTATTCTATATTTACATATTATTGTTTGATGTTTGTTCTTAGAATTTTATTTTTTGGTGAATTCTATATAATTACTGTTTATTGCATTATTTAAGAAAAAAGTGTAGGTATTAATACTAAGTGCTAGTTTACAATGGCGAGCTTATCTCTATAACAGATCTCTTCCAGCCAATCAACGAGTGGTGGAAAAGGAGAATGCGGAGTAGAAATAAGAAAAAGCAATATACCTACATAAAATACATTCTATAGGTAATTATTATTATTATTCTTTCTACAAGTCATGCTCATTATTGGAATATAAATTTTCTAACAACGTAATATTCTCTTCCTATTTTTAGACTAACTTGGCTGAGTTATTGTGATGGTTTTTTAGAAATATCCATATTACAAACATGTTTAAAGCTAAAGTTCCCGGGAAACCGAATAATATTATAACTTTGTAACTTTGTAACACGAGGCATATTTTGATTTCGTAAACATGTAAAAAATGTTTTAAGCAATAAACTATGGGTATCAGATATGGGACTATGCTTGGAGTTTCCTTGCGTGATCGAATCAGGAATGATGAGATCCGCAGGCGAACCAAAGTCACCGACATAGCCCGAAGAATCGCTAAACAGTGGCAATGTGGCTGGGCACATTGCTTGGAGAACCGACGGCCGCCCGGCCGTTGGGGCAGAAAGGTTTTTGAATGGCAGCCGCGGCCGCGCGCCGGAAGACGTAGTGTGGGCAGGCCCCCCACAAGGTGGACCGACGATCTGTTGAGGGTCGCGGGAAGCCGCTGGATGCAGGCCAAGCAGGACCGATCATTGTGGAGATCCTTGGGGGAGACCTTTGTCCAGCAGTGGACGTCTTTCGGCTGAGATGATGATGATGATGGGTATCAGACAGCTGATATACAAAAACACATACAGATAAGTACATACTTTTAAAAATATACAACAACCAGACTCAAGGCAATCATTAGACGAATGTTTGCTGTGGGCGGATTCAAACCTACGACCCTTTGTTTCGAAGGTAGGTACACTATCGACTAGGCTACGGGGCCGTCATAACTTTTTAAGCACCACTTAGTATCTTAGAAAACATAAAGTAAAGATCTATTTGAGCAAAGTTACACCATCAAAACATTAGCAAGTCTAATAAAAGGACTTATTAGCTCAACAAATTGGCTGTCCTTCCTTAGTGACATTTACAAAAAGCCTTTTTAAATGACTCCATTAATTTGTCGTGTTGATTGGACAAAAAGTGTTTTTGTTTTATTTACTCTTATTTTAGACTAAGCAAGGACTAAGCCTTGAAACCGGAACGTAATCAATTAGGCATATTAATTTAGTCTATTGCTTACTTGCTTACCGTGTGGGTCACGAGATTAACCTACCCCACAAACCCTGGTGTCAGAATCAATGAACCGCATTGAATCATATAAATTAGTTATATTTTTAGATTCATAGAAAACAACCAAAAACGTAAACCTTCCGGCGGGACTTGAACCCACGACCTTCGGCCTATACGCAGCCAACGTGCTACCATCTACACCTCGGAGGGCATAGTGGCAGCGCCGAAATTCGTTCCTGCTTGTTTTCTATCAATCTATATGTCGTTATAGGCGGTGGCGGACTATCAGAGGGGTTGATTCTAATTAAAATATTTAAGAATTGGATTATAATGAATCCTTGGAGTTCGCGGTGCGTGCGCGGGCGCTGCATATGGGCTACGGGAAAGGACTGACTCCCGAATATCATTGCGTCATTGCTCTGCGCCCAAGTACTTAGCTATTGTTTCAGTGACTCTCAAAGTATACCAGCGGTTCTCAAGCAACCACCCCAAGACTTCATTCATGAGCTAGCCTCATGATCCAATTCGGTCTAGACATTCTACATCCCGACACGGCCATCCTGCGAGACACACGTCCTCGTGGGTAAACTGTAAACTGTGCATTAGCAAGGTATTATCCGCTTTAACCAGATTGAACAGTTTTTAATCCCTGCCAGATAATTTCAGTTACATTAAGAGCGATCAAGTACCATTATAGTCACATCAGTAGTCGTAAACATTAAACACTTCAAAAGTCTCAAACGTAAGGTATCTGATTCGCGATCTATGGCTATCACATAGCCCCATACAATGTCCATATTTTGTGGACTCACCAAGTTAATTCCATGACTCCATGGTCTTCTCAAAACCCAAACACAACATAACCTCGACTAGAGCAAAGTGCACGCCGCGTATGCACGTACTACTTAAAGCAGACTATATTTATTTTGAAAGAGAGCACGTCTCTAACTTCAAAGAGAGCGCATCCCTAAAAGAAAACAATAATGTACCACTCAAAGCAGACACCGATTTCTACGCACTACGGTACCTCCAAGCCTCCGCTTTAAAATCAGTCGTCAACACAGTAAAATCGAACTCAGAACCTCACTTTCAGTATTCAAATTTCTCATGAACATAGCCATCTAACTTTAATGGTACTTTATCCTCCGGTAAAACGCACGACTCTATAAATATGCCTCAGTTTTTACTCAACACACCAATGTCTTTAGTACAATTTCCAGGTGATCGTCCATGATTAATCGGATCATCATTTTAGAATTCAAGAAACCTTTAACTCATAGCACTCACATCTATAACATAAAAATATGATTTTAAATTATAACTTTTGTGCGTGACCTGACCAGTAATGCTCAAAAACGTCTCGTAAACAATTTTCGTCAGTTAAAATAGCATTCATTAAACTCGGCTGTTACCAGGGACCATGGGAGACACGCACCGGGGAATATACGGCCGACTCAGGACACAGGGCATTCTCTCGCCCCCCATCCCCGTGAATGCTCTCCCTTCTGGGGAATATACGGCCGACTCAGGGCACGGGCCATTCTCTCGCCCCCCATCCCCAGGGAATGCTCTCCCTTCTGGGGAATATACGGTCGACTCAGGACACGGGGCTAAACCTAGCTAACACCCTCCATCCCCAGAAAACGCATTCCACCTTGGAACTACGCCTCGATCGTCTGGTAACCTGCTCCAAGGTAACCGAAATACCAAACTCCCACTGACTACTCAGAGTAGATCCAGATTTCTCTCAGGCTATAGGCTACGACTACCAAATGGAGCAAAACCAAAACTCAATGCCGCTATTCAACTCTCAATGGGAAAGTCAAAGTCAAAGTATTTCACTTAGTAAAGTCAGTCGCATGTTCTTTACTGGCCAGTTCAATAACTCAGTGAAAGGAAACTGATACATCATTATTTAAATATTTCTCTTCAAAGTTTTCTTGTTGCTTAGATATTTTCAGCTTAGGCATATTTCTAGACGCGTTATGAATCGAATCTATAGTCATGCTATCTTTTTGTTTTTCTTATCATCATTAAAAAATATCTCTAATTAATTATAATCAGATTTCAAGGTGATGCAATAAAGCACTTCAAAAAGCAAAGTAAGATAGGTACACCAAATTCACTTCGACTACGGATGCACAAATAGTCAGCCTTGTTTGCTACATAGCAATTTTATCAAGGCAACTTTTATCTAGACTGTCATTCTTACAAATCTCCATAACTTTTGAAACACTTCAACTATATAAATTTAGTAAAACTTCATTTTTACTTAATTTTGGAATAGGTTCCATTAATTCACTTTGCCCTTTGTCTATACTGTACTATACCTGTTCTTCGAAGCATGTATCACTATTAATTTCGTTACAGGAAATCTATGTGAGCCGTTTGTTATTTGTGTTAGTATTAACTTGCTTCATTATCAAAAGAGGAGCCGGCCAATAACACCCACGTAGAGCTACACCATTATTTTTTATCATAACACTTTAATGGGTAACATACAATATCCCGTTACATTAAACTTTCGGTCAAACAAAGACGACACTCTTTGTTTGACCGAAAGTTTGTTGAATCGCTCTGATTTCAGTCCGCCACTACGCCGCCTAAGTTTGTTTATTTTAATAAGAAACGACCTCCCGGACGTCTTTAACAGTTAAGATAAGGAATGCTTCGCGGTCCCAGGTACTAACATCTCAATAAAGCTCAACATACAAGGTATATGGTAAGTCAGTCATGATTACCAAAATAAAGGCAATGCCATAATCTAGCTCAAATCAAAGAAGTTATAGACAAAACTATGAGTTCCAATATAATCACGGTGAATAGCAACCAAAGTTCGTAGAGCAATTCTAGGCAGTTGCTTGCTTATCGTGTGGGTCTCAAGGCCATTTCACCCCTCAAACCCCGGAAGCGAAACCATTGACCCGCCCAAAGCTTGCACAATGTTTACATGTACAAACACCTGATCGGAACAAAGGCACGAAACCATCTTTCATTCCGCACAACCAGACGATCCAGCACACAACGTCCCAACCAAAATGGGTAAATCTAGCTCCATAAATACCATCTATCTAGCTCCATCATACGACGTATTTCCGTTCGACAAATGCCCCACCGGGACTCGAACCCGGCAGCTCCGCAACGCGAGGCCAGCCTTCAACCACTCGGCCAACGGATGCCGTTCTCAGCTATAAACATTATTATTCAAACCTCTATAAAGCTTTCGTTAACTTTTTTTTTTCACACCGAGTGCAGCAGCGGCTAGCACTTGAAAAGGGAGACCCCTTTTTGTAACATCTCAGTTTTTGTGCCAGTGTTAAAATAAGGTAATAAAGTTAAACACTTAACAGCTGATGACGTTGGCATACGTCATTGTTGGCACTGATATGGCATCGTGATAGCTACAGCGTTCTTTTGTACCTTTTGTTGAACATAGAATTATGCACTTCTATCACATGTTATGGGTTCAATTACAATAGTTAATAAGTAAGCCAAATGACTAGATATCGTTAAATAATTTCAGTAACTGAACGCATTTCTATTATACAGGATAGCAAAGGATACTTTGATTTTAGTTATTAATTAACCCATCAATCTAAATCTAAAGTATGTGATTTTAAATTACTTAGTTATTGATTGATCCTATTCTATGTGAATGTACAAAACAAATTCATTATGCATTTACAGTCTGATTGCTTTTCTGACCTTTCTTTTTAATACCCTAAGGTTGACTAGAAGGAATCACCTATAGAATAAGTCTGCCTTTGCACTACTTTGGCATATGCTAACCATTCTGTTACTCTCGAGCAACAAGGTGCTACAAATAAACAAAATATAATAATCACTGGATCCATTCAAATTCAAAATAGAAAGTATATTAGCAGTAATTGCCAAAGCTTTCTTAAATTAAATTTCATTTAAATTATTATCTTAACACGTATCAAAAGGATCTTAAAAACCCATATTGAATAATATCAAAATTTAATCAACTTAACAAAAACATAACCAAATTTATTCTTTATATCACCATGTAACCAATTTTTCCGAATTTCATTTATCATCAACCTTCAAACTCAAAATGGCATTCAGAATTCTTTACCTGAATTTTAAAAATTCGGTATCTACTAAAAAAATATTATAATCAAAACGATCTGGCCTGATTTTTGTGGTCTCTGCTATCCCGCACGCCACTGCCGAGCCGCTTTGCGCCTCACACTTTCACCACACACAAGACTTAACTTTACACTTCAATAAATTACTTAAAACTTATTTTGCAACGTAAAATGCCCATATGCTAAGGATAAATCCCACTTCTGATGTCGTTATAGGCGGTGGCGGACTATCAGAGGGGTTGATTCTAATTAAAATATTTAAGAATTGGATTATAATGAATCCTTGGAGTTCGCGGTGCGTGCGCGGGCGCTGCATATGGGCTACGGGAAAGGACTGACTCCCGAATATCATTGCGTCATTGCTCTGCGCCCAAGTACTTAGCTATTGTTTCAGTGACTCTCAAAGTATACCAGCGGTTCTCAAGCAACCACCCCAAGACTTCATTCATGAGCTAGCCTCATGATCCAATTCGGTCTAGACATTCTACATCCCGACAATAAGATATAGATTGATATAAATTAGTATTTATGTCTGACACATATTTTTGACTTCAGTAAAACATATTGTGTTAATATTTTATTAACATTATGTTCAAAGGTCTTATCTTTTTCTATCCCTTTTGCTTTACTACCTTTATTGATATTATGGTAAAGCCAACAACATAGTAAGTATACAAAACTTCAAATATCAATATTCACTCAGAACATAACAAACGAAATCTAAGGTAGTGGAATGCTTTATGTTAATGGTCTCCTATTAGTGACCTCGAAGACAAAGTCGCCTATTTGTAAATAAACATCAAACGAGAGAACTTGAACTCTCAACGGAATCTAGAGGGTTTTGTAATTTACCCTTATAGGGCTGTACGCAGTATCGATATAGTTATATCGATGATGTCAGCTGAAATATATACGGATGAACATCTTTTGTTTTTTATGGATGAATAGCTTTCCATTATTGATGAAAGAATTTGCAACGGGAAGGTACAAACTGTTTAAATTCCAAATTTCATCCAAATCCGATTAGAAGTTTACTCGTGAAAACGGAACCTACCAACATCCAACTGTTACAGAGATTTAAACTTGCTAATATTAAGTAAGTACTTTCAAGAGAAGAAGAAGAAACTTTTCATACTGTGATTTTATTTCGTATTCAACTAGCTTAGTTTAGTTAAGTGTATTTTAACCTACAATGAAAAAAATAGTCTGAATTTAGTAAAATGTGTTTTTTAAATCAAAATACAAATGTACGGTTTCATATTTTTTTAAGACATCAGTTACTAAATTGAAAACAGTGGAAGCCGCATGAAAGGTTTTAAAAGCTTGAATATGAGGTCTTGTTGTTTTTCTAGCTTTTATAAATCTTGTGTCAAAATAAAGCAAAACTTCATAAAATACATCACCACTATCATTTTAGCCTAAAGGCATCCACTGCTGAACAAAGGCCTTAGGATCTCCACAACGACCCTGCTGCCCGCAACCAGCGGCTACCCGTGACACTCAACAGATCGTCGTTACACCTCGTGAACCAAAAAAATACATTTATTTTTAAACTATTCTATCGATATATAAAAATCAATACTTTCGCAGCACTATCGCTCTATCTATACAATCAAGTGAATTCTGCCCTAACAGAGTTGTAAAGCACTTTCAGGGATTTTCAAAGAGGTTTCTTGTGGTTGATTTGTTGGTAATTTTTAGTCTTTTTTATGATTGAATTTATTTTGAGTGATCTAAAAGAGAGGCTAGGTCTAAAAGGAGCTGAATCATGTCGTACTGACAAATGTGAGTGGTTTATATTTTCCAACGAAAAACGACTTTTAGTGAAAATGTTTTCAAGCAAAAATACTTCTTCAACATACGTTTTTTATTTGACGACACCTAGCATCTTCATCATTATTTCAGTCTGTAGCCATTATTTCCGTCCACTGGAATTAAATGAAATGAAATGAAATATGTTTTATTCGAAGTAAGATTTTACAAGTCACTTTTCGACGTCGAGGCGGGTTCACAATTTGGCTGTCTTCTGTGTAGAAGAACCCGCCGGAAGAAACTCAAACGCCGGAAAAAACAGTGAAAAAAAACCTTTATTGTGGCGCAACTGCGTAGCAATCTCTGCAACTGACTGTACACAGAATCACAGAAGAAAATAATAGTACTAACCCGTACAGAAAGGGCACTCACCCCCCCGCACTAAAATGAGTTCCCCGCCCGCCCGAGCTCCCCACGCCCCGCACCCCATAGGCGCCGCGGGACTATGACAGGGGTGTTCTTCAGGGGTGTTTAGTTGTTATTTAAAAATCAGTAGGTTGTCAAAACGCGTTTGCTTTATGGAGTGTCCGTGACAGACTCCTTATTATTATTCAACTGACTTCCAAAATAAACATCAAAGCTAAAACAATAATGTTAAGATTAATGAAAATTACAATACGCTTTTCATTATTCATTTTTTTTTTGTTTCATGCTTCACGGAACTTCACAGTCAATTAAATTTCCAAAGTAAATAATTATGATAATGGCAGCGAAACATACATTAAGTATTTTTATATGAAAAATTCACTTCATAATTTTTATCTAAGGATATTCTAAGGGCCTTTATGTTTATTAGATCTTGTCTAAAATATTTTTGATGCTCTATTAATAAACAAATAAATAAATGTACATAGAAAGAGACAGAGAGAAATATAAATATACGGGAACACACGGTCATCTGACTATAAAACAGGCATAACCTGTACTATATGGGTGTCAAACAGCTGATATCTATTCTAATATTTTAAAGAGGAAAGGTTTGTTTGCATCGAATAGTCACCGAAACTACTGAACCGACTTCAAAAATTATTTCACTGTTAAGAAGCTACATGATCCCTGAGTAACGTAAAATATAATTTATTTTCAAAAATATTAGGAATCATTACTAAAACTTCAATAATGTAACCCAAGCCAAGGTGTAAAAAAATACCTAAAATATTCCTAATAATTGAATAGGCTCCAAAACTACTGAACCGATCTTGGTAAAACTTGGCAAACAGATAGAATAGACCTTAGGAAAGAACATAGGCTACGATTTCTCATTCCCACGGGAAAAATTGTTAAAGCGGGCGGAGTTGGCACAAAGATAGAATAGACCTTGCAGAAGAAAATAGGCTGACTTTTACCGCGGGAAATTTCCTCATTCCCACGGGAAAAACTATTAACGCGGCCGGAGTCGCGACGGGAAGCTAGTACATAATATAAAAACAAAACATCCAGACACGAAACAAACGCAAGAGGTCATAAGTTATCACATGAATGTTAGCCGTGGGTGGGTTTCGAACCCGCGATCCTGTGCTATAAAGGCAGACGTACTCGTACTAATTAGGCTACGGGACCGTCAATAGAACAGATTAAATATTTGAATATTATTTATATTTTGTTTTTACACGAATTGTTCCACTTTATGTTTATTGCTGTAAATAATTTTAAAACTGTACCATATGTCTTCATTTTATATGTACAATAACACTAAAGAATGAAATAATAATACAGTAACAAATCTGATTATTATAGAACTGAATAATAGTAACTTTAATACACCCTAGAATAACACTATAATTCACAAAAAGGATATAAAGCGTAGGTGGCCCTATTGCTAAGTAGGAATATCTACCAGGCAACCTTGGGCTGAAGAGCAACATACCCTAATTATGATATTCTCTCTTGTTACAGATTTTCAAGACATTAACACTGAATCTGAAAACGATACAGCCGCGACCGGTGATGAAGTTAGAAGAACCAACATGGAGGCAATTAAAAACCAGTTCAAAAAGAGGACTCTTGAAAGAGGCCTCTTTGTCACCTTCTATATAATATGCTTTGCCACACAAAGCCAATGTCAAACTGTAAATATTGAAGACAGTCCAAACATCACCAAAAACGTAGAAAATTTAGATGTAGTAACCCCATGCCATAGTTGTGAAACTAGTAATATTAGTTTTGTTGAAGAAGTAATCAATACTATAGGAACTATCACTAAAGAATATATTCTAGTTAATAAAACGGAGACGCAGTTAGAGAATGAAATTGAAGGTCTTATAGATGATGTTTTAAGCAAAGACAAATACGAAATTTTCGATGGTGTAGTAATTAAAAAGACCAATGAGACGACGAAACGAAGTGATGAAAGTGAAGGAAGAGCTCTCTTTCCTAAATACTCTTACGAATACAGAATGTTCCAGAAGGTAAAAGACTTCATAGATACACACATTCTGTCTATCAATCTTCCAAAAGCAGCAAGATTTGTAGGATTCAGATGTAAGTATATTAACACCTTGACTTTTTACTAGATTATTATGTAACAAAAGCAGAATTTAAAACAAAAAAATGACAAATTTTTGATACAATGTATTGATACATTTGTATTATTTTTTACTTTTAAATTCATCATTGTTGGGCATTGCTAGTGCGTAAAATATTATAAAATATTTGGGACCTAGAAAGCAAAACTGGGTATTCTAACAAGACCTAGCATATTAATATTCAATTATTTTTTACAAAGCGCAATCATCTATAATAGGGTTATTGCTGTCGATATTATGAACTTTTCCATCCTACTTTTCAAACAAAATTCGGTATTATATAATATACTGTGGCACTAACCAAAGAAAAGGTTTCCTCAAATCTCCACAAAAATTGTATTTTGGCAGATGGTGTCCCATAAAAATACATTATTCCAATTGAACAATCTACAAAATCATTGCAAATGCTTAAAAAAAAATATTTTTCTGCCAAAACCTGATTGGTTTCCTTTGCACAATTTCCTTTGCAGCATTTGGCTTGAAGAAGTTCTTCGTGCCGCTTCTAATTGGAGCCCAAGTTTTCAAAAGTATCCTGCTAGCGATGTTCCTGCCGAGCATTTTGGGTAGCTTCGGGAAGATCCTCGGGAAAGGTAAAGTACAATCTTAAATGATGTAACAGATGCTGTCAATGCTACGAAAATAGAAGTGGAAGGTCATATTAAATTCGAACTATTGAGTATATACTTATTGTAAAAATATTTACCCTGACACCCCCATACATATTTACCTGAAATGTTGTTAAAAGTTGGTATAACCGAAAATTTGCATTTCAAAACTGTTCATAAAAAAGACAACACAAATTATAAATACGTTTTATTGGAGAGTTATACCTACTTTTGACAATATTTTAGTTAAATATGGGTATGGGTGTGTCAGGATAAATATTTTTGTCTCAAGATGTCTCAAGTTAAATTGTGGTAGAAAGTAGCATTATGTTTCTGTCAAAATCAAAGTATGTTCTTGTCAATTCTCTACAACTAAATTTTGACACTTTACATAAGAGACTGTGCCAAATAGAAGTGAATTTCCATTTCTATCTTTAGATCTTTCTACCTTTTCTGTGTCCCTAATAAAGTTATTCACCTTAGCTGACTTCGAAAGTGAAAGTGGCAAGTTGTGTACAGTCGTCAAAATCCTAACTTTGTTGTAATTTCCGTTTTAAATGTACTAACATTTCGCGTCCTCTGTAACTTCTAAACAAACTTTAGACATTTTATATTGTTGCTGATATTTGATAGCTTTGTGAATCTAGAATAATAAATTACCTATATTTCTTTTGACAAACAAATAACAATCAAACAAACTAGAATTAAGAGATAAGATAAGATATTTTACATACGACAAGATAAGATTTTTACATTTATTTACTCCCGTTTCCAGGTATATCCCAGTTGTCAGCTTCATCAAGCCAGGCCAGTTACCCGCCAGCCAACCAACAGGTCGACGAGCAAGGTTACAGCGCTGATCCCATGGGTTACGAGACCAACCCAGCCGGGGCATTCGCATACCCCCAGGATGGCATGTACGTCGTGGACGGAGGAGAAAATGATTTGTCCAACGTTGACATGTCTAGGTGAGCCCAATCATTCAGTTTTCTTCTGGTTTTCACTGACCAGACCACAAACCTAAAAGAGATCAAGTTATTATTTACACAAGTAGGTTTAAGCACGTTTAAGTTCGAAAGTATTGAGCGCTGGTTTTTGTATAATCAAAGTGATATCTAGAACTTAATGTTTCTACCATGCAATTAGCCTAGCCTCAGTTGTTTTATGTAAGTAGTCGGGTAATAATTAGCGAACGCCTAGCGCTTGCAAAAAAGTATAAAACTAAATAGAAACTTTTAAAGAATAATCATTATGTTTTTTATAATTATTAAATTTGGATTTTTGGCGTATCCCGCAGCAAAAAATAATTCCAGAAAGGCGCATCTGGTTATTCATACACATGGATTTGTGCTTACTTGTTATTTGCTAGAGAACGATGTAAAGATTTTCTGTGACTGAGAGATAAAATTAGTGTGAAATGAAATGTTGAATGAGATATAGATATACTTTTTATATACTTCGTATACCTGAATCATTGCAAGTAGATGGAATAAACTCTATTTATCCCTCTAGAAAAATAAACCCAATTTTTAAAAGATCTTAAAACTGTGCGACCTACTTTACTTTAAGAAGTGCTATAAAACATCAACAAACCAGTCAAAACTCAAACAAGATCCTTCGCCAGCGATACACCACAAAAACTTTTCCAATAAAAAAGCGAACTCAAAGTTTGTAACGCAACTTGGACCGAGAATTTGGTTCGATAATAATCTGGAGTATTTTTCACAACATAGGTGTTATTTGCCTCATATTCGTATACTTTTTAGGTTCCGTATTCCATACCAAACATTTTTCTAGAACAGAATCCATAAAATCACTCGTATGTCTGTCCGTCCGTCCATCATCAGTCACAACCAACTTTCTTCCGATACTATTTTGTTGTGGTTGTCACTAAAGACGTTTACCTTAGATTAGGTATTTCGGGTTCGAATTCCGGTGGGGCACTCATCGGACAATATCACTTTGTTAGTTTTCCCAGTTTGATTAGGATAGTGCATGCTGCATCACCTGATAGTCCGAAAACAAAGATGATTCCGTGTTTCGTAAGGCATGTAAAGCCTTTAGTCCCGGCTACTATCTACGGATGTAGTTGTTACATGAACCATGTCAAAAATCTTAGGCGGGTCGACAATCTTGATACCAGGGTTTGACTTCAAAATCCACACAACAAACATTTGTAAGATGAATTTCGCGAAACCCTTATTTAGTTACAACATGTTTCTAATTCGCGACTTCTACAAAATTTGAGAGAATTCACTTTTCCCAACAAAATTTGATTCTGTAACTGTATTCGTCCACTTAAGGCCCAGGATATTGCAACATCGACTGAAGTGGGAAATTCGATAGAGAACACTGAATAAACGAACCAATTTGGTCGGTAACAACTAAATTGGGCATACCTTGCCGAGCTGCTTTTGCGAGTTATTTTTGCCTCAGCGTTTCTCAAATACTTGTTGAGGAAAAGAAAGGATTTTCCGTGAAACCGCGGTTTGGGTTTTTTTAACCCCCGACGTAAAAGAGGGGTGTTATAAGTTTGACGTCTATGTCTGTCTGTCTGTCTGTCTGTGGCATCGTAGCTCCTAAACGGATGCGCCGAATTTGATCTAGTTTTTCTTTTTTTGCAAGGTGTAACAATCGAGAGTGTTCTTAGCTATGATCCAAGAAAATATCTTCAGCCATTTGAAGATTATCAGCTCTTTTCTAGTTTTTGAAAGGATCAAGTAATGGTTTTGTGTCGGGGGTTATTTATTTTTTAAATTTAGTGTTATTCTACTTGACCTGAGGTTGAGTAGTTGACCTATCAGACTTCATTCACAAGAAAGACTTAGTGTAAAACTTTTGTAAACAGTATTCATTCAATATGCTAAGATTGTTTTTTATTGTGACTTTGTAAAACTAAAATTGCAAAACGCGAATGTCTAAGGCCTTCAGGTTAGTAGATAGTTTTGTGTTGAATTGGTTAGTACATACATAATTTTGTGTTCAATTGGATCCACAAAATTAAAAGAAGTTTCATTTAGATAGAACACGTCCAAATGACTAATACAATATCCACAGTAACGGACTAATCAATCTGGCAGGGTCGCCATGTAATGTATCTGGTATGCGATGAATAAAATCACGGTGCGGTGTACAGTCTCCTGCAAAGAAAACGGACCTCCCTTTCATAAGCGGTGTCTACCCGCCTCTTACGATAGGTCCGTCGTCCGTCCGAAACGGTCCGTTTTCTATGCAGGAGACCGTACGTAACCATTGATTTAAAACAGATTCTAGATTTTGCGCGTCCTACAACAGCGCATTGAAGACTTGAGACCGTCTAACACACGTGTTAACTCCTAATTACAACTACATAACCCAAGTCCTGTAGATTTGTTTATTCAAGAACCAATTTAATCCCCAAATCACTAGCCAAGTGTGGGGATTCTGGCCTTAGCAACTACAACTTATTCTCCGTATAAGTTTGACAATCACTCCCACCTACCAATCTTTATTACATTTGTAAAGTAACTTGATAATATTTTCTTCCCTAAAAGTGGCAGGTAAATTTACTCTTCCCCCCGCGCCGAAGTTATGAGGATGCAGAGACGGACTTGCCTACGTACAGTTCACGGCGAATATACTTGCTTATGTACAGTTCGCGGCGAATATAAAGGGTGTATGTTGCGGCTTAGCAAATACTGAAAGGACATACTCAGTCAATGTATCTTATTAAGTTCCCTAAAGAAACTTTCCTGGCAACCAAATCTATGTAATAAAACTTATGAGGTCGAAAATTTATACATAGAAAAAAAATGCTGAAAACCGAGTCAGGGAGTTGTAAGAAGTGAATACAGACACGTGCTCATTACACGAATATTTGCCCTGGGATTCGAACCCGCGACCCTGTGCTTCGAAAGCTGACTTAGGTGGGGCTGTACGTACACTCGTGTTATATTTAGTACATCTGGTACTTGTTACATCTGCATGAATACCGGTAATTTAAAAAGTAACAAAAGACTTTTATAAAAATTCCATACGGCCATCTTTTTAAATTTCAAATGTCTGCGTGTAATATTTGTGCCGCATCCTGTACTGAGCAGCTAGAAATAAATAAAAACAAAGAAAGTTTGTTGTTTACTCGTAAATGTGTACAAAAATATTATTACACAAGCTGCCCGCCCGCGCCTACGCCCGCGTTGTGTTTTTACTTTTCCGTGCAGTTTCCCGCAGGAAAAGATATTTTCCCGCAGTAAAAACTATTTAAGGCGTTGACCGGGGATTAGAGGTACCACCATGCAAAATTTCGTTTTGGAGATTAGTCCGTACTCTGTACAAACGGACAAACAGAGAAACAAAAAAATTGAAAAGTCTGGATATCACTACGTAGTATAAAACAAAGTCGCTTTCTCTGTCCCTATGGACCTATGTATGCTTAAATCTTTAAAACTACGCAACGGATTTTGATGCGATTTTTTTTAATAGATAGAGTGATTCAAGAGGAAGGTTTAGATGTATAATACATGCATAATATACTGAAGGATAACCCACAATAACCATTTTCCCGTGCGGAGCCGGGGCGGGTCGCTAGTGTGTTATATAGAACACCCGCCCCGGCTCCGCACGGGAAAATGGTTATTGTGGGTTATCCTTCAGTATATTATGCATGTATTATACATATAAACCTTCCTCTTGAATCACTCTATCTATTAAAAGAAACCGCATCAAAATCCGTTGCGTAGTTTTAAAGATTTAAGCGTACAAAGGGACATAGGGACATAGGGACGGAGAAAGCGACTTTATTTTATACTATGTAGTGATTCCCCTGACTCGGGTTTTAGCAAATTTTTTTCTATGTACAGACATTCGACTAAATTTTTATTATTATATACATAATGTTACGAGCAAGTAGGGCTTTGGAGGTTGTAAACTTTGTTGTACTTAACTTTGCGTAGGTATGTTAGGTATGTTAGGTAAAGCTACACATTGGTCGTAAATCTCCCAAGGCGCATTCTAAACTTATTAAAAGTTCCTTATTGTTTCTAAGGAACAGAAAAGGACGGGAGATGAATATATAATTGTCTAATTTTGAATGAATAATAAGATAAAAATAAAGATAAATTTAATTTCAATAAACTTAATCGAAAACAGAGAATAAGGTATAAAACCTAAATTAATTGGACATAAAAATATAAGACGATGCCTAAACTAAGTATTTACTTGTTTCTTAGGCATCACATTAAAATAACGATTTTCATTTCAAGAGGTATATAAATTTAAGCTTTAAGCTAATTTAGGTTTTACGGTAAAATAAATTTAAAAACTATAAAACTGTTTAATTGTAAGAATTCCTTTTTACATTTTGAACGCGTGAAAATAACTATTAATCTTTAAATTTCCTTCTGAGCATAATAACAAAATACATAATAAAAAAAATGTTCATCTAAATACATCGAAATTCTAAATATTAACATTATTTGTTTTTTTTTTACAGGTTTGGTGCAGGCGGTCAAAAAGTTGGTTTTTTGCCAACCAGAAACGATTATTACAAAAACCAAATGGGTGCCGCCACCAACAACTATAAGGTATTTTTTTAGCATTCAAAACATTTATAGTCTCTGTGGTCGAGTGGTCAAATACTCGCCTTTCCTTACGGAGGTTCCGGGTTCGAATCCCTGTGGGGACTCTTCGAAAAATTATCACTTTGTGAGACTATCCCCAACTTGGTTAGGACATTGCAGGCTGAATCACCTGATTGTCCGAAAATAACGATGATTCAGTGCTTCAGAAGGCACGCAAAGCCGTTGGTCACGGTTACGGATTAAGTCGTTACATGAGCTATGTCAGAAATCAAAGGCAGCTCTATGATTCTGACACCCGGGGTTTGTGAGATAGGTTAACCTCGAAACCCATACGATAAGTAAAATGTGCATTAAAAAAAGCCATCCACTTCGGGATAAATTTAATTAATTTGAAAATATCAAGATAAGGACATCAAAATCACTAGAAGAGGATACAGACTAAAAATTACCACAAATAGATTCTAACCAGTCATGTAGTAGATTAAAAATAATTCATGCTTAAAAAAAACTCTAGAAAAGAGAAATAAACATAAGATTCGACGGCCTCGTAGCCTAGTTGGTAGTACGTCTGCCTACGAAGCACAAGGTCGCGGGTTCGAATCCCGCCCAGGGCAAACATTCGTGTGATGAGCGCACTTGTGTTTGGCTTGTGTCTGGATGTTGTATATTAATACATGTATGTATATCAGCTGTCTGACACCCATAGTACAGGCTCTGCCTTGTTTGGGGTCAGATGGCCGTGTGTGAGATGTCCCACATATTTATTTATTTATTATTTATTATTGATAGTGACCTAAATTTATAATTTTCCAGGTTTTCCAGAAGATTCCAGCTTCTTCCATGATCTTGAGCAACTACGATCCTTTCTACTCGCCACTGCTGTCCAGACTCGATGGAATCTTCGCCAGGCTCGGTTAGTTCAAATTCAAAACTACTCGTATTTTTATTAGGATTGTTTACGTGTCTTTAGCCCGATAATTTTAAATAGGTAGGTATGTATTACGTACGATACCTTATTTTGCCCGACATTTCGGCGGGGTTCCACCTGCCCATGGTCTAAGAAAACAAGGTCTAACCATTAGACCACGTGACTGACACAAACCTACGTCATCTTGCGCTGTTCATCCTTGTCGAATGCGTGTAATAGACAAGGATGAACAGCGCAAAATTACGTAGGCTTGTATCAGTCTTGTGGTCTCACGGTTAGACCTGGTTTTTTTAGACGATGCATCTGCCCAGCTGACCAGCTCGCGACCACGGCAGGTGCAACCCCGCCGAAACTTCGGGCAAAATAAGGTATCGTACGTAATACATACCTACCTATTTAAAATTATCGCGCTAATACCCGTAAACAATCGTAATAATGTGTAAGTAAGCGCGAAAGACTCAAACAAACATTACTCGTATTTTATTTTTTTTCTTTATTAGGGAAACATACAGCTTATAAAAACAATAATACAAAAATTTTATACAAAAAACTAATACTAATGTAGCCTATCTAGTTTCCACCACTAAACTTTACAAAGTGTTCTGATGACCCAAAAAGATGAAAATCAACTATTTTAATGGCCAAATGAAGTCGAGCTATGAGCTAATGAAGTCGAGTATTAATTTGATACTCAACTGAGTATGACACTTTCACATACAAAACACTCAATCACAAATACTACTCTTTCACTTTCAAATTCCCATGTCATCTAAAATGAACATTAAAAGGTGAAAAAAACTGAGTGTCATACCGCATTTATGAAAAAAGACCATGAAATTATGAAACATATCAACGTCTGTTAATAACACATGGCGTTCTTTTAAAAGATTTTTGATTATTTTGCCAAAATGTATATTTAACAAAATATAACACTTTTTTATAGGATTAGCGCCATCTGAAAACGCTGTAAGCGACGGTGGCATGCAGATTGGTGGGCAGAGTTTGAGTGACGTGAAGTTAGAAGCGTGCCGAGAACAATTAATTTGTTTCATGTACGCCAGCCCTGCGAAGTACGCGCCTTATAGCAACTTGATATCTGCACAACTTAGCAGGTTAGTAAATTCTACAACATTACGTTTAACTTGTTATATAACATTGTTGAATAATGTTATATAACATTTTATAACAAAGTTTTGTTTTAGAGAGATACAACGTATATAGCATTACATAAAACACACACGGACATGTCACAAGGATTATCGCCTAATGCAAACATAAATAATAATAAACATAATTACATTTTACAAACATACAGACAGACAAGCACTCATATTATGTATGCTTTAAAGCAGAAGCGATATTGGTACTTGCCCATTAAGAAAAAAGATCCCGCAATGGACATAAGACAGTTATATTAAGTTGTAGTTAGTAAAGGATGTATTTGTAATCTTTGACAAACATATTGACACATATTGGACCGTATCATAAGGCTATAGCACATTAGACCAACTCATAGTATGGCATTGAAATGTAAGCTTTATGTCGTGTTAATTAAGATTGAATTTTACATGCCAGTAAAAGTGGACGAGTGGACGACGCGTGGTCCACGCGTTGCTTACCTATTGACTGTCACGTGACTGTCACCGACCTGTATGCCACTCGTTGTCGACATGTTGCCGACGAGTCTACAACGAGTTTACGGCTAGCGGAAACTAACATAAAACCTGGAGAAATAATAACGACTGACAGATCTGATGGTTGACATCGTGTTACCCACTCGTTAACGACACGTTGCCCACTCGTGGACTCCTAGTTGCACACTAGTAACCGACCACATCACTCATTACGAGTTGGTATATGCGATGACCTTTACTCGTATTTGCTCAATAATGCGAAGTTCACATCGTCACAGCAATAATGTTCCTCCAATAGGAATGCAATAAGCGTCCGGGATGAGATATGTGTCAGTACACGCTATTAGGCTATTGGTTATCGGTTTCAATTGGAGCTTGAAGGACATGGCACATGCTTGATGTTTGATTAATGTAGTGTGTTTCAAAGCTTGAAACCGGTATTTTGAATACCCCTAAATAAAGGGTTTGTATCAGTAGGCCTACTATGTAAGTACTTCGCGTCGCTACTTACTTAATAGGCCTTCAGGTATATGCATAACGTTCTTCGAAAAATATTCTTATTTGAAAACAAAACAAAAATGTTACAGTTTCTTTTACATCAGAAAAATCAAATTTTACAAAAAGAAATTGGTACTGAATATTAAAAATAATTAAATTACTAATGCAACATAACTACTTTTTTTTTGATAATACTTTTTACAATTATTTTTTCATTAATCATGGTTCCAGTAGTAATACCATTGAGTTGAGAGTATGGACTAATGGGTATACCTACTTTTTTTAAGTCCTTCCTGTCACTGAAACCCTTTCTTTTTTACTTTGCTGCCGATCCACAGGATTATATATAACTTTTCCGTAAATGTCGCTTGCTACTACTAAACATCCTATAAACAAAATGGTTCACAACCTCTGCACAAATCAGAGACCGCAAACCTTTTTTGACTATAAACACATCGCACAAAATGAAACAGTCGTAACCACGTAAATTACCAAAACAACTTTTTGGTACTAATCTAAAGTAACTTTATCGGGAATTGTATCCCGTTTCCCCCAACCCGCTCGTGATTGAGCCCGAAAGTTTTAAACAGGTTGGTGTATGCCCTTTGCGAAACTCGAAAACACCTGATACTCTCACAACAACTGGAAACTTTACGGCTGAATGAGGTACCTATGCTGGAAAATTCTGTAGGCCTACTATGTAAGTAGCGACAGGCTCGAGAAGCTGTCAAACGCGACATATTGATAGGACTGCTATGGCTCTAATGTCACTATGTAGCGTTTGACAGCATCTCGAGCCTGTCACTACTTACAGAAGGCCTACAGGGACATGCTCTATTAAAAAACCATTTCCAAATCTAGCCACTTTCAGTTTAAAAAAATAGCAAGATCATTCTCACTCACTTACCTACTAAGCTATAAAAAATGGTGAAATAAGTACTTCAGAAAAACTTTGCTTACCCCATTTTAGAAAACAAACCTGAACAAATTAATGTAAGCGTTTTATGTTTTAATGAATACGAATCAAGCGAATATATTATATTATACTGCCGTATGTTGTTTTTAAATTATTCCTGTGCGACCGTTATTTTTTTTTGTTTTCAAAATACTCGTTATTTCTGTGTCGTACTCTATTTTTTTTTCTTTGTGAGTAAATTCTAAATAGTGAAAAGTACTGTATTGAAAGTAATAATACTTACCTTTATTCTTGCAAAAAGGTCTAGACTTTTTCTCAAACGACATTATAGACAAAGGAAGCCCAGCTTTTACTAAAAAGTAGAGATATTTTCTTTTACCAACGAGAACAATTGTCACGTGTCCAATTTATTTAGTCCCCAAATATTTTGGATTAGTCCGATCGGAAGTTTATTTAGAAACTAGCTGTCCACCCGCGGCACCTCCTGCATTAAATTCTTACTTTTCCGTGCAATTTCCGTAGGAATGAGATATTGACCGGGCATATGAGGTACCACCATGCAAAATTTCATTCAAATCGGTCCAACAGTTTCGGAGAATAGCCCGTACAAACAATGTTTAAAGAAATCTTTGATCAAAAATCTGATATTTTTCAGTTTTATGACATAAGGTTGATTTTTTATCATCGTCTAGCTAGATCATGATGAAAAATCTAGTTCTATAACCGACAAAAAGCGGATTTTATCAATAAACTTATATTATACACCTTTATTGCCAGCACATGCGGCTGGACATGTTAGCCTTGAGAGCGCCCGTATTTTGTAGCGGTAGAGGTGAATTTCGTAGAGCTAATGTCCAACCGCATTTGCTGGCTTATGTATATATGTATATATACATCACTACATAGTATAAAACAAAGTAGATTTTTCTGTCCCTATGTCCCTATATCCTTACCTATGTATACTTAAATCTTTAAAACTAGGCAACGGATTTTGATGCGGTTTTTTTAATACATAGAGTGATTCAAGAGGAAGGTTTATATGTATAATATATGTGCTACGGCTAAGACAGGTGTGAACATAAACTTAATATTAGCCGGCTAAACTTAGGTTTATCTTTGAGGAGCGGCTATTGTTCGATAAAATATAAAATTGTGTCGAGTTATATATATTAGTCATCTTTAGCCGTATAAACTGCACATTATCCGACCCGAAGCGGCTAGAAATGGTCGGAAGGGGAACGATGATGCGCAATATGTGTTTGTTTTTAATTTTTATATTTATAATGAGGCTGATTGTTTTTTTTTATACCTTAGTAGGTATCATTGAAACTAATTGTTGATTGTTGTAATGCAAATTGTAGTGATAATTTCAATTTTGAAATATTTTGTTCCTAATTAATAACGAAGAAGATTTATTTTGTTTTGATTTTTGTATTTTCATATGCCTAAATAGGTATTTCTAATGAACAATGAGACTGATTGTTTTAATAAGAAAAATTGTGGCTTAAAAAAAAACATTATCTATCATTTTTTCATTTGCTTATTCATATTTAGCTGAAAGATAGAAGAAACTATCATTAGCCGCTCCTCAAAGATAAACCTAAGTTTAGCCGGCTAATCTTAAGTTTATGTTCACATCTAGCTTTAGCCGTAACATATGCATAATATACTTAAGGATAACCCACAATAACCATTTTCCCGTGCGGAGCCGGGGCGGGTCGCTAGTGTACATAATTATAATTGTATTGGTCCAATCTCAGTCAGTAACCACACGGCAGCATCCCTCTCCCGACCAAACAAAATCAAAGGAGTGTTACCGCAGAGCGAGCTATCATCAAAATTCAGACCTTCTCTTTTGATATTCCGGGGAGGTTTACAACATTACGTAGGGTCACTTAAGTACTGCCTTTTGTGAAATTGCTGAGTATTTCAATACCAAAAAACAATCTTGTACGTCGGCGATTCAAAGGTTTTAGTCTAATCGTCTTACTTTTCGCCTGAAGAAATTATATGAAATTTTTAGAAGAAAAAATTAAATGGGAATTAAAATTAGGCTTTGTCTGATTTATGAAAATGTCATTGGGCATTGGATATCAAGATAGTTGTATATTTTTTGGTCTGATGAATTCGCAAACTAGTTATTAATTTAGGTTATTATTTTCTGACATAATGATTGATAAAATTCCGATACAATTTATGTACCTACTTATACATACTAGCCAGAAGTTCGTAGTCTATTTTATACTTTACTTACCAATTCTAAACTAATCATTAAATTGTTTCGTTCTTATTTTCAGAGAACTAAACGAATTGCGGCGTCCTGTATCAGATAACCCTGAGATTTTGAGGTTCTTCAGATACATGAGAGCGGCGAGAAGAGGACAGGAGGTATTTCTTTCTCTTTCATACTCGCTTGCTTATCGTGTACCTAGGTTTGGAGGTTAACCTACCTCACAAACCCTGGTGTCAGAACTATTGGTCACCTAAGAACACCCACCCACTTTATGAGAATTCAACATTATGATCTGGAATAATTCTGACATGGCTAGTGTAACGACTACATCAGGTGACATCAGTGTATATAGTAGCCAGGGCCAACGGCGACACTTGCTTTCCGAAGCACGGAAACATCTTTCTTTTTGAGCAACTGGGTGGTTCAACCTGCAATTTTTAACGAATTATCGATCTAATGTCTTTCTTTGTCGTAGTGATCTGCGGATGCAAACGATTACCAAGTTTATGCCGCGCAAGCCAATGTTCGATGGTTTGCCGCGCGAAGTCGATACGCAGCTTTCGGTTTTTTTTTTAATATATTTTAAATTGTTTCAGGGTGCAGACTGCGTAAGGATATTCCCTGCTTGTGTGTCCACAACGGCTCCCCAACACGCAATGATCGCAGCTTACCACGATATCAACAAATTGGTTACCGCTAGGAAACTTCATAACTAAGGTAAATATGGGTAAATACGGGTAAGCGTCGGTGGCCAAATGGCTAGAGCCGTTGACTCCCATTCGGAAGTTCGTGAGTTCAAGCCTCGGAAAGTACTTACTGTAATGTAATGTAATTGATTTTTGAACATATTAAGGAACACTTTCGTTTGCCTGCTAAAATTAGATACTTACATAATTAAATCTGCTCGCACTTCTAGTACTATTATACAGGTTGTAACAAAATTAACGCACAAGGAACTGAATAATTTTCCCCACGGAACGTAGGCTAAAACATAAAAAAAAACTAATCAGCTGATCACATCACCGCGCCTGTCAATTCTACTTTAGTTATTAGTTCTGTGCGCGCTCGCTACCCCTAGACACACATAGCTACTTATATTTCTACTACTACATGAACTGTATCGTAATGTTAAGTCATTTAATTCAATTATTAGTCAAGATTGCACACAGAAAAGGTAAAATTTTCCAACAGATAAACATGACGTGTGTTTTCTGATAATTTTTTGACGTGACGTCTTATGATTCGATCGAGCCGGCTGCAAGCACGAAAAAACATGATGCAATACGGCGTTACCGCGCGGCTGAGGCGTTCCATTTAAGGCTTGAAGTGCAAGCGAGAGCGCGGAACAAGCGACAAAGAGGCACAATCGTTGTCACGTTCAACTATCGTCAGTAAACCGACTTTACAGACAACCCCTTTTTTCTTTATATTTCGGGCTACGTTCCTTAGGGATGACCAGCCCCTCTAACATGCCCGGTCCACGCGTGACAGACATAATTTTGTCGTGCGTATTCCCTTATCCTATTGGAGGATATTTCAATATGGCGGGTTTCTCGCGCGACAAACTTTTGTCATAGCACTGCATGTTACGGGTGCAGTTTTATCGGTAGGCTCATCCCATAAAATATCGTGTGCTTATAAAGTTATTATTGCTTTTGTTACTATTTATTCATCTGTGCCTATACTTCTGTGCCCAAGCTTCGCGTTCGCTCGATCGGATATTATGTGACAGTATGGTTCCAATAATCCTGCATTGACATGACGTCTTGATCCTATACTAGGGATCAACGTTTCTGTTTCTTTTCCCAGGACAAGGGACAGGGATAATCAAATTGGGTTTTGTTTGAACAAATAAGGGAGATATAAATTAAAAAAATATATTTAAATCTTATTATTCAGACAGTGTCCATACCATATTATTATTATTAATACTTATATGTTTAAAAAAAAAAACATTACAAAATTAGTTTGAACAACCATAAAGATTTTTTGTTAAATAAAATAAAAATAAAATTAATCAACATCAAATTAAAGTTTAAAACTAAAATTAAAACAAATTAAAATTAATCTTTAAGAAAACCGGTAAAGTGGAAGTTGATCTCGCCTGAAGTTCTTCATCATACGCCGAAACTACTGGGCTGATCGAGTTAAAAAGTTAAAATTGGTGCTCGTATGCAAATCCATGACCTAGACGGACTTGTGACTTAAATAATGAATTCAAAACATGGAAGCCACATAAAAAAAAACGAAAAATTCAAAATTAAAAAATATTTTATTCATTATAGGCACCCACAGAACACTTAATGACGTAATTACAGAAGTTAAAAGCTTTGCTCAAACCGAGACCTGCTCTCGTCTCAAACGAAGCAATAAACTCTAAGCAATAAAAAGAGATCAATCAATCTAAAAGAGGCGATGCGTCATCAGTAAAACGTAGTAGTTATATCCTCTTTGATATCAGTTGTTCACTGGAGAAGAACCCGCCGAAGAAACTCCACTGGATCGCATCTCTTATATTTTCCTTGTAAACGTTTTTATAATTGCGGCGAAAAATGACTATTCTCCCCCCCCCCCCTCTTATATCCGAAAAACTACTGGGCATAATCAGCTTTGTAAACTAACTCTTGTAAGCAGGGGCTTCCATCATCTTTCTCACTTCTATAAGATTAATAGGTTGGTTAGAAAAAATATAATATCAAAAAGAGATAACAAGCCTATGTGTATACGTGTCTGCGTGTGTCTCAGTATATGAAGACATGTGTATAATCTGGCAAAAAAATTAAAGGAATTGTTTACACTCTTATTAGCTCTCAAACTTACTTTCCTTTAGAAGTCACGCAAATTGAAAAGGATAAAGATACACGATAATTTTTTACATACAAAATAAAAGAATTCCATGCCAATAATATTAGGCCTACTTACCACACAAAAAACATTCCATACCTCACAAAACATCCCACACATCTTGAGATCTTAAGGAAAAAAATTGGATCAAAAATGTACTCTGTTTACATGTTCTTAGCATTTAGGGTTTTTTGAACATTTTTTCTGCTACCATCACATCAAACGGATACCATAAAGGTTTGTTTACAAAATTTAAGCTAATAGCATCAGTGTATGTCCGGTTTTAGAAACGTTTTTCAAATTAAAATCACAGGCTTAAACGTCCGTACTTTAAATCCAAAATAAATAAATAAATATGTGGGACAACTCACACACGGCCATCTGAACCCAAACTAGGCACAGCCTGTACTATGGGTGTCAGACAACTAATATACATACATTATATATAGATATACAACATCAACACAAGGCAAACACAAGTGCTCATCGCACGCATATAGCACGCATAAGTACGCATCGCAGTATATATTTTTTATCTCATTATTTCGGCCATAACTTTTTGGTTTTTGACTTTCTCGAATATTTTTTATTTTTTTTACCTTACTCTCTAGCTCTCATAAATACGCGTCTTTTAAACCTCTTATGAATATCATTATCTTCTTAATTCTCCAAGATATAAGGGGATCGCACTTTTTCACGAAATCGGGGCCAATACTGGAGCGAATGAGAAGACTTTCCAATGTCAAAAGTAGTCTAAAAAGAACCACTCGCACGTCTTCTGTCATAATGTGAACGAGCCTTCCAGCTATGACATCCATCCCTCCGATCCCCTCAAGCACAGTAAAACCAGTAAGTTATCTTCATACAAACGTGCCGCTGTCTGTCTGAATGTGTGCGCTGGAACGCACACACTAGCTTAAAATAAGGGGGAATAAGGGGGCGGCAGTATGGGCTAAATGCAAGCGTGTGCGTGACGGCGCGTGCCTAGACGGCGCACTAACATTCAAACCGATGCGGCCAGTTGGTACGGAGATAACTTACTGTTGAGTCTGCTGTGCCTCAAGTCTGTGGGCTCAGACCCTGTCATTTTTGACCTTTGATTACATACTGAACCCCTAAACCCTAGCGTACAAGCTTAAGATTTTAGAGAATTTTGATCAAAAGGCTTGGAAGAAAGTTTTTATGACATTTTATTTCCGCAATTTAACAACCGCAAAATAAAAAATCTAATTAAAATATAATAATATCCATTCCCAACCGAGGGGCTCGAGCCTACCCTAATATCAGAGTGGATAGGCCTGAGTAAACAACGCTGGCCCAGTGCAGGTTGGTCAACTTCACACACAACCTTTGAATTAATTTTGCAGGTGTGTGCAGGTTTCCTCACGATGTTTTTCTTCACCGTAAGACCGTCGAATAAATGTACAGATGAATACGTGGTTTGAACCCGCGAACTTCCGAATGGAAGTTAATGGCCTTAGCCACTTGGCCACCGACGCAAACAAGTACGTTCATACGAAATAAATATACTCGTACATAGGTAATATAGAACTAAACTTTAAATTTTCAATTATAGTTTAGTAAATTAATATTAACAAATATTATTTTGTTTCAGGTGGCAAATTTCTTATTTGCTACAAAGCAGTGGACTCTAGCAGTGGAACTATTTAAAAAACATACAATACACAATATTATAAGAATAAATATTTTTCAAAATACAAAATCTAAAGACAGTGGTGTTATATGGGGTGATCTTACTAAAGATTGAAACAACCAGTTATTTTTATAAGTTTTCAATCATTGTACATAACATTTTATATCATAAATGTATTTCTTTATATCTCATACTAGTTTTCCGCATCGCTGCTCCGCCCGGGTTAACAGTTTTTTCCCGTAGGAAAGAGGCATTTTTCGCAGTAAAAGGTAGTAGCCTATGTTACTCCCCAAGGTCTATTCTTTCTTTATTATCTTTATTATCTTTTCTTTATTAGTTTCGGAACCTATTCAATGCTAACAAACAAACAAACAATCAAATCTCTCCTGTTTATAATAGAAGTATAGATTATCCCGTTAAGATCTGACCAGAAACTTAAAAAAATCTCGCCATTTTTCGAATATTCAATGGAACTAAAAAAAGGTTGCCAAAAAGAAACACATAAAATCTTTGCTCTGAGGATATCAGAAGCGCCGAGCGGATTTTATATTTTTCTGGTCTAGTCTTATTAAGAAATGACTTACAGACCAAAATATCTACATTTTATATAGTTTTCTAATAAGAAAAAATGTAAAACTAGGTACTTATTCCCTGCCTCTTCCTTGGGCGCATTTTCATTGGTCGTTAGCGCCCGCATGCGGCGTGCGGAAGATTTTTGAAACGCATGCTATAGGGTGCTATAGGGGCCGCATGCGGGGAACCGTTTCCATTGGTCGTTAGCGCCCGCATGCGGGGTGCAAGAGAATCTGGATACAGTATGGCAGAAAAAAATTGATTTTGGGTTTTGGGAGTACTCGCATGCTTTGTATCGACCGAGTTATTGACTGACTAATTTCATTGGTCGCTTGCGTGTATTCCCCGCATTCGGGCTAACGACCGAATTGTAGACTAATGAAAATGCGCCTTCGGAAGACAGAGCCGTATTTCCACGCTCGGGAGTCACAGTTGATGTTGTTTAATGGTTATACAGGTGAATCCATTATCAAGATTATATTCTTTTAGTATTGTATTATGTTTTCTTAAATAAAACGATGTCTAATTAAATTATTTACTTACAAATTCTTGTTAGGATCGTCTTACAAATTTTTCGTTATACGAATTATTTTAAAGCATTTTTGTGAGGAAAACATTTTAATTGTTATATTTTTTTGTATTCGACAAAAGAATTAGACCTGTAATGCTTGGAGGCGAAATAATTAGGCGGAAAATTGTAAGATCTTTTTTGCATGATACAAATACAACAAACATAATTAATTTGAGGAACAATGGGCTCAATTCTGTTGTTGGTCTTTTTCATTCATATAGGAATCGAAAAGGATGGAAGATGAATTAATTTAATTTTGAATGAATGATATTTAAAATAAGCAGCGCAGCTGTCAAATTCAGCTCAATTTAGTCGGGAAGATTTTTAATGCCTGCTAAATTAGTTAGTGCTTAAAATCGATGTTTGACGTCGCTAAATTTATGTTTACAATCACCTGTCCCTTTTCGTTCTTAAGAACGTGAAAGGGACATTATGGTTTTTAAATTTAAGTTATAGCATAATATGTAGAATCGGGCCCATCGTTTCAAAAGAAAACATTTTGTAAGAGAAATTTTGATTTTATTTTCATTTTTCCGCAATTTTTTTTGGATAGAAAGTATTTTTGTAGATAGATTCATTATTAAAGAAGGGCTAAACTACAATCCAAAATGAATGCACTGTCTTGTAGTACCTAAGTATTTACTAATTCAAAATGGTATAGTTTATTTCTTAAATCTCTGTACATAATTATAGAAACGAAAAGTATAGATAGAGTAAAAAGGAAATTTGGGTTTTCCTGTCTTAGCCGTTTTTCTGAATATGAAAAGTCACGGAAATTAAAAAGCTAAAACTGTCAATTTCAGAGGTTTGAGCCAGATCAAAACATCTCACCGATTCCGCCCAATTAGAACGAAGGAATAAATAGTAATGGGTCTATACTATACACCAGTAAAATTTTATCACCTCCTAGAAATTGTTCTATTTATACTCTAAGGTTATCATCACTATAAAATATAGAGTCTATAGTGATAAGATTTTACTGGTGTAAAAAAAGTAAACCCATCTTTCAGTTTTTGATCTTCAAACAAATAATAGAAATCATTTAAATTCTGCCAATGCACACAGAAACACAAATGAAAAATTTTTACTTATGTATATAAAATCGTATAAATTAATCAAAATAATTTGAAGCAGGAAAATTTTACATAATTTATATACTTCTAAGCTCAAATTATACTTATAACTATGTGCGAGTATGAATGTAATTTATTTGTGTGAATGTTTGTATGTGAAATATTGTAATGAAATACAAATAATAACTTATTTCATAATAATTTATTTAATTATTGTAACTTTAATAATGAATAATATGGTATATTATGTAATTATTTATATTATTTTGTTAAGAACTTTCAATTTCATAATTCTTAATAGAATTATTGTTATACTATTTTTTTTATTGTATTGTAGATAGTCGTAATATGATATTTCATCAGGTTTTTCTAACTTTGATTGTTACTTAACTTAATACATTATTTATTTTATTATTTAAGCGTTTTAGTCATAGTAATAGAAGTAAATAAAGTCATATTTTTGTATGAAAACTGGACGTGGATAAGGTTTATTGGCATTTTCTATTTCTAAAACCGTATCAAAGAAATGTATTTATTAAAATTGTAATAAAGTTTGAACTTTTTAATTTACTTTATTATTTCCCTTTAAAACTATAAAGAGTAGGCAGCCCATGCGGCTGGACATTTTGACCTTGAGATTTACGATCTATATACGATCACGGCTATCCTTTAAACATATTCTATCAGTATGACTTTTTTTTTTATTGACCTATCATTGACCTAGCTTAATGCTTGAAAGAGTCGAAAAAGTACGACGGATCAAGCTTCACCAGACTTGCGGGGGAGCGGAAGACTCTACCCCAGAGTAGTCATGTACCAACGCGTCTAGGGGCGACTCGAGGGAGCCTCGGACCTAGGCCTAGCGCGTTGATACGGAAAAACATCGTGAAGGAGACGACGCCTGAGGGGCTCCGTCTCTGATTATCAATTTTGATTTTGGTTTTGGTCGCGCCCCCGCCGGCAGGTACCTGAAAGGTGATGATGATGATGATGTAATCCTGTAATCCCTCATCAGGGACATAGGGCTCGCAGAAGAGATCTCCACTTTTTTCGATCTTGTGCGGCAACTTCTAGGTCCTTCCAGCCGAGCCCAGTTGTTGCAGCCTCTTTTTCAACTGAACGCCTCCAGGTGATACGGGGGCGGCCCGGCCTTCTTTTCCCACACGTTTGCCACGTTAACCCTTGTTTGGACAGATGATCGTCTGGTTTTCTCAGCGCATGTCCAATCCAGCGCCATTTCCTCATCAGAATCTCCTTGTCGATGGGTTTTTGGCCAGTCAGTTCCCACAGCCTTGCATTAGAGATGGTTCGTGGCCAGCAGATCCCCAGTATGCGCCGTAAACATTTGTTCACGAAGACCTGTAGCTTGCTGGTTACTTCATTTTTGACGAGCCATGTCTCGCATCCGTACAGGAGGACTGACTTGACATTGGAGTTGAATACTCTGATCTTTGTACGCCGAGTGATCACGGAAGACGTCCAAACAGGTTTCAATTGCGCATACGCGGCTCTTGCTTTATTTATTTTATTTACCTGAAAGGTAGGTACCTTAAAAAATACGTGTAAGTAATTTTTTTATTTAATAAGTAGTCGGTAAATCTTTAATAGTTTTTTGTACATAATAATTTCAGTGGATACTATTTTCTTGTTTCGTACTTTTTAGAGCGTGTTTTAGTAGTCGGGTTTTAGTTTTTAAACTTTCTTTTTATATCTGTCGAAATGCTATGACGAATCCGCTATGTTCAAATTTCCTCCATTAGGGCGATAGTTTCGGAACGAGGAAATCCGTCGGAGCACAAATGTAACCGACATGGTCACTCGAATAAGCAAGCAGCCCCCCTAACATGCTCGGTCCACGTGTGACAGACATAATTTTGTCGTGCGTAGGTATTCTCTTATCCTATTGGAGGATATTTCAATATGGCGGGTTTTTTGACAGTTAAATATGCGACAAACTTTTGTCATAGCACTGCACGTTACGGGGGCTGAAGTCGCAGCGGGCTGGTCACATTTGTCTCGGAACCGATAATCGCTGGAGTAAGCGGGTTCTGCAGTGAAGACCACATCTAGGTAAACGAAGTGTAGGACGCCCCCCGGCTAGATGGAGTGACGATCTGCGAAATGTGGCTGGCAGCAGGTGGATGCGTGCGGCCGAAGTGAGGGTCAAATGGCGCGCCTTGGGAGAATACTATGTCCAGTAATGCACTGCCGCAGGCTGCTAATGATGATGATGAGGGTGATAGTGTAGACACAGAAGAAAATAATAGTCTAACTAACCCGTACAGAAAGAACACTCAACCCCCCGCGCCAAAATGAGTGCCCCGCCCGATATAGCGCCCCACACCCCCGCAGGCGCCGCGGGACTCCGTCGGTGGTGTTCGGGGGTGATTTACATAGCGCCTAGCGCCATTGACTTGTAGTTGATATTCAGTTGTTATTCAAAAAGAAGTAGCTTGTCAAAACGCGTTTTCTATATGGAGTGACCGCCCAGTGGTATAGACGTGACAACATTGTTTTTCATGCATGTAACCTCCCTCATACAGTAAGATCTCTTAGTGACAGAGTCATAGTACTTCTGTCACTATGTCGCATTCTGTCACCACCTCGAGTTTATCGGGCGTTAACACCAAAGAGTTTTGAAGAGCCAGCTTGCGAAGCTGGCTTTTCAAAACTCTTTGGTTAACACAGATTGCACTCTCTTTCTATGTTACATAGGTAATTCAGGAATGTTATCAATGACAATACATATATACTAATTTTTCCTTTTTTTAAAGCTTGGTTCAACTTCTTGCGATGCTAAAAGCATGTAAAAATTTCTTAGAACGACTATGATATTTCACCATTCATTCAAGGTTCTTAAGGTACATACTATCACTCACTACGCTAATAAAATATCAGGGAATCCCTTACGAGCGATCAGTCTCCATGAACTGATTATGAAACTGCAACCAGGATCCGAGCCGACAGTCGCTGGTTAGGTAAGTATGGAAACGGCTTCTTAACTTTCTTATGGTACGCCCAGACGAGCGATAAGTGAGTCGGGTTTTTTTAACCGATTTCAAAAAGGAGGTTCTCAATTTGTTATAATATTATAATTTGTTATAAGCTTATATCCACGCCAATTGTGAACCGAATTTCAAAATTATTTTTAGTGGCGCAATTTCTGCTACATTCGGTTCATGTTTGTTTTATAGTTTCGATTTGGCGCATCAACCCGCATCAATTCTATCCATGTTTTCAGACTCCGTCAAACTGGTTGCCTGGAAGAAATTGCTACCCAGGCCTTATTGGCCGCTAATTGAACTTTTTCTTGTTTTATTTGTGCAATAAAGAAGAAGTATTTTTAAGTATTTTCGCAGGTTTCCTCATGATGTGGTCCTTCACCGTAAGAGCATCGAATAAACTTAAGTAGGTACATATTTTGAAAACACATTAGTACGCGCCGGTTGTTAACGGCCCTAGCCACTTGGCCATCGACGCTAAAATGCTGATATCAGAAATATGTTTTTAGGGTTCCGTAGCCAAATGGCAAAAAACGGAACCCTTATAGATTCGTCATGTCTGTCTGTCTGTCTGTCTGTCTGTCTGTCTGTCTGTGTGTCTGTCTGCCTGTCCGTCCGTATGTCACAGCCACTTTATTCCGAAACTATAATACCTATACTGTTGAAACTTGGTAAGTAGATGTATTCTGTGAACCGCATTATGATTTTCTTACAAAAATAGAAAAAAAAAACAATAAATTTAGGGGGTCCCCATACATAGAACTGAAACTAAAAAAAATTTCATCAAACCCATACTGTGGGGTATCTATGGATAGGTCTTCAAAAATGATATTTAGGTTCCTAATAAAAAAAATTCTAAACTAAATAGTTTGCGCGAGAGACGCTTGCAAAGTGGAAAAATGTGTGTCCCCCCCCCCTTTAACTTCTAAAATAAGAAAATGATAAAACTAAAAAAAATATATGATGTGCATTAACATGAAAACCTTCAACGAAAATTGGTTTGAACGAGATCTAGTAAGTAGTTTTTTTTTAATACGTCATAAATCGTAAACCGCAATTTACCTTTTACTATTATTAAAACATCGATCAAAGTCACAACGAACTACAAAAACTTTTATATTATGTTACTGGCTGCTATGGAACCCTTCATGGGCGATTCCGACTCGCACTTGGCCGCTTTTTAAGATTTGGTAATCTTTGAAAAACATTTTTTAAATATTCTCTAATGACAGATTTTTTTTTAATATATATAATTAATGGATTGCCGAAATATAATTCATACAATAACATCCAAAAACACTGTCACAAAATTATTTAAATTCTTTGTTGTTGTGTTTGTTATTTATTATAAACGCGAAAATTTATGAGGATATATGGATGGATGTTTGTTACTCTTGCACGCAAAAACTACTTCATGGAGTTTGATAAAACTTGACATTAATACGAGTAGGTAGCTTATAATCACAATAACGCATAGGCTTTCTGATTCCCACGGGAAAAACTGTTTGCGCGTGCAGAGCCGGAAAGCCATGGAAAATCCGCTATCCGGATGTTGCTAAAAATTAAGTAAGTATCTTTAAAAGAAGTCGTATTCCATACAATATTAGCTATAACGACTCACTTGGGGTATCCCCATTGCACTAACTTCATTGAACGTCAAACTTTGCTGATTTGATTTACAGCAAAGTGAACTTAAATGGTTTGGCAAGAAAGTTCAAATTCGCGTCAATAACAACAGTGCTAAGCACGAATAGCTTTGGCTGGTTTGATTCAAGTTTATTAGAAAATAACCTTTATTGCACACATTTCAGAGTTCAAAGTAGTTTCTCTAACTGTAAATAGCGTTTCGCGCACAACATCGTCCAAAACAAATCTGAACGTTTCTCCAAAATGGGCCTAATGGCTTCGAATTTAAGGTTGTAAATAGCGTGGTAGGATTTATAGTTTTTGGTTGGTACATTGCGGATCCGCCAAGTTTATGCAATTCTCAAGTTGTTATTATATAAGTTAGTTTTGAACTCTGTTTTTGTCCATTACAGTTTGCACAGTGGTGCAGTGAGCTACTTTTGTGGACTTTTTTTATTGTTTTTGGTAAGTGTTCAGTGTTAGTTTTGATTATAAGTAAATAAATATAAGGGGACATCTCAGACACGGTTATCTGACCTCAAACTAAATAGAGCTTGTACTATGAGCGCCAGACACAAAATCCAGACACAATTGTTCATCAACGAATGTTAGCCCTCAGCGGGATTCGAACCCGCGACCTTCTACTTCGAAGGAATAGAGTAGGATAGAATACTTACCTTGGTTAAAACGATTACCGAAAATTAAACAAAAAAAATCGTGAAACACATTTATGTGAACAGTTTCAAAAACAATCCTGAAAATAGCAGCAAATGTGTCAAAATAAATAATAATTATTTTTTTCTGGCAGGGACACGAACCTATATCGGGATCGAGAGACTCGGTTAACTTGTGCCACCGAAACATAAGACAATACTTAGAGCTTAAACCACCTACATTTTTACATTAGCAAAAAAACATTGTTACTTCTATCTGACTAACAATGTCGCGTCGGCCCCGTAGCCTAGTTGATAGTACGTCTGCCTAGCCTACAAAGCACAAGGTCGCGGGTTCGATTCCCGCCCAGGGCAAACATTCGTGTGATGAGCACTTGTGTTTGCCTTGTGTCTGGATGTTGTATACTTATATATGTATGTATATCAGCTGTCTGACACCCATAGTACAGGCTCTGCCCAGTCCCCAGGGTCAGATAGCCGCGTGTGAGATGTCCCACGCTTTCCCACGTATAAAAAAAATAACAAAAAAACCTGCAGACGACAGAAGCAATTAAAAATTAATTTGTTTTCCAACTATCCTGCAGTTTCTGATGAATTAGTTGGAAGTTGTGAGCAAGTTGGAACTGCAGTTGAACTTATCAATTTATCTGTCTACTATAAGTTTATTTTCATATTAAAAAAAAACAAATACGTATCGAATGAAAAATATTGTCATCTTTACTACAAGTCTCCATCCATCAATAAACACTAATATTGAAAACTCCTCTTCTTAAAAAACACAAATCAAGTTATTATTACTCCCGATTCTACATAATAACGCTCTACTTAAATTTAATAATCATGTCCCTTTCACGTTCTTAATATAGGAGTACCTAGGATAATTCATAAAACTTTCCTTGACGGAAAAAGATAAAGTTTTAGGTGATAGATAATTAAAAATATATAAATATTATATTTAAAATAAATAATGATAATGATAAATATGATTAAAATGATAATAATGATAATAAGACTGAATTATAATTATCATTATTCAATGATATAATTCAGTCTTATCATAAACAATTATATTCCTTTTTTGCCTTCTGCAATATTCAAACCATTTCAAACAAACATAAATGTTGTTTGTTTATATCATTTTTAGTAGGTCAAATAAATAGCGCCATTTTAAAGGTACTTTGGATGCTAAATACAGCAATGCATTGTTCTAGGTCTTTAAACATTTGCATTCACATAACAATAGGTAGAGTATGGTACGAGAGAAAGTAGGGTGAGTCCTTTAAGAATAGCATGTTTTGGGTCACCGCCGTGTACAGTAACGAGCAAATCAAGCAAAACAATTTGGACTTTGCACTGCTCTTATAGCCTTTACATAAGGTCCAGAATCGTGAGGCGTGTTTCAAGCTAGGCCTGCTGTTGACAGTAGGACGCTACGTAATGTGTCATGGAATTGGTGATATAAGATTACCTTAAAGGATTGCTAAATTAAAGTTGTCCATTACTAACCCGTACAGAAAGGACACTCACCCCCCCGCGCTTACTAAAATGAGCTACGCCCTTTTTTTTCCCTTGTTAAAAAGTATCTAAGATGTTGACCAGGGATTTTAAAAGGTACCACTACGCAAAATTTCATTTTACGGTCCAACACGGTTCTACAGAGTAGCGTGTACAAACAGACAGACAGACGGACAGCTTTTGTGTTCAGCTATACTCCCTTTATCATCTACAATCAGTTTTTTGAAAAACAAATCAATGTACAGTCACGCTGATTCTTCAGTTTTAGTATAATATATACTGAATAGAAAATTATTAATATTGTTAAAAAAAATGTAGGTCATTGCCACGGAAGTGACCACAGACGTCAGAAAGGCACACGTAACGCAAGTTATTCAACAGTACATTGAACGCGACGACCGACTCCGTTAGTTGCTCAACCTCAGACTTAAGATTATGAATCATCGCGGATCTAGGCCAGTATTTAAATTTCCATAGGATTTGGCTGTCGATCTCCGCTAAGGACAGAAATACTTTCCTTTAATATTCTCATCATCATCATCATCATCATCATCATCTCAGCTGAAAGACTGCTGGACAAAGGCCTCCCCCAAGGATCTCCACAATGATAGGTCCTGCTGCGCTACCTGCATCGAGCGGCTTCCCGCGACCCTCACCAGATCGTCGGTCCTCCTCGTCCTCGATCGCAGGCCCCTGCCCACACTACGTCTTCCGGCGCGCGGTCGCCATTCAAGAACCTTTCTGCCCCAACGGCCGTTGGTTCTACGCGCAATGTGCCCAGCCCATTGCCACTCTTCGGGCTACGTCTCGGTGACTCTGGTTCGCCTGCGGATCTCATCATTCCTGATTCGATTAATGTTGATTGATTAATATTCTAACTGTACATAATTTAGCCTGTACATGTCGATCATTGATAAAATGCAGTCTCACTTAATCTCATTTGCCAATTTTTTGACTGTTATTCGAACTCGGAATCTCCGCAATAAATGACAAACACTCTACCGCTCTAGTACCGAAGCTATTAACTTAGATATTATTATTCTGAATTAATGTTTATCCGTGTGTGTTACATTAATGAAGAAAGAAATTAATTTACTTGATTCCAGCCTGTTTTGCCGATAAAAACTAATTTAAAAACTTTTTACGCAGAGTTTAGTTTCAATTTCGAATAATACGCTTCACAGACTTTTCTTTACCGTTCGTCGGCTTTCAGTTGTTTGTCGATTCTGTTTTCTAACTTTAATTATATACGGTCGAATTTCTTTTGCTTTGGATGCCAGTCCGTTACTTACTCGGAATCTTAGAAGGTATTACTTTTTAGCCGGATTTGTTTGCTTTCAAATTCGATTAAAATATTAGAGGTTTAAACCGAAAAGCACCTTCTTCAAACATACTCTTTTTTTTAACAAGTAAATTATAACATCTTATTTATATCACATCTTTTTTAAGCAAAAATCGTTACGAGGGTTTCGCTTCTCAATTATTTCTTTTCTACCACTTTTCCCGTGTAGGAACAAAAATATATGAACTTACACCAAGTTTATTTGAGTCTTTCGCGCTTTTTACATTGTAACGTAATCTAAAATTATCGTCTAAAATGTCCAATACAGTTTATTTTATTTACATTATAAGGCTGCTTAAGTGTAAAAGCAATATTACAGTTAATATCATCAGTACAAACAACCAAACTTTCACATTTACATTAGAGTTAAATTCATTTCCATAGTACGGACAGTGCGCGCGCAGTAACCGCGTGTTTGTCATGCGCGTCACTCGCTGGCTCCACTTTCGCGCCCAATCACCTGTCACTGTCACTGACATTCCAAGATGGCGGCCTAGTGTCGTCATACATTACCGGTTCAGTAGGAATACTTACATTCACATAAACAACAAACTACGCAAGCGATTTTTCCTGCGGGGTTTTCAATCCGTGTTGTTAAAATATTCCGAATACAAATAATAAATAAGTAGGTATTGGAAGTAATTTGATCGAGTCGTAAGGAAGTCCAATGGTGTGTGCAATAGTTGTAAAAGTTAATACATTTGTGAAAAACATGGTAAATTTTGTTGAATATACAGTGACTTGAAATACAAAGGAAATTAAAAGGTAATAACAAATTGTTGGTAAATACTATGATTTTATTAATTTATTAGTAAGTGTAAGTCGTCGTGTCAAATATTATGCATTTTTTCTCCAGCCAGCTGCGGCATTTTTCCTCCTTTCCCGGAACATAAAGTTCATACAAATGTTGTACCTACATAAAGTTCCTACGAAGACAACAAAAAAATAATACCCGTAAAATAAATTATTTAGAAAACAGGGAAACTGTAATTTAGCTCACGAATATCGATTCCTCAAAAACTTAGTAACTTCCCAAGGAATCCAAAACCTCGCACTTTGGTTTAATTTAAAAACAAATTTAGGTTTGTTACAATTATATTTTAACTGGTACGAGAGTTGAACCCGCGCCTTTAAAATGGGAGTCAACGGTTCTAGCCACTTGGCCACTGACATTATCAGCATCAAAGTCAAAGTCAAAGTTAAAAAGTTTTTATTCGAAGTAAGATTTTACAAATCACTTTTCGACGTCGAGGCGAGTTCACAATTTAGCTGTCTTCTGTGGAGAAGAACTCGCCGGAAGAAACTCCTCAGGCGTTGCATCTATACAAAATATTTTTACAAAATCATAAAATTATTATTTTGTAGAGTTTTATTAATATAACAAAGAGTGCAAACGAAATATTCAAATATACGTGGTCGACTAAGCTCTACTCAGCCTGATATAGGGTAGGCTGGAGCCCCTCCGTGGAAACTTAAATAAGGTCTGTTTACAAGACTGCAAAGACGAAATTTTGCGAAGGGGACATTTTGCGAAAGGGCCATTTTGCGAAAGGGATATTTTGCTACTTAGGGACATTTTGAGAAAAAAAGGATATAAGGGATACTATATTCAACAAATCCAATAAACATAAAGTACCATTACGTCACTTGAAGACCGATTTGTAGAACAATGTTATTGTGAAAGTGCACTTCTGTGTGCGATAGAGTAAAAACAGGAAGCACTCGAGCAGAAACGTTGTAGCGAAACATAAAGGAAATTGAACCGAAGCTTTGCTTCACATTGAAGATAAATAAATATACATTCAGTTTATAAGTTTAAGTTTGGTTTAAGTAAATAAACCTTTGGGTATTAAATACTTGAAGTTTGAAGGTTTAAAACAGATTTATTCCGTTTAGATGCAATATGTTACGAACTAAAAGGCACTTTATAAAGTCTATACGTCCCTTTCACGCTTTTAAAAGAAAAGGGACAAGAGATTTTTATATTTATTTAATTCTTCTAGTAATAATAGAGACTATAAAAAAAATAGGTAGAGCGATTCGAAAGTTTTTTTAAGTGAGATTTTACAAAAGTATTTAGGACTAGGGATGTCCATAGTTACCTCATATAAACTGCATATAAGTTCAAAAAAAAAATTAAATATGTGGGACATCTCACACACGGCCATCTGACCCCAAACTAGGCAGAGCCTGTACTATGGGTGTCAGATAGCTGATATACGTACACATATAAATATACAACATCCAGACACAAGGCAAACACAAGTGCTCATCACACGAATGTTTGCCCTGGGCGGGATTCGAACCCGCGACCTTGTGCTTCGTAGGCAGATGTACTGTACTACCAACTAGGCTACGAGGCCGTCATACTAGCTTTCCGCTCCGCCCGCGGTAACAGGTTTTCCCATGGGAAAGAAGTATTTTCCCGTGGTAAAAGGTAGCCTATAAGTTAATCCAGGGTATTAGCTAACTCCATACCAATTTTTATTAAAATCGCTCCAGCCGTTTAGACGTGAAGAAGTAACAAACGTACACACTAACACACTCACAAACTTTCGCCTTTATAATATTATTGTGATTAAGTACCCCAGTGGAATTCGAACCCGGCACCTCCATAATGTAAAGCAAGCGTTTACACGTGTACTGTTCATGTCAAATCGTCCTTGAAAAAACCTAATTTATCCTAACAGAATAATTTAAACCAGCAAGATGTACGAGAGAAGATGGCTGAAGGCGTTGATGTTGATGGTGCTTGCGCTGCAGACGCGAGGGGAAGGAGGGATCAGGCTTCCAGACCAACCCTCCATAGAGGAGAGGGAAGAAACAGAAGGAAGGTCGCTGAACTTCGGTGGTGGAGATCGGAGTCGATCGGTGAGGATTGAAAATTAGATATTATATTTTCTTCTTGTTATTTCTCAAGTGTTTTAATTACCTAGGTATAGCAAATGATATGGCTCTTAACCCATAGTATAGACATTAGAATAATGAAGGTGAAGAGCACACCGAACAGATGGCTTAAAGCCCAAAATCTCGCACGAACGTGGCACGAGCTCATTAACATGACATTTACAGGACAGCTCAAGCAGTATTCAACAGTACTAAGTCAGTGACAAATAGGCATGTACCCCTCAGTGGACATTCCTCACCTTGTCTAACAACAGTGACTCCATTTTAGTCATGTATCATGGAAAGCTCAAGTGTTACTTTCAAAGCCAAAGGATGAGTTGTTAACGACTAACCAAATAATCTTTTAATTCCAGCCCCAGTCCGAAGGTCGAGGTCTTTTGGACTGGCTTGGCTTGGGTGAGGATCAAGACCCGTACATCCAACAAGCTACTAACCAGTGCATCAATGGAGACTTGGCTGACTGTTTCAAAGCCCAGGCTTTACGGTCCTTCGATGACTTCTTCGACAAACAGGCTTACCAGTAAGTTTACTAAAAATATTCTACTTATAAAAGATAGATGAAACAATGCCCGTATAACCGAGGGATTTTGAGGTAGGAACATACAAGAATATCTACCGAAAACCGGAATATGTAGCTGACCTTTTGTTTATTGGACTGACAATTTGAAGGAATCGCAGGAAGCCGCTGAATGTCGTTCGCGCAGAAGAACATTTTGTGGTTAAAACGACGATGGTGATGCTAATATTGACTTTTAGACATCAGACAGAAGGAAAATATTTCGAAGCCTATCAAACTCGTAATAATTTGCAAAAAACAAAACAAAGCTAGAAAAAATATGACTATAGTATTGTCCTTGCTGATTTTGGATTTGAATAGTTACAATACAATTCTTTGTTTTCCAGGTTATCAGAGAATGCAGTATTAGTGAAAGTGGATTCCCAGGCCCGAGCTCTGGCCCGTCAGCCACCAGAGTTCAGCTCGCAGCCAAGAAGTGAGGATTCAGACTGGGATGCCCTCGTCAAGTATGGGATGAGAAAGATTGAGAGGTAGGTTTAAATTAAACTGTGATGTAATATATTATATATCAGTTGTCCAATTATCCTGATGGTGTAATCTCCTATAACACGCTTATTGAGTGCGTTTAGTTACAAGCTTTTTGATAAGTAAGGTTGTTTGGGTTTTCGGTTTTAATATCCAGCTGCCAGGGTTACGCTGTATGCCTTCTTTCTTCTTTCTCACCTTCTTTCGGATTCAGCGATGTCTAAAACTCAGGAAAAGTGCTCTTAGCAACTTTGTTTCAATATTTACTTCTCACAATTAAAATTATGGCTTTTTTCCTAGGACTTTACCCACCGCTGCTGCCTTTTCGATGTGACAACGTCATAACTAACCTTACCAACTATCCTATCTAGGTCAAGTATTTATAAAATATAACGTGGGATAATTCATAATATCAAGCTTCGAGTTTCCCATAATAAAATACTAACACATTATCTAACCTTATTTCAGGTTCCTGAGATCAACAGCTCTCGAGATGCATCTGGACGATGACGTCACAGCGAACGGTGTCATCGCTCCGAGGTTCCTGGACGAAATCGCTGATGAAGTCGACATCATTGAAGACAAGAAGGCTCCTCCTTTCCGTAAGACTATTTTAATACTTCATTGGAAATTAGAAACATTACAAACAGACAGATAGAGCTATCTGCTGTATTATGGTACTACTTTAGCGGACTAGTTCAAATCTGCGAACTTTATCTGCGAACTAACCTGACCTTTGGCTGGTTATGGCTTTGGTACTATAAACAAATTATAGATAGATACCTATAAAACAAAAGTCCTTTGACTTGTACTGTTAAGCGCAAGGTAAGCTGAACACATATACCGGTATTCAGTTCCTTATTCAATAGACTTAATAACGGTTTAAAAATTAAAGTCCAAAGCTTGTTCTTTACTGTACTGTGCCTGTACCAGCTATACACCGTAAAATTCACCCATGTTCCTTAGGGAAAGTTGTTCAGTTTCATAAGCACTACCACTGTGTTGCGGATAATCAGAGTGTATATTATTATTTTTTGTCGTTTTATATTACCTAATTGTACCTAGAATATTTTTAGTTCTTCAATTTTAAATTAATGTCATTTTTATATCAGGTCGTCATAAGTTGAAGAAGCTCATCATCCCAATGTTGCTGATCCTCAAACTGTTCAAGTTGAAGCTCCTTCTCTTCCTGCCTCTCATACTCGGTTTGGCTAGCTTCAAGAAGTTCCTCGGTTTCATGGCCCTTATTATTCCAGGTAATTATATTATTATAAAATTTCAAATCAGGGACGTTCTGACAAAAGACCATCGTGTAAACTGACGAGCTTGCGATTAATAAATGTGGATGAAGCGAAAGAAGTATGTTTAGATCGTAGCAAGTGGAAGAGAGTGGTCTTTTCCTACCTCTCCCGGAAAGTAGCGTGACTGTATGACTTCTAAGACTGTTCGTGAGGCAACTTGCACACACCTGCGAAGTAATTCAAAGGTTGTGTGTGAAGTTGATCACACACAACCTTTAAATTACTGGCCTATTTACCCTGATTTCAGAGGTAGGTTTAAGCCCCTCTATGAGGGACATATGAGACTCTTCTTAACGAAAAACATATCTTCACAAGCAAAATATTTTTTCATGCTCATTGTTTACACCAAAGATATCTCTGTTCGCAGGAGTTATCGGCTACTTCAAGTTCTGCAAGCCGAATTCCTCTCCATTCTCCTCGAGCCACTACTCCGGCCCTCAGTACACCCCGGCAGGAATCGGCCTTGGCCCATACAGGGAACACCAGCCACAGTTCGCTGGAAGCCAGTACGCCGGAGGACAGTACGCTGGAGGACATTTTGAAAGCTATCCGGTATGTATTTTGTATTGTAAATATAAATAGGGACATCTCACACACGGCTATTGACCCCAAATTACGTAGAGCCATGAAAACTTTGCCTTAGCTTAGAACTTTTTTGCTGTTTATGCCGGTAAGGTCCGGTCTCAATTAATTCGATTTGTGTCGGTTTCTACGGTTTGGTGTCTTAGTAATTGATTTAACGCCATTAATTGTGTAACTTATCGTCGACCATCGATGACACAATTCATATTATTTGTATGGATTTACACGAAATTCATAGTATATCTACAAATCGTTCTTCTGTTCTATAGGCGTCGTGGCCGAAATCGATCAAGGAGTTATACATAAACTTATTTTTGATATCTAAGTAAAATACATTTTTAATTTCCAGCACAAATACGGCTCCAGCGGCGTGGCCTTCAGGGACCATGATCACGTGGCCCAGGACCTGGCTTACCAAGGTTGGGAGTACAGGAACAAGAAGACAGGAGACGGCGAGGAGATCAAAGCTGAACAGCCATAAAGACTGACTTAGTACATTTAGTGAGATAAAGACGTAGTAGAAGAAAGAAGGACAGAACAATCTTCATACAGAAGAATCATCCAAACGACCTGAATAATTTTATGAACTTTAAATATGAGTATTTTTAAAACAGCAGCGTACTGCTTTTTAAAAATACTCATGACAAAAGAGAAGAAGACCATCGATCTAATAAAACAATAGAATCTAATCTTTGAAGAATGCAGAACTTCCAGCTTTAGGCCGGTGGGAAACATTATGGTGAATCTTACTTGATCGAAAGATTTCGATGCTAGTAAGGAAGAAGCCAAAAAATATATAAATATTTAAGCAACATAATATTATAATCATTATCATTTTTATTGGCTTGCAAGTTGAGAGCAAATCAAGTTGGATTTTATATACGTTGAATGAGGGATAGAATGGCGCGTATTCAGCTTGATCTACTGTTATTAACCATACCTTTTCATTTGCTTTTTGTTTTTCATATGAAAGAAATTCTGAGTTCGTGTAATAATACTCTTGTAAATAACTTATTAAAGTACGTCATTTTAGTTATATTTACATCTGAGCCATATCAGTTGAAGTCATCGTTTTATTTTGCTGTATTATTAGCATCTTAATTTATAAAACGCTTAGAATAAGATTTATCTTTTGTATATACCTACGTTTTTAATTTATTATTAGATACTTTTTTACTTTTTTATTCTTTTTATTTTTATTTTCCTATATTCCTATCACTATCACATTATCTAAGGTTACAAGATGTCATAAAAAAACAGCAATGTACATTAAAGTAGGTATAAAATAATTTGATATAATAATAAAATGAAGTACCTTACACTTTTAAACTTATAAAGCACTGTAACTTCCATAAATACTTAGGTATATAGCGAAAATGCAAACAAAAGTTACCAATATCTTTTGACATGAGCCTTAATTGTATTAACATCATTTTCGTCACTCATAAACTCGATTTCATCTAAATCCTCCAATATATAGAGATCTCTGTCTACGTCGCGCTTGTTCCTGTGGTGTGGCTCTTTCTTCACTGATCGCTTCTGGAAAGGCATTCGATACCTCGCGTATTTTGAATTGAACTTTCTTGTCTTTTTCTTCTGTGTGGCCTGTGTTGTTGGAGACGTCTCTTTTAGTTCGTCAGGAGGAGGGAGTGTTGGTAAACTTGTTATCTGGTTCTCAGATATCTAAATTTAAATAAATATGTATTGCATAAAAATCTTCGGATAGGAATACTAGTAGCAAATCCCTTTTATGAGTTTTACATTGTTACAAGATTTATTATCATTGATTAGAGAACTGAGCTGCTTTTAGTACTGTTAGGTAAAATTATTTTATTTGCATTAAAATGTTTATTCACGAAGATCATTAGAATAAAAATATTGACATAAGCTAAAATTTAATTTACTTTTTATTTAGTTTAACATAGAGAAATGTAGATATACCTATAAAAAAAACTAATGCAATTAATTAAAACTGTAATTAGTGTCAAAATCCGAACGCTTGTGAAAATAAAGACATTGAAAGCGTTTCTGATGCAAGTATTTTACAATGCGGTTAAGGTAAAGAAATTAACTTTTCTATCCTCTTTAAACTTTGTGGTACCTATTTAGAATAAACCAGACCATCATTTAAAATGTTTTACAATGCGGGAAAAACTGTTTGATATGCTATTTTCTTCTCCCTTTGCTAAACAATGTGCTATTTTAATTGTGCAACTTACTACCACCAGACCACATCATGTCGTATGGCAGTTACTGCGATGGATCCTTTATAGGTTTTTTTTAAACCATACCCACCCAACCATTATTATCATATTTTTACTATTATTAAAATTCAATGACTTAATCAATAATATTTGCATTTAATCAGTTACCTGGTTCAAGTAAGCCTTCTTATTTCTTCTTGCCTTCTTTATTATTTTCTGTATCGTTCTTTTTGGGTTCTTCTTGATATTCCGTTTCCTCTGTGATATTATGTGCGTTTTTATTTTTGGTATCAGCAATGTGGCTTCATCCTTATCCGACTTGATGTTGTAAGGAGACGCTTGTTTCTAGGGTAAAATATTCAATTATAATTTAATTTTAATATAGGCGAAGAGAATCAGAATATAATACAATTTTGTTAAACTAGCTATAATCAGATTAAAACAAATTAATCGACTATGTTGAGGTAAAGTTGATACGCGACGTTTCACAACGGATCTTCTTAAAAATTATCACAAAGATAGAGTTTGAAGAAGTTCATTAGTAGTAACTCGGCATAAGAGTAATTCATTAACACGGTCATCTGACCCCAAACTAGGCAGAGTCTTGTAGTATGGGTGTCAAACAGCTGATACTTCCTCCAGCCAGACACAAGGTAAACACCAAGTGCTTATCACACGAATGTTTCGTTTGGTCCGTTTTCGTAATTGCACTGGATAGCCCGCCACCCTGTGCTTGGAAGGCAAACTGCCAATCAGGTTAAGGGGCCGTCAAAAAATTAGATGCTATATGATTAGTCAATGGTTTATTCGTTGCCAAAGAATACGAATACTAAGTAATAGAAGAAGAATGGTGACGTAGGTATTACTTCAGAGAGATTGGAAGAGCCGCTTTTCTAAAGCGAAGCGGCTCTTTCAATCTCTCTGTATTACTTACAGATTTTATCAGTAACGCCAAGGAGTTATGTACACTATGCGGCTCTTTTTTGGCATAATATGAATCCTGTGAATCAAAATTATTTTAAACTATATATCTTGAACGTATTTGTGTCACAAAATTACAATGCTTTTCTTTAATTTTATCAAATACTACATATATATTTTCAATAATTTCTTTTTCTTTTTATCGATGACGGATTTCCACATTTTCTTCATCTATCCATAAAAAAAACATTAACTATTTCGTCCACGATCACCAGATTGTCGGGTCAAACCTTCTTAAACATACACATGATTTATAGTGCAAAAAACAATTCAACACATCAAAGAAAAATATACATTAATCAAGAAGAAGTACTGAAAACCAATGACAATAAAATTATTGTTGTTTGGCTTGACTGGTACACCACACATTCCTCCTAGAATTAGCCTTGTTAGTAACAATATTTTCTTACCTGTGAATATTCTGCAGTAGCTGAGAACGACAAACTTATTACAAATGTCGCAACAAAAGATGAATAAATTACCATTTTATATTTCTATCACATTAGATACTTCTTACACAAATGAACTCTACAACTGTGATGAGTAAACTTTTATAAACTACTACTTAAAGTTTATCACCTTGATCAATGTAAACATCATTGTTCAATTAGGAAGTAGTTTTAAAAAAATATTGCTCTGAGAACTTGTCATGTTTTTCTTTTATGTCTGACGTCGTTTTGTACGTTTGTAAATACATTAGTAGGTTAATAAAACAGTGTTGAAAGAATTTAGGGTTCGACTATTTCATTAGAGTATTATTTATTGCTAAGATGAGGTTCTTTATTCATTCATTTATTCTTCGTCTTTCATTTTAACCGCCGTCAAAAAAGAGGGGTGTTATAAGTTTGACATGACGTGTGTGTGTCTGTCTGTGGCACCGTAGCTCCTAAACGGATGCGGCGATGTTGATCTAGATTGTTTGTTTGCAAGTTGTCACAATCGAGAGTGTTCTTAGCTTTGATCCAAGAAAATAATATTCAGCTATTTGAAGATTATTAGCTCTTTTCTAGTTGTTTTTCTAACTTCAGGAGATTTTTTTTATTTGGTATCTAATGTAATATATTAGTATTATTTTACCACGATCAGTCAATCGGCTAGGTTGGCTAATGGCCTCACAAAGTAAAAAAATATATAATTTTACCTAATTAACTCAATATTTTTCACTTTCTAGATTAACCTACGGAACCAAAGGAATTAAGCCTAAATTTCACATTGTTTCAGATTATTTTTGCCTAAAACTCGTTTTATTGTGATCTGTCGACAACAGTACAATCAACTACAATGGTCAAACATGAGCTCTCTTAAAAAAAGTTGTTTCCATTGGGTTTAGCCTTTGTTTCTAAGTATTAACATCAGAACTCACAACCACAGGAAATCAATGAAAAGAGAGATTATGGCAAAAAAGAAATAAATAAAACAAGAAAGAAACTCATTGATTTAGTATTCAAACAAAAGATCGTCAGTCAAAGGAAGCTATTGTGTATTAACAAAAGTGTTTAAATTAAATCAAATAAAAATATCAAAATTCACTTAAATTTAAGAAATTAAGTGAGTAGTGAATACTATTGTATTATATTTTTATTGATTTTTTTTCGAATATCATAGAAATTTGAAAATAAATGTTCATAACAGCTATGTTATATGCCTTATAGTTTATAGAATGCTAATTCTATAAACTATAAGGCATATAATGCGAATGTTCTGAAACGATGCACAAATAAATGTATTATTATTATCATGTAGACCGAAGATAAATTAAGAGGAAAATCCAAAATTCCAATGAACTGTTGACAATTTGATGCAAATTTTCAGTAACCAACAGTCCTCATCTTTTGTAACATCTGAGAAGAGAAAACAGCCAGCGAAATTAATTATAAAGTTAGACGAGAATTGGTAAATTAATTCCAGTAATAACTTTCATAAGAAGCCCAAGATGCGGTCGAGCACGATCAACAATTGAAACTATGCTCCTAATTGTTTAAGCTTGAAATGTGGTTCAAGGTAAGAATTTTACTGTATACAAATATAGGTAGCTACAAATTATTATCATTCCTCGTATCGTGTCGATGACAAATTAGATCATTGTGGCCCAGAACTTAATCGCTTCGACTGTGATTTGCGGCACCCATCAGGTTCTGATGCGAGCAGGTGACAGGGCAGGCAGGGTATAGGACAGTGAGGCATAGATTACACCGTCATCCCACACACATATTCCATATTTGGGTTTTCCGAAATTATTATTATTGATTTCATTCAGCCAGTAAAGGAATTCCTTTCTTGCATCTGTCTCTTCGCATCTTTTTATCCATGTTCCACTCTTAACAATATTTTGACCTCGAGAAAAAATCATGGTATATTGAGCTCTTATATCTCATTCCTATAGTATAACCTTCCTTTTGCAGATATTTTTGATACTTTGGACAATACATTGGAACCCCTTTAAATGTTCTCTTGTGATAGACAGAGCAGTTCAAGAAGGGATTTATTTAGACGAATATTGTCCGAAAATGCCGTTTTGTCCCGAAGGAGCACATGTTATGTGCATGTATTATAATCCGGTAAGGTTTTATATCGCTTTATTCTTTTTTCATGACACGATAAAACTATTGTTCACCTGATTCAAATGTTTACATAGGAAACTGTATACGTTTTACAACAAGGTCCCCAACTGACATTCTAAATTGATTACTGGGGAAGTTCAAGATTGTTTTAAGAAAAAACAATGTGTATAATTAACTACTTAGGACATAAAAATCCATGGGATTAGCTTTTTAATGGCTTTAATTGAAAAAGAAGTGCGTAGAATAATATTTTATAATAATATTATTATGTCAGATGTCCTTCATATCATACTTATTTATTTAATTTATTAGACATGAAACTTTTCAGCAACGGGTCTACGGTCCACGCTGTAGCAGTTTCCAAAACATATCAGTGACGCCCGAAGTTGCGGAACATTTGCTTGGAATGGTAAATGAGTAAGTATTATTGAAAGAAAAAAAGAGGAAAGGCAATAAATGCGATTCTGAGAAGTGAAGGCAGGTGAACTGAACGTAGTGTCGATACTTGTGGAGATCTTTGGGAGAAACCTTTGTCTAGCATTAGACGTCTTTCGGTTGAATTGTAATATCAAAATATTTTCAGGATTCGAGGTCGAGTTGCTATGGGAATCGAGACGGGAAAGGGGAACGTGTCTCTGCCGAGAGGATACGGGATGTTCCAATTAGTAAGTTACGCTGCTACCTATCATCACCATCATCATCTCAGCCGAAATTTGTCCACTGCTGGACAAAGACCCATCGTTAACATAATTATTATGTCCCCACCATCATCATCTCAGCCAAAATTCGTCCACTGCTGGACAAAGACCCATCGTTAACATAATTATTATGTCCCCACCATCATCATCTCAGCCAAAATTCGACCACTGTTGGACAAAGGCCCATCGTTAACATAATTATTATGTCCCTGTCGAGGTGACTACCCTAAACTCAGGGTGAATAGGCCTTAATTCACCACGCTGGCCCAATGCAGGTTGGTCAACTTCACATACATGAACATGAACAGTTGTGAGCGTCCTTAAAGAGATTTTCTTCACCCTAAGAGCGTCAAAATATAAACAAATGAAGTTCGAAAGTCGTAAATACATTGCCGAGGCTTGAACGCGTGAACTTTCGAATGGAAGACAACAGCCCTAGGCTACTTGGCCACCGACGCACGACGCTGCTGCTCATGATCCTTATCACTTGAAACATCGCCACTTTTCCGTGTTTGATCAATGTACAGAAGCCAGCACATGCGGTTGGGCAATCGCCCTAGGGAATTCACCCCTACCGACCGCTACGGAATACGGGCACTCTCAAGATCATGTGCTGGCTACTTTATGTTTGATTATTAAGTTATTAAATGGAACTACCTATCAACGATGTTATTTTTTTACAGAAATGGGACAATGAGTTAGCCACATTCGCACAAGTCCTAGCAAATACGTGTATTCTGAGACGCGACTTGTGTAGAGCGAGTAGTAAGTTTTTGTATATTGCTTTTTTAATCTAGGTAGTTTACGAAGCCTGAAATCAGTCATAATTATTTTTACTTACCATTTTCTCGTATAAATCTCATTATGTTACAAAAGTGAGCCCTGCTGTCACGCGGCTGAAGAAGCATCGATTCCAAAAAAAGTATTGATTTACCAATTGCATAATTGTAAGCCGCAAATCAGGTTTCAAAATGTGTCGTTTTAAAATTTTAGACCAGCAGTGTACCTAAAAACGGGTATTAGGCAGTCTTGTATCGAAATGGTACTTCACTCATCATCATCATCATCTCAGCCGAAAGACGTCCACTGCTGGACAAAGGCCTACGGCTCACGGGTCGGGTACGGGTCGGCTTCACTACATAGTATAAAACAAAGTCACTTTAATTCTCTGTCCCTATGTCCCTATGTATGCTTAAATCTTTAAAACTACGCAACGGATTTTGATGCGGTTTTTTTAAATAGATAGAGTGGTTCAAGTGGAAGGTTTATATTATTATGTATAATACATGCATAATATACTTAAGAATAACCCACAAGAACCATTTTCCCGTGCGGAGCCGGGGCGGGTCGCTAGTATAGTATAATAACGTAATAATCAAATGTGAACACGGAACGTTACTCAAGTAGGTCTATAATTTCTTCCCAAACCCGCGAGATTTCTTATGATACTTACAGACCTAGCCGAAGAGTCGGCCTGGAAAATAAATTAATATAAAAAACAATATTTATAATGAACAATAAAACATTACGTACTGATGCTGTGATTCCAATTTCTACAGAAAAATTCCCGGACCCCGGCCAGGTGGCATCCTTAGTGCGGTTCACGATCCCTGATTGGCTCCCGGTTTCACACCAGATGAACTTTAAAGAGAAAGGTCTCACTAATTCCAAGATTTTCTATGCAACCAACGAAGCAACTAAAACCTGGTTTAGGGATAAGCAACACGTAACTCTTGAGATGCTCCAAGAGGGACCTGATTGGCTGACGTAAGTTCTAACTTTATTTTTCAAATTCCGTACCAATTTCCGTCTTTTTATCGGAGTGTATATAGAAATACCCTTGATCGATACAATTATTGTACATAGTTGTTGAAGTTGTTGTTCGCCGATCTTCGGTAGAAATAAGTTATTTTTCAGCCGAGACGTTGTCGCCGAAAGAATGTTTACGAGATATTTTGGTGAACCGAGCTATCGGCATGCCAAGAGGCTGACAAAAACTCTTTCTACCGAAGAATGGCGGCTTAAACTTCTTTGAACAATTTGTATCGATGTAACTCTATATACAGTTCGGGGTTCTTTTTATCATATCAGCTGTAAAATCGACGACTGCGCCAGCAGATAGGTAATGGACTGGGAGCATCAAATCATATCACACAGCGTCAAATCGCGCACGCACACATTGACGTGACATTTACAGCCAAGATCAAGTAGTAGGTACTAGCCAATACAAGTGACAATACGAGAGAATAATTTACTGATTAAATTGTTTTAGCGCAAAAAGTTCCGAAGGCAGGTTGTACATGCACATGATAGATGGGAAAGCAACCCACATGGGCTGTGGAGTATCAGCTTACGTTGAATATAAATTCAATGGGAACAACCCGCAGCAGATCATTTTTAATGTGAGTAAGAACCCACTATTTTATCCCTCAATGCTTGAAGCATCCAATGCTTGAAGTTTCCTTGAGTGATCGAATCAGGAATAATGAGATTCGCAATCGAACCAGAGTCACCGGCATAGCCCGAAAAAACGCTAAAATTAAGTGGCAATGGGCTGGGCACATTGCACGTAAAACCGACGGCCCCGTTGGGACAGAAAGGTTCTTGAATGGCGGCCGCGCGCCGCAAGTTTCCTATTTATAATGTTAGTATAGATAGACAAACCACAACAAAGCAAACAATGGCATGCGATAGTATAGCAATTCCCTGGAGAAGAGCCTCCGGACAAGTCCGGTAAAGCTTGATTTGTCGTACTTTTTCAACAAAAGGGTTAGGAAGATTTTAGAAAAAGAGCCTCTCTCGGATAGAAGTGCCGAAGAGCCTTTCGCTCCCCCGCAACTGCCCGCAAGTCCGGTGAAGCTTGATAAGTTGTACTTTTTCGACACAATCTACTATCTCTTCATCTTGATATACAATACAATACAGTATTCTTTATTGACACCAAACCTACCTACACCTACCTATACAGGGCGTCCCACGGCTATGCCACATGGAGGGGAAGTACCTTAAATATTGTAGGTAGAACATTTTACTGAAAGAAGACATTATTTTATTTCTAAAAACTATTAAAACTGCATTCATACATTTTTTAATAATTACATGGTTGAACCGGGAATCGAACCCGCTACATGAGGAAAAAAAAACACCCTGTAGTTTTATCATACCAATCGAAAGGCTCCTTCATAAGGATTATTTTTTGCTAAATAACATAGTGTCAGAAATAAAAGAAAGATCATGAATTTTAACATTTGATGTGGTCGCCGAGATTTTTTTTATGCATGGGGTTACTAGCGACCCGCCCCGGCTCCGCACGGGAAAATGGTTATTGTGGGTTATCCTTTAGTATATTATGCATGTATTATACATATAAACCTTTCTCTTGAATCACTCTATCTATTAAAATCAAAGTCCGTCGCGTAGTTTTAAAGACAGGGAGTGTAATAATCGAAAGAGTGCGACTTTGTATTCAACAGCGTAGAGGTCATAGCAATTAATAAAATTGATAAATTTTGTATTAAAAATGTTAAAATACATAGTCTTCCTTTTATTTCTGACACTATGTTATTTAGCAAAAAATAACCCTTATGATGAAGCCTTTCGATCGGTATGATAAAACTACAGGATATATTTTTTTCTCGTATAACGGGTTCGATTCCCGGTTCAACCATGTAATTATTAAAAAATGTATGAATGCAGTTTTAATAGTTTTTAGAAATAAAATAATGTCTTCTTTCAGTAAAATGTTCTACTTACAATATTTAAGGTACTTTCCCTCCATGTGGCATAGCTGTGGGACGCCCTGTATATAAATGTCCTGTGTATAAAATAGTTATGAGTTTATCTTACTAGATTTTTCTTTATGCCACCAACCCGCACTACAAATTTTTTTAGCGCTTTCCTTGTAATGGGTTGCCTAGAGGAGATTGCTACCTTAGCAATAAGGCCGCCTGTTGAAACCTATTTTTTTATTTGTTTGTATTTTTGGTGTCCATAAAGAATATTAGTATACAAAGAAAACAAAGCATAGCAATGTTCTTTAGCAATTTTTCGTCTCTCAGTCAGTTCAGATCATCTGTAACCTATCCTCGCAACCAAGGAAAGGGACCCCAGTGTACAGGAAACAAAAGCTTTCGGCCGAGGAGTTGTGCCCGGCCGGAGACCGCCGCTGCGTCAGCCGGTATAACTCCAAGTGTGGCTGCCCACCTGATACAGCCGAAGACGACCGCTGCCTTTGCACAGATCCGATACCAGTACAAACTGGTAAGTGCTATTTATTTACCAACTAGCTTTCCGAAGAAAAGAAAAAGAAGTTTTTTTTATTTATTTAATACTTCTAGTAATAATAGAGATATAATACATAGGTAAAGTTACAAAACTATTTTTCTACTTAAAAATTTATAAATACCAAGGATGGTTACCTCATATATTAAACTCCATTTTAGTTCAAACTAGCTTTTCGCCCCGCGGCTGTGGAGCGGGTGGCCGCGTTAACAGATTTTCCGGTGGGAACGAGGTAATTTTCCTGCGGTAAAAGTAGCCTATGTCATTCTCCATCCTTTTAACTAACTCTATGCCGAAAATCAAGTCAATTGGTTGCTTAGTTAGGGCGTGAAGGAAGGAAAAACAAACAAACACTTTTGCATTTATAGTATTAGACTAACAGTTTTTCTCGTGAAGAATTTCCCCGTGGTGAATGGTGGCCTATGTTAGCCCTAAGGTATATTTTATCTTTATACCAAGTTTTATTGAAATCGTCTGAGTAGTTTCATTCAATTCAATTATTAGAAATATTTTAGGTTACATTATTGAAGTTTTAGTAAGGATCCGTAATTTTTTTTTAGATGGCCGTATGTGAGATGTCCACATATTTATTATTATTATTATTATTTATTATTTTCCAGCGGTAAAATATAACCTATGTTACTCAGGTTGAATGTAGCTTTCTAATGGTGAAAGAATTTTTGAAATCTGCACAGTAGTTTTTGAGTTTATTCATTACAAACATACACACACACACACACACACAAAATACAAATCTTTCCTCTTTATAATATTAGTATAGATAAATATAGCGAAAAAATGGACAAAATTAATTAAACTATTAAGATTTAAAACGGGATATTTACCGTGGTATTTATTTTGTGTGAGTGCCCGATATTTCGATGCAGTTGCATGCATCACGATCACGGGACGACTGAAGAGAAATTGCGGGTGGCTGCTATGGGCAAACATATTATCTGTCTACCCTCTTTCTGTTGCGTTTATTAATTAAAGTTTTATTTTCAGTTCGATCTTGTGGAAAGGATAAAAACTGCAAACCAGCAGTTGTTTTGTTGCCCATATTCACAGTTGAAGACGCACCACAACACATGATATCCAGAAAAGCGTAAGAATCTCTACTTTCTAATCGATAATATAGTCGATATCTGACTAAGATATTCAAAAAAGAAGATCAGAATTACAAAAAAAAAGTCAAGACGTGGTTGTAGTCAAAAAAAAAATCAAATCATTTTTACTCCTAAACGGATGTGCCGATTTCGATCTAGTTTTTTTTTATTGCAAGAAAATATCTTCAGCCATTTGAAGATTATCAGCTCTTTTCTAGTTTTTGAAAGGATCTAAGTAACAGTTTTATGACGGGGTTTTTTTATTTTTATTTAATTAAATAACAGCGTAATCGGGCCCACTATTTACTGATGTAGTCGTTAGCCTTAGGCGGCTCAAAAATTCTGACACCAGGGTTTGTGAGTTAGGTTAACCTCAAAACCGACACGACAAACAAGCATAATATTATTAAAAATGTTGTCAAATGCTCTCTTCGCCAAGGCCAGCTGGAAGACATTTCATGTGAAATAAGCTGCGCCTGTTGTGTCATGTTTCTGTCCATATTTTTGTGTGCAATAAATGATAAAATAAAATAAATAAAATTATTATACGACGGATATTTACAAATTTTAGTACACCATTAATGTAATACATTTTAAATTCAGAGGATTAGAAGACGATGAAATGATTCCTGTACACAACGAAAGGCCTGCTGTATCAAACGAATGGGAACATAACGAAGTTGTGCAAAAATATCGACGAAGAAGTCAACTTGAATTTGACAAAGTAAGATTTATTTTTTATTTTTTTCATCTACTATGCTCTACTGATTACCTACTACCAGATTTTTTTTAAACGTGTCAAATGGTTTCACACTTGGGCGTCGCATCAAAGTGTTTGCGGCAATTTTTTATTCGGCGTTATTAAGACAGGGAAACCTGAATATATTTTTAAGAAACGGGCATTGTTACCTGAAAGGTAAGAAAGAGTTATTGTAATGTACGTAACCCTGTTTTAAAACTAGAACTACGGGTTAGTACTACCTATTATTTTCTTCTGTGACGGTAACCTCACACTAAACAAAATATTTTGGAATACATACAAAACTTATCAGTGCGAGCGAACCCATTGGTCGTCGTTTTCTTTATTCGGCAGACTATAAAATTTAATTTTATTAATTTTAGATTTCAATAGGATCTACTTATGATTCCACGCCATCTTGTGACCATAAACAGGAACCTGTTGATGATTTTGAAAAGTCATCGTATATTATGAACTCAATCGAGTAAGTTTTAGATATCTCTGTTTCCTTGTTTTCATCTTATATCTTAAGACAGATAATATAATGTTCAGTCACCACTTTTGCATTAATTTCGCAGTATTTTTTTTACGTTGGCATTTTAACTAAAGGTCAGATTTTAAGGCCTGAATTTCAATGAAAAAGTTTGTAATTAATAAAATATCATGACATTATAAAAATGTAAATGAAATGTATTTTATTGATCACGGATGAAACGGCCAAAATGTTCAATAGAACATATTTAGATTAAGCTACCATAAAACAAACTATTATATAATTATTTAAATGTTTTCAGGCCTCCATATACTAAATCACGTGTGCCAAATCGAAAGGAACCAGCACTTGACGAAAATCAAGACAACTATTGGAACAAACAAAAATTCAGAAAATCTTTGAATGAAAAGAATGACAATCTTCGATATCAGCAATCTCATAAAGATTCTTTCGATGAAATCCGTGATCATCTTCAAAGTCAGTCAACTCGCCGCGAACTATTTAATGGTGAACGTAACCCTATTCATAATCAGCCCTATCGACAAAAGTATTTAAACGATAAGCATGACGAAATGCAGAATCAGCCAAACAATCAAAATTATTACAATGATGAACCTGACAATAGAAAGGCTCATCTGAATCCTAAAAACTTTATCGGTGACAAAGATAAACTTTCTCAAAGTCAGTTCAATCAGCAAGAATCTCTTCATGAAACACTTGACAATAACGGGAATCACCATTTTAGCAATGAACATTTTCATAACAAATATGAAGACATTTTATTAGAACCACACCAGGAAAACATCTATGATAAAGAGAATATCAATATTGCAAATATACCGAAGCCTCGCAAACTTTCTGAAAGAAAACGTGACAATACTCTTAATCAAAATCGCCGAAACTATCATAATGAAAAGGATGAGAATACATACAATCGATCAAATAGAAAAAAATATTTTGATAAAAATCATGACAAACAGAATCAACCGAATCACGAAAAATCGATTGAATATAAAGATGAAAATATTCAAAATCATTCAGATCAACAAGGGTATTTTCATGAACAACAATACGACATTCGGAATCAGCCATCGCGCAATGAATATTCTGATGATAAATATAAAAGCGTTCAAAATAAGCCAAACCAACGTGATACAAATGAAGAAATCGGTAATATTCTAAGTCACATAAACAACCGAGAGATTTCTAATGAAGACCATGATGATAAAACTCAAAACCAGCAACTGCGTCAAGAATCTATAGACGAAAAATATGCCCATCACCCAAATCATAAAATACAAACAAATATTTTTGATCAAACACGAAAAACCATCCCAAATCAATTAGTTCAAAAACAAAATAAAAAAAATATTTTCTTACAGGATCAACCAGAACAAACAAAAAAAAACATTGGTCCTAATCGGGTAAATCTTCTTTTACATTAAACTAAGTTTACATGTGATTTTACAACTTATCAATAATATTAATGTTATTATGTATTTTTAGAGACGCTCCGCATTCGCCAAAAACAGACAAAGTATATTTTCAAGAGCGCCTAGATTCGAATTAAATAAGCAAGCAAAGTATTCTGGAAAAATGGACGTCGCGCCCAGAAAAGACTTCTCAGATGCAAAACAAGCTTTGGATAAGTATTTAAATGAAAAACGACAAAAGGATGGATATGTGCAAAATACGAGTTCAAACGTAGAAACGGTTGATGATATCAAGCCTGACACAATCCCAACTGAGCCAATACCAACGACTTCAATAAAACCAATTGAAAAATTGAAAACTTCCGTGATTAGTTCTAGAAATTATAATAACATACTTTTTGATCGTAACGTCACAAAAACTTCAACTAAGCGACCTTCAAAATATTTAAAAAACAAATTCCGTAATTCAGTCTCTGATATGAATGACGAAGCTTTAAATCAAGTAGAAGATAGTAGTGACATTAAAGAATCTGATAGAAAATTGATGAATATTTTAAACAAACTTGAGAAAGAGGCCCAGCATGTAGATTTAAATGGTAATGAAAAAGAAATTTTCGACGCAAAATTAAAGAAAATTTACGGATCCATTGCGAAAAAAACCGGATTTGATGTTCCTAAATCAAATAAAATGGAATTTAGTGATGAGGAGTTTGTTAATATCAAAGGTAAAAAATGGCGGAATAAAAACGTAGGTTATGATTTTAGTGATGATGATGTTATGTTTTCCGATAACACGGATGATCCAAGGAAGGACGAGTTCGATAAGCAAATGTATGATGCAGAGGATTCGATCACTGATTTTAAATCAAAAGATCACGATATTTCACTACACAGTTTATATGCTAGACCTTTACCAAGAGATCAAAATAATCTAAGATCTGTAAGTGAAGATAAAAATATGGATTTTAATATTTTTAGAAATACATTTAACGATGTTGATAGCTTTCACAACAAATTGTCTACAAAAGATCTGAAACACAACAACCGTCACAGTAATTCAAAATATTTAGAAGATATGAGAAGAGATGATGAAGTCAAATCTTTACCATACAAAGTTCAGTATGGTAAAATACATAAACGACCAAAATATAATAAATTCAATAAATATGAAGAAAAACAAAAAGTATATCGACAAGATTACGACAGACATTTAAATAAAATTGATAAACAACGGTTAAGGTATGAAGACGATATCACATCTGATTACGACGATGACAAACCAATACATTTCGATAGTAAAAATGATAAGCCATACGGTAAAGAATATGAGAAAGATTATCCAGAAGATCCACTAAGCGCAGAGCGAAGAAGGTTTTATCAGGAAAAAATTGACAAATTAAAAAGAAGAAAAATATCTGACACGAATGATTATAATGTAAGTATTTTTAACTGAAGTTTTAGCTTTGCCTGCTCCCAATAGGGACAAATTTAAAAAATATAAAAATTCAGGCCTCAGCTAAACTCAGTTATTCTCATCTACACTACCGATTCTAGTAAATTTTTGTAAGTTTAGGTTGGGTGGCTTACGTTAGTCGAGTAAATTTTTGCAAAACTGACAATATTGACAGTCTTGGGAGCTCAGCACCATCTGATGGTGAAACAGCAACCAACAGCTTAGATAGGTTTATAAAACCCATTTGAGGGCTTTGGGTTTGACTGACTCGCAAGAACTACAGCTCACAGGTACTAATTGTCCTATGGTGAAAACT